>SAUG01000071.1:0-488181 GCA_011316305.1 Rusavskia elegans
TTTTTTTTTTTAATATTTTTATTATATATTTTCGAAAAAGTAATTATTTAAAATTATTCTATTAAATTAAATTAAAGAATACTTTTATATTTTTTTTATAACTTTTATATTTATAATCTTTTAAAAGAATATTAAATAAAAATAGATAGTAATATTTAAAATAAATATATTCGAGCCTAGAAGTTTTATAATTTTTTAATTTCTAATACTATTTATAATATCTACTCTATTTTTTATAGTTTTTCTAATACTAATATCTATAGAAAAATATTTAAAAAATAAAAAAAATAAGTTTTAATCTAATATTAGAAACATTTTTAATAAATATACCGAAGTATATTATTATATTAAATCTTTTCTAGATTCTAAAAAGGAAATTTATAATAAATATTTTATTTAAAAGTCGGATTTCCGCCGATTTCTTAGAAAATAAAAATATTTTATTATTTATTACCTCGCTTTAAATAAACGGAAAAATAATTTTAATATTTGGAAATAATATATATTATTTTATTTTAATAAATTTATTAATTTTATTCCATTCAATTCTTCTATAGATTTTATACTAGCTATATAAAGAATATCCGTTAAATCTATTTCTATATTCGATTCGATTAATTTATTTTTAAAGGAATTAAATTTTTTCTAGCTTCTAGATTCGATAAATATATAAAAGAATATCTAGTTAAAGATTTCTTTATATTATTTCTTTAATTCCGATTTAATTATTAATATTATAAATTATATCTAGATCTTTTAATATTTCTATTAATTTTTATTTTTAAGCGACTATTGTATTCTATAATAATAAAATTAGAAACTATATATTTTTTAGTAATACGTTTAGTATAAAGTTTAGTATTTCTATTTATAGCTATTTTTCTAGTTTAAATATAAGATTATATCCGACTTTTTCTATTTTTTTAAAAATACTTCTATAAATATTTTTAATATCTTCTATTTATAATTTTTGGATTATTTTCTAGATTTTATTATATTTTAATATTAGTTATAAAAATAAATAGTAATATTTTTTTTAGATTTTTATTTCCTATATTTCGTCTTTTTTTTTAAATAAAGTATTATTTTTTTTAATTTATTAATATTTTATATTTAATATAATATCTGATTTTCTATATAGAAAATTCTTTTATATAAAGAAATATATAATTTAAAATTTTATTTTTTTCCTAACTATATTTTTTTTATATCGGTATTCTAGAAATTAATTTTTTGTTATTTTTTTCTGAAAATAATATATTATCTAGAGCTTTTAATTACTATAAGGTTTAAAACTCTAATAAATCTATTTTTTATTTTAATTTTAATTTCTATAATTCTATTATTCTATTATAACTAAATTTAAATATATCTTTTAAACTAATTATATAATTCTTTTATAATATTATTTTTATCTTTTTTATTTATAAAAGCTATTATTTTATAACTTCCGATTTTAATTTTAAATACTATTATAAGAGGTTTCTCGGTTTTATATAGTTTAAATTCTATTATTAACTTCTTTTTTATTTTTCTAGGTTCTATAAAGTACTAATCGGTTCTTTTTTTATCTAATAGATAGGTAAAGTAATTATTATTATAATAGGCTATCTAATTTTTAGTTATATATTTTCTAACTTTTTTTTTAGATAATTTCTTTATTATTTCGAATTAATATTCGGTTATTCCTACTATTTTATTAATTAGATAATTCTTTCTAAAATATTCCGTCTTTTTATATAAATAATAAATTTTAATCTATAATTCTTTAATTTTAGTAGTATTAAATTCTATTAGATTTTTTTCAAACTATTTATTAGTAGGTCCTATTTTATTAAACGTCTATTTATCTATAAATATTTTATACTATCTAGTATTAATTCTAGTCGCTAGTTCGATAAAAAATACTAATAAATCTAGTTTTTTAATTACTATTATAGCTTTTTTAATATTTATATAAAGTCTTTTATAGAAGTAAATTTTTAGAACTAAATCTTCCAAGTCCGTTTTATAAACTAATATTTTATATTAAATAATATAAATAACTACTAACTTCTACTATTTTAGAACTATTAGTTTTTTTTTATTATTCTATTTTTATTATTATTTCCGAAAACTTCTTTTATAGCTATAATTAGATTATTAAAAGTATAGAAAATCTATAATATTTGATTTTTCTTTTAATTTTCCGGGTTATTAAAATAGTCTTCTATATAGGACTATATTTAATTAAAGGCTACCTTTTATAAATATAATATTATAAAAAGAATTTTAATCGTTTTATTCGAAAACTAGTTTATATATAATATAAAATAGATATTCTTCTAAATAAACTAAAGTTTAAAAAATCTTTTATCTCTTCTATAAATATTAGGCGTTACCGCTTTAATAGTATTACTTCGATCTTTAGGGCGAGATAACGAGACCGATATAGTAAATTATTAAATTATAACGTCTCTATATATAAAAGGATATTACGTCCGAGTTTAGCTATAGCTATAGATATAGTCCGAACTACTAAATAGTAAAAGAATTCGAATTTAGATTATTATAACTAATTCTATATAGCCGCGAAAATATAGTTATAATATTATAAAATATCTTTATTATATAGGTAATTAAAAAGAGAATAGTAGAAACGTATTTTATAATTATATTAAAAACTAATAAATAAAGCTATCTAATAGAAATAAAGAATAATAAATATAATAAAAGTAGCCGAGAGTACCGATAGATAGCTGTCCGCTAAAAGCTTCTATTATAAAGGTCGACTATAGCAGCTTTAGGCGGCTATAGATAATTAGGCTTGTTTACCTAGCCAATCTTCTAGTATGTTTCTATAGAGTCGTAGACGTAATATCTATCTATTTTATTTATCTTTGATTTAACTTTTTATTAATTAAAAGCGATAGATGGTTTTTATAATCCGTATAGACTAATATCTTTTTCGAAGTTCTTTTTTTATAGATTTTCCAATATATAAAACTTGCTATAATTACTAATATTTCTTTATCCGCTATCGTATAGTTAGTTTCTACTAGTATTAATTTCCTGGAATAGTATTCTAAAAATTTATCTTTTTATACTATATATAATCCTAATATTCTATCCGATATCTCTAGACTGACCGTCGAATCGGGTTTCGAATCTAGATTAGCTAATCCGACCCGACTCGAATCGGGTTAGGTTTTTTTATAGTTCGATCCGATTCGAACCCGGATCGAGGTCGGGTATCCGGGTTTAATCTACTAAAATACTAAAATCGTGTATAAAAGTATAATTTTAGTATTAAAATATAATTTTTTTTATATATTATACTATTTATAAATCTCTATTTTTTTCTAATAATATATTAAAGATTTTAGATATTTCTAATATTAACGTATCCTAATATTAACGTATACTATTTATTATTATCTATTGAATAGTTACTACTATTAATATTATTATTTAGTATATATATATCTATATTTTCTCTCTATATTACTACTATAGAAATATAATATATAATAGTAATATATTTTATTTTTAATCTTCTAATTTTCAATAATTAACTATTGAAAAAAAATACGAATATACTATATACCATACTATATTATATTTTACTCTTTTATTAGTTTTTTATTCCTTTTATTCGTTATAGCGTAATATAAAGTACGTACGAATTTAAATAGAAATATTATATTAAAGTAATATAATTAATCGTATTATATATAATACTAAAATAATTCTATATAAGAAATTAATTCCGTTCTATAAAAGTATAGCGAAGACTCGAAGAAATAGAATCGGGAAAGATAAAAGAAAAAGTAAAAAGAAATTTAATAGCGCTATAGTTTCGGTAATGTTCTAGAGTAATGCATTCTAAATAATCTAGCTAATAATTTATTTAAAAAAAATATAAATAGAAGCCTAGAACCGTCGCTTTTTAAGAAATCTATAAATATTAGAAAGGTTTCGAACCTTTTATTTCTAAAGTACCTTTTACTAGACTATATCGTAAAACTTTTATCGACGTCGCTACTTTAAATATAAATAGAAAGATCGATAGAATATAAATTAGAGCGTTAGTAGTTCTATAGAATACAATAAAAAGATATATAATTTCTTTCCAAAAAAATAAATATATTATATTAATATATTATTATATATATCCGATTATATTTATTTTTTATAAATTATTAACTAATAGTTATCTATACTAAATATATTACTATTCAGTAGAAAAACGCCTAGTTTATTAAGAGGTTAATATAGAATCTAAAGATATAGCCGAAGATATAATAATAACTAGTTAATAGCAAGTTTTAAATAATTAAAAGTCTTGGAAAAAAGGTATATATCTATAAAATTACTTAGAGAAAAATGATACTATTTATATAGTACCGGTATATAAGCTAATAAAAATAGATAACTATTATATAAACTAGTATTAAATAGAATATATTACAGTTTTATATTATTCGTAATTACTTTTATATATAACTATTAAATACGATTATATATCGGATCAGGTTAATATTTTTAGATCGGATTTTCAAGTTAAAATCTATAATCCGACTTGAAATTCGAGATAGAATCCATAATCCGACCCGACCGTTTAACGAATCGAACCCGAATTAGATTACTAAAATCGGATCGGGTACCCGACGGTTCGACGGAAACCCGACTCGAACCGGCTAGTCTAGATACGTCGGTATATAGCGTGGAATATTCGTCCGAATCGAAGATTTCTAGAACTTTTTTATTTATAAAGCTTTGTTTAAATTTTTTAAAAACTTTATTTTCGATCCGTATCTACTGGAATATTTTATCGTTTTTTAATAGATCCGTCAGAAATACGAGTTTTTTCGCGTATTCTTCTATTATAATCTGGTAGAAATCTATAAAGCTAAAAAAAAAATTATATATCTTTTTCATTTTTCGGAACTAGCTATTTTTTAATCGCTTTAAATTTATTATAAAATACTTTCTAGCCTAATTATTTAATCTAGAAAGATTATTCCTTTTTTAAAGAATTCCGATTTTTCTTTTTTAATTTTAAGATTGTATTCTCGAAATTTCTATAATACTTTAATAATATATTTTTTATATTCTTTTTTCGTTTCGAAAAATTATTATAGAGCTATCTAAAAAGCTTGGTATCTCTAAAAGTTGATTGGACTTATTAGTATATCTATAAACGGAGATATAACGGGTAATTACTTAAATTAATCTAAGAACAAGTCAGTCTAATTGCCAGAACAGTATATAGCAATAATTAATAAATTAAATACGAGCTATAAAGGCGTCGAGTTCGGAATCTATATAGATAAATAAGATTCACCGATAATTAGATTGCTTATTAATTATAATAACTATGCTAGCTCTATTTTAGAGTATTTACTCGCTAAAACTACTGAAATAAAAATATTTATAATATTTATTTATTAAAACTACTAAAATTAAAGTATTTATAGTATTTATCTACTAGGACTACTGAAATATTTTCTAGTACTAATATTTATACCGTGCTATATATCTCTATCTGTCGAGGCGTAATAGAGAATCCAGCGCTATACTAAATACTACCGCGTTTTTCAAAGCACGCCGTTCGTGTTTATAATAAAAATATTAGTACGTTATCTATATAAACTATAATATCTTTTTGAAAGACTTTTATCTGAAATTATATTGAGTTTTTATACATATATATATATGTTTTATTCATGTTATATACCGTAACGATTATTATATTTACGTATAAAGAAATTTCTACAGCTAAAACAATTTGTCAGACAAGATTTATAACGTAGTTAATTACTTCTATTTAACTATTTCCTTTTTTATTTACGATTACGAATCTTCTACTATATTTAAATACTAAATATCTAATTTTTCCTCGACGTTATAAACGATTATAAATATCTAATATTTCCGTTATATCTATTTACTATAATACGAAATAGTTTTAAATAGTTTCTATTTCGGCTATATTTATTATATAATCTATATCTAAATATTTTATTAAGTTATTAAAGTACTTTTTAGCCTATATAGTTTTAAAAGAGCCGCTAGCTACAGGGTCGCTAGCTAATACGCTAGCTACTATAACTAAAAGCTTTATCTAATTAATTAGATTAAAAAGTGATAGAGAAATAGGATAGTACGTTTTAAAAGTAATAAAAAGCAGATTTTTATCGAAGTTAAAATAGATTACTCTAGCTAAAACGAAATAGTCGATATTTATAAAAGTAGATATAGTTATTACGAATATAGAAAGGTACTATCGTCTAATATAGCTACGGTATAGCTATTACGAGAATATATACGTACGTTAAGGATTTTAATAAATCGTAGTATTTATAAAGAGTTTATATTACTAGTAAAAGAACAGAAAACGATAACTGCGAAGTATATTTATCTATAAAAATTTCTACGTTAATTAAATTATTGGTGGAAAGATACGTAATATTATTAAATAAATTTAAATTAAAATTCTATAGAACCGTTATTTATATTAATTAAACTAGAATATAAATTCTACTATTATATATTCGATACTGATATACTAACGCTTGATTTATTTATCGAACTATTAGTTTCCCGGATATTGAAACTAAAATAAATTAATTAAATAATTAGACTATAATAAAATGATTTAGATAATCGTATAATACTTTATTAATTACGCGTTATAGAATCGCGGACGTATTAGTTAATCCGAAAAATATTATCCAATATTTAAATAGTCCGTACTTTATTCTAAATATTGTTTTTTACTCGTTTCTCTTTTTTATTTTTAGTAAACTAAAAGTATTCTTTAAGTTAAAATTAGTAAACTATTTAACTTTTTCTATTCTGTTTTTACATATATAAGAAAGAAAAAAGGATATTTGTCTTTTTATATTATTATATTAAATCGTCTGAAATCGATATAAAGTCGAAAATTGCTGTTTTTTTAGAAATAAATATTATCGGCTATCCTATTCTTAATTTAGAGTGATATCTATATTTTTATTTAAAATTATCATCTATATATTATTATAATATATTCGAATACTTTTTTTTATTCTATAGATTAACTTAGTTTTTAGTTTATCGGAATTTATTATAATATATTTATAGTCTTTCTAGATATAAGTCGATAAGGGTAATCTTCCTTTCGGTTCTTTTAATACGTCCGGGAATCTTCTAATTAATTATAGAATTTCGTCTATAACCGTTAATTCCTTTTTAATTTACTATTTTTAGATAAAAGTATTGTAAATCTTTTTTATCCCGGCTAATCTTTTAGATATACTAAATATATAGCTTTCTATTTCTACCCGTATCGATATTTACTCGATCTTTAAATTCTATTTTATATACTAAAGGATATCTAGGTATATATCTCTATATATTTATATAGTATCGAAAACGATTTTTTCTTTATATTTATTACTTCGTATCTAAAGGAATTTAGTTTAAAACTAGACCTTAGTAGCCTCCGTTATATTAATAGTTTCTATAAAATAAAGTTCTATTTTTTTAATTAAAAGGACGTTAAATCTTTTTATATAGTTTTCTAATATAATATTTCTAGTAGCGCACGAATTAACTAGTACTTCCGCAGGGTATCTAATAACGTTAGCTAGATAAAAATTCGATTTTTATCTATTTTCCGGAGTCGATAAATATAACGTCCCTATATATTAGAAGGCGTTACGCTCGAGCCTAGCTATAGCCGTAGACGTAGTTTGAACTACTAAATAGTAAAAGAATTCTAACGTAGATAATTATAACTAATTCTATATAGCCGTAAAGGTAATATTATAATATTATAAAGTATTATCGTTATATAGATAATTATAAAAGTGGAATAGAATAGTACTTAGTAATCATATTAGTAACTAATAAAAGAATCTATTTAATAGATATAAGGAGCGATATATATAGTAAAAAGGCCGACGCGCTCGACGGGGCCGACCTGCTAAACAGAAGCTGTTCTACGGCTCTAGCGGCTCTAACTGGATCGAGCTATTGATCCGTTTATCTGATTAATAAGCGTGAAAACTCCTGTGGAATCGTGGACGTAATAAAATATTAGATAATAATTTGATCGATTAATTAAATAATAAATAAATTATAGCTATTAGAATTGGTCTATCGAATATTATAAATAAGATAATATATATAGATAGTAGAAGATATATTATTTATATATTAATAGTATTTTTAGCGTCGCGCTATTATAGTCTATTCCGGTACTTTTTTTTAATATATTTTTTCCTTTAAAGATTTTAAAATAGGGCTAATTCTAGTTCCCGCGCTAGATATATTATTTAAAGTATTTATATTTAATTGAATTCGATTTATTTTATAATTTATAGGGAATATCTACTTCGTTAAACTAATAACGAATTCTTTAAAAAAAATTCGCGAGATTTATAAATATAAAAGATTACTTTTAATATAAATAAATAATAATTTTTTCTCTTTATAGATAGTATACTTCTGCCGTTCTATCAAATTATTTTGATAGTTCCACGAATTAATAATATTAGAATTTATTTAATATATAGATTTGATAGTATATTTTATAATTTTATTACTAAAATATACAATATTATAGAAATTTTAAACTATTTTTAGAAAGCGATAATACTAATAGTTTATAGAAAAGCTTTTACTAAATTTACTAGATATTATTTTTATATTTAAAATAAAGGAAAACTAATATATATTTTTATAAATATTTTTAATTCTATAGTAAAATTTAATCTTTATTAAAATTAGGATACTATTAAATTTAAAAAAGATATAAAAAAATATTCAAATATATAAATAAATATCGAAACGAATTTAAAAAATACTTTAATAAATACTATAAAGCTTCTATTAATTTACTAAAATATAAAATTCGTTTTAGAAAGAAAAATAAAATAATATACAATAGTAATAAATTATAAATATACTAACTAGTTAATAGCCTACTATAACTATTTTAAATAGTTGTTTTTAATATTTCTAGTATTTTTAAATATCTATTTCAAAAGCTAATCGATATTTTCGCGTTAATACTACTAAAAAAAATTTAAACTAGATATTTTAAAAAAATAATATTTCGAACTTTTTAAAATTAGCGTAGATAGCTCGCGATATTTTTTTTTATCTAATATCCTCGATCGAAATTAAACGGACTTTTAGTTTTACTAGAAGAATTTATCGATAGAATCGAATTTAAATAACTTTATAGTATATAGTATTGACGATGATAATTAAATACTATAACAACACTATAGATTTAAATTTTAATAAAATATTAGATTATAGAATATATGTAATCGGATAGAAATAGAAAATAGTATTATACTTCTAGAAAAAAATCTATTAAAAAAAGATTTTATAAATATATTAAATAGATCAACCTAGTATATTTTTTATTAAAAATTAGTATAGAAATATATATAGATAATATAGTTTTTTTAAACTATTATTTCTCGATTTATATAACTAGTTAAATATTTTAATTTTTTTTTTTTTTTTTTAAATTAATTTGTTTTGATTTTAGTATTCGATAAACCAGTGGTTCGATTAGACTGGCCGTCGGATCGGGTTTCGAACTCAGGTTTATATCTCGAATTTAAATCGAGTCGATTCCGACTTTTTTAAATACCGAATTAAATCGGTTCCGATTTTTTTAGATACCGAACCGATTCGGTTCCGGGTCGAATTCGGATGTCCGGGTTTAATCTACTAGGACCGCTAAACTCTAATATAAAAATAAAACTCTAATATAAAATTATATCTTCCTTTTTAAAAATATTTCTAGTTTATTAATTATATTAGCTAAAAGATTTCTAGTTAGATTAGATATATTACCTAAATAAATTAATTTAAGAAATAATCAATTATTTAATAATTTAATTAATATTAATTTACAATATTATATTATATATAAATGATTTAATAGATTAGATTAGATTTCTAGTAATATCTATTTTATAATCTAATCCGACTTTCGATTCTAATTTTAGAAATCGATCTATACCGTTTAGTAGGTCGGATTAAACCGACTCGCTAAAACTCGGATCGGGTTTTCGAAATACCGATAGAAATCCGACCCGAAATAGCCAGCTTAGATTCGATAAGTAGATTAAATATTAGTATACCAATATAAAATATACGGTAGCGAAATTTATATTCTAGTTTAATTAATATAAATACATTTTCTTTTTATAGAATTTTAGTTCAAATTAATTTAGTAATATAATATATTTATTTACCGATAATTTAACTAACGTAGAAATTTTTACAGATAAATATATTTCGTAGTTATCGCTTTTTTTTCTTTTACTAATAATATAAACTATATTCTCGTAAATACTACGATTTACTAAAATCTATTACGTACCTATATACTCTCGTAATAGCTATACCGTAGCTAAATCAAACGATGGTATATCCGTAATAACTATACCTACCTTCGAAGACGTCGACTATCTCGTTATAGTAAGAGTAATCTATTTTAACTTCGATAAAAATCTTCTTTTTACCGCCTTTAAAACGCGCTATCCGACCTTTCTACTATCTTTTAATTTAATCGATCGGATAAAGTTCCTAGCCGTAGTAACTAGCGTACTAGCTAGCGATTCTATAGCTAGTAACCGTTTTAAAGCTATATAGATTAAAAAATATATTGATAATTTAGTAGAATAAATAAATATAGATTATAAAATAAATATAGACGAGGTAATAATTATTTATATTTACTTTATAGTATAGCAGATAGATATAGCGGAAATATTAGAAATTGATAATTATATATAACGTCGAGGAAAGTATTACGTCTACGATTTTACAGAAGCGCGTTAAAGAATTGGCTAGATAAACAAATCTAACTATCTATAGCCGTCTATAGCCGCTATAGCCGACTTTTATAATAAAGGCTTTTAATAAACAGCTATCTATCGATACTATCGGCTATTTTTATTATATATATTTTTCTTTATTTCTATTAAATAGCTTTTCGTATTAGTTATTAATATAATTATTAAATACGTTTCTACTATTCTCTTTTTAATTACCTATATAATAAAAACGCCTCGTAATATTATAACCGTACTTTCGCGGCTACGCGGGATTAGTTACGATAATCTATACTAGAATTTCTTTACTATTTATTAGTTCGAACTTCGGACTATATCTACGGGTATAGTTAGATTCGAATATAATATCTTTTAATATATGAAAATATTATATTTTAATAATTAATTATAATAGTTTCGTTACTCTACTTTATAGATCGAAGCGATACTATATCAGCGAATTCTAAAATGGATTTTTAGATTAGACCGGCTGACAGCCATCTTAATTTAAATAATCTAAAAATCCAAAAAGTAGATTTTCGATAGATTAGAGCTCTAATAGTATCTATAGTACGAATATCTATTTAGTAAACAGCCTAAAATAGAATCTATATATAAACTTAAAATAAACCTATATAATCTAACTCGAAAATAAGGTTTAGCGGCCGCCGCTAAAAGCGAGAATAACGGAAATCGAATATCTATTTAATAAACTATACTAGACCTAGTATAGTTCGATTCTGGTAAAGAAACCTAATATTTTCGATTTAGATAAAGTTAGCCTAGCGGTATATATAGGCGTATATAGGCCTATTAACTAAAAAGGATTTAAACGAATTTAAAATCGAATTTCTAAATCTTTTCAGCCGGTTTTAGTCGTTTTAGCCGCTTAGCTGTCTTAGCCGCGCAGCTACGCAGCTTCGGGTATACCCGAAACCGGCTAATAAGCCGCTTATAAGCCGCTTTTAGCTATATCGGCTAAGAACCGGCTAAAACGGCTGAGATAGCTAAAACCGGCTTTAAATCGGTTTTGGAAAATACTGATATATTAAAACGGTAACGTCTAATATCTATAAAAGAAATAGAGAATTTTTGAAATCTTAGTTTATCTAGATAAATATCTATTTTATATTATATATAAATAAGTTTCCGAATAAAATATTTTTAAAATTCTATTTATAATATTATATTTACATCAAGGTTTTCGAAAAGTGGCTTTTTATATAAAAGTTAAAAAAACTATAATAGTAATCGAAAAACTAAATTTTCTCGTCTTTTTTATCGAATTAACGATTAGAATTAATATTAGATCGTATAAAAGATATATAGATAAATAAATATTTTATAAAATAGAACCCGCTAAAAAATAGTTTAATAAAAATCTAATAGAATTTAATATTACTAAAACTAAAAAATAATAAACTAAAGTTTATTATTTATATAATAAAACGAGATATTTTAAAAAAAAATTATTTAACTAAAAAGATAATAGAGGTAATCGAATATCAATTTAAAATAATATAAAAATTATCTAAAAAAAAACTAGAAAATATATAACTAAAAGTAAAACAGTCTACTATAATAATAATTACTTTATCTATCTATTAAAAAAAAAAGACCGGTTAGTATTTTATAGAATCTAAAATAGTAAAAAAAAACTAATAATAGAATTTAAACTATATAAAACTAAAAATCCTTTTATAGTAATATTTAAAATTAAAATTAAAAGTTATAGAATAATAGCTTTTATAAATAGAAGAGAAAAAAATAAAATTACGAAGAGACTATATAACTAGATTAAAGGATATATTTAAATACGTCTATAATAGAATAATAGAAATATAGAAATTAAAATTAAAATAAAAAATAGATTTATTAGAATTTTAAACTTTATAGTAAATAAAAGTCCTAGGTAATATATTATTCTTAGAAAAAAAATAGAAAGAATTAATTTCTAAAATACCGATATAAAAAGGTATAGTTAAAAGAAAAATAAAACTATAAATAATATATTTTTTTATATATAAAAATCTTCTATATAGAGAATTAGATATCGTATTAAATATAAATTATTAATAAATTAAAGAAATCGACATCCTATTTTTTAAAAAAGAAGACGAAATATAGAAAATAAAAATCTAAAAAAAATATTACTATTTATTTTATAACTAACGCTAAAATATAATAAAATCTAAAAAATTATATAGAAATTAAAAATAGAAGATATTAAAAAATCTATAAAAATATTATTAAAAATATAAAAAAATCGGATATATTTCTATATCTAAACTAAAAAAATAGCTAGAAATAGAAATACTAGACTTATTAAAAAATATATAACTAAGAAATAGATAGTTTTTAACCTTATTATTATAGAATAAAATAGTCGCTAAAAAAAAAATTAGTAGAAATATTAAAAAACCCGGATATAATTTATAATATCGATATTTAATTCGGAATAAAAGAAATAATATAAAAATATCTTTAACTAGATATTTTTTTATATATTTATCGAATCTAAAAGCTAGAAAAAATTAAATTTCTTTAGAAATCGATCTAAATTAATCGAATTAAAAATAGAAGTAAATTTAATAGATACCTTTTATATAGCTAGTATAAAATCTATAGAAATATAAATTATAATAGATTAATTAGATTTATTAAAATAGAATAATACGTATTATTTCTAAATAATAAAATTATTTTTCCGTCTATCTAAAGCGCGGTAATAAATAATAAAATATTTTTATTTTCTAAAAAATCGGCGGAAATCCGATTTCTAGATAAAATATTTATTATAAATTTCTTTTTTAAAATAAAGAAAAAATTCGATATGATATATTTTTATATATTTATAAAAAATATTTCTAATATTAGATCGATGTTTATTTTTTTTATTTTTAAAAGATTTCCCTATAGATATTAGTATTAGGAAAACTATAAAAAATAAAGTAAATATTATAAATAGTATTAGAAATTATAAGATTATAAAATTACTTAGCCTAAATATATTTACTATAGATATAATTATCTATTTCTATTTTATATTCTTTTAAAAAATTATAAATATAAAAGTTATAAAAAAAGATATAATAATATTTTTTAATTAAGTTCGATAGAAAGATATTAAATAATTACTTTTTTATAAATATATAAAAAAATATTAAAGAAATAGAAATAAAAGAAAAATGAAATTTAACTTTTAAAAACTCTATATATAGAAATGCTAGATAGAAAGCGATATAGAAAAAACTATATTATATTTATAATTCTATAAAAATACGCTAGAAAATTAGCTAGATAATTAAATCTATTTATCTATAGCCGCCTATAGCCGCTATAGCCGATTTTTATAACGGAAGCTTTTAGCGGATAGTTATCTATCGGTATTATTAGCTATTTTTACTATATATTTCGCTCCTTATTTCTATTAAATAACTTTTTTCGTAAGTTATTAATATAATTATTTAATACGTTTCTACTATTCTTTTTTTAATTATCTATATAATAAAAACGTTTTATAATATTATATCTATATTTTCGCAGCTGCGCGAGATTAGTTATAATAATTTATACTAGGATTTCCTTACTATTTAGTATTTCGGACTACGTCTATAGCTATAGCTAGATTCGAACGTAACGTTCTTTAACGTACAGGGACGTTATAGAAGAAATATATAGTATTTAAATATAGTAGAGAATTTATAATCGAATAAAAAAGAAAATAGTTAAATAGAAATAATTAACTGCGCTATAAATTTTATCTGACGAATATATCTTTAACTGTAAAAATTTCTTTATACGTAAAAAATAACAATCGTTGCCGTATTTAACGTTAATAAAATATATATATATATATAAATAAAAATTCAATATAATATTAGACAAAAGTTTTAAGAAGAAAATATAGATTATATAATAAATAGAGCCGAGATAATAACTATAGATAATTATTTCGTTATATAGTAGATAGATATAGCGAAAATAATAAATATTTATAATCATTTTTAATATCGGAAAAGAGTTAGATAGTAGAAAATTTATAATCGAATAATATAGAAAATAGTAAAAATGGAAGTAATTAATTGTTTATTTCACGAACTATATATTTTTAGCTGTAAAAATTTCTTTATACGTAAAATATAATAATCGTTGCCTTATATAACGTTAATAAAATATATATATTTAGTTAATTTATTTTGATTTTAGTATTCGATAAACCAATGATTCGGTAAATAAATTAAACGTTAGTATATTAGTATCGAATATACGATAGTAGAGTTTATATTCTAGTTAAATTATCGTAAATAACGATTCTATAGAAATTTAATTTAAATTTACTTAGTAATATAATATATTTTTCTATCGAAAATTTAATATAGAGATTTTTATAGATAAATACATCTCGTAGTTATCGCTTTTTCTTTTTTTACTAGTAGTATAAGTTTTATAATACTATATTCTCGCAAGTATTACAATTTACTAAAATGTTTTATATATATATAGATTCTCGTAATAGCTATACCGTAGCTAAATTAAACGATAGTATATATATCCGTAATAATTATATCTATCCTCGCGGATATCGACTACTTCGTTATAACTAGAGTAATCTATTTTAATTTCGATAAAAGTTTTTTTTTATCGCTTTTGAAACGCGCTATCCGACTTTTTTACTACTTTTTAATCTAATCGACCGGGTAAAGCTTTTAATTATAGTAGCTAGCGTACTAGCTAGCGATTCTATAGCTAGTAACTCTTTTAAAGCTACTCGAGCTGAAGAGTATTTTAATAGTTTAACGGAACGATAAAATACAGATTATATAATAAATATAACCGAGACGAAAACTATTTATAATTATTTTATATAATAGTAAATGGATACAGCGGAAATATTAGATATTTATAATCGTTTATAACGTCGAAGAAAGACTAGATAGTAGAAAAGTTATAATCGCGAATAAAGAAGAAAATAATTAAATAAAAGTAATTAACTACGTTATAAATTTTATCTGACGAACTATATATCTTTAGCTGTACAAACTTTTTATACGTATATAAAATAATCGTTACCGTATATAACGTTATTTAAATATATATATATATAACTTCAATATAATTCCAAATAGAAATTTTCTAGAAAAGTATTATAAATACAGGCGGCGTATTTTAGAAAAGGCGATAGTATTTAGTATAGCGCTGGATTTTCTATTACGCCTCGATAGGTAGAGATATATATAGTAGCTAGATATCAGTACTAAAAAGTATTTTAGTAATTTTATTAAATTAATACTATAAATACTTTAATTTTAATAGTTTTAGTAAATAAATACTATATATACCTTAATTTTAGTAGTTTTAGTAAGTAAATACTATAAGTACCTTTAATCTTAGTAGTTTTAGTAAGTAAAGACTCTAAAATAAAGCTATATTAGTTATTTTAGTCTATAAATAACCTAAATAGTAGAAGATTTTATTTATCTATATAGATGTTACGTCCACGACTCTATAGAGGTTCTTTAGAAAGATTAGTTAAATAAACGAGCCTAATTATCTATAGCCGCTCGTAGCTGCTATAGCCGCCTTTCTTAATAGGACTTTTAGTAGACGGCTATCTATCGGCTTTTATAGCTATTTTTACTATATATATCGCTTATTATTTCTATAGATAGTTTCTCTTATTTATTATTAATATAATTATTAAATACGTCTCTATTATTTTCTTTTTAATTACCTTATAATAAAGATACTTCGTGATATCGTAACTATATTTCTACGGCTATATAGGATTAGTTATAATAATCTATACTAGGATTTTTTTACTATTTAGTAGCTCGGACTATATCTACGGCTATAGCTAGGCTCGAGTATAACGCCTTCTAATATATAAAGACGTTATACTTTAATAATTCCGGAAAATAGATAAAAATCGGATTTTTATTTAATTAATATTATTTAAACGATCTATAGAAACTTTAATCGACTTAGAAACTATTCGGAATATTATATTAGAAAAATATATAAAGAGGTTTAATATCCTTTTTACTAGGAAAACGGAACTTTATTTTATAGAAACTATTAATAAAATAGAGTTTATTAGAATTAAATATTAGACTAAACCCCTATAGATATAAAATAATAGATATAAAAAAAGGATTATTTTCGATATTATTAAAATATAGAAGGATATATATTTAGGTATTCTATAGTTTATATTATAGAATCTAGAAATTATTTAGAAAATAATATAAGTAAAAATAGGAAACTATTTTCTTAATATATCTAAAAAGCTAGCCGAGATATAAAAGGTATATAATATCTTTATTCGGAAATAGTAGACTAAAAAGAAATTAGCTATTATAGATAAAATTCTATAATTCTTTAGAAAATTCTAAAATATATTATAGAAACCGGAAAAAAAACTATTTTTATCGGCTTATATTTAGAAAAACTATAAAATTATTATAACGGACCCAAAAAAACTAAAAGCTAGACTAATTTATAGATTAAATAATAATTAATTAAAAGTATTAAAATTAAATATCGATTATAAATATAAAAAAAGATATATATAGTATTTTAAATTAAGGATAAAATAACCGATTATATTTATTTCTAAAAAAAAATAGTAATTTTCGATTTTATATCGATTTTAGAAGATTTAATATAGTAATATAAAAAAATAAATACCTACTTCTATTTTTAGCCGACTTAAAAAGTAGAATCGGAAGAATAAAATTCTTTATAAAATTTAATCTAAAAGATATATTTAATCTACTATAAATTGAAGCGGGAAATAAATAGAAAACTATATTTAAAATAAAATACAGACTATTTAAATACTTAGTTATATCTTTTAGATTAATAAATATACCGGCGACTCTATAATATATAGTTAACAAAGTAATATATAACTATTTTAATATCTTTATTATAGTATATATAGATAATCTATTAATATTTTCTAAAACGAAAAAGAAATATATATAATATATTTATAAAATATTATAAAAATTCCGAAAATATAATTTTAGAATCAAGGAAAAAAAGTTAGAATTTTATAAATATAAAAATATATATTTTAGATATATAATTAGGCTTAGAAATATTACAATAAAAGTAAATAAATTATATATAATACGCGAATAGCCGATACTAAAAAATAAAAAAAAGTTTAAAACTTTTTAGGATTTACCGGATTCTACTAAAATATAATTGGAGGATATATAAGAAAAATAATCCTATTTATAGATCTATTTTAAAATGATATACCTTTTTAATAGATATGTATCTAAAATAAAGCGTTTAAAAGATTTAAATAGAGTTTCGCGTCTAAAAAAGCTTTAGTAATTTTCGATTCTAGCGAGTAGATTATTTTCTATATAGACGTTTCGGACTGAATAATAGAATCTTATATTTTCTAAAAAGAAAGACTACTCGGATACTATTTTAGAAAGTTAATACTAGTAGAAGTTAACTATATAATAATAGTTAAAGAAATATTAGAAATTATTATAAACTTTATATACTAGAAAATATATATCAATAGAACTAATAAAAAAGTAGTAGTATATATTAACTATAAAAATCTTTTATTTTTATTAGTTAATAAAGAATTTATCTAATAGTAAATAAAGTAGATAGAAAAAATAATCTATTACGATTTCGTAATAAAATATATTAAAGGTATCGATAATATAGTTATAGATACTTTAAATAGAAAAATAGATTATAAAACTGCTAAAAAAATATCTAGACCTTTTTTAAAAAATACAGAAAATATTTTTAAAAGGGTCGAAGCTTCGGAAAAAATAAATAGAATAATTTAATAGATATATAATTCTAGAATAGCAAGATATTAAAGAATTATAAAAATACTAAAAAGGATTTAAAAGAAAACTAATTTACTAATATTTAAAAAATATATTAAGGAATTTATTAAAAACTGCCTAGAATATATAATAGTAAAAAAGAATTATTAAAAGCCGGTAGATAAGCTTTAACTAACGTAAATACTAAATATCTTCTATTAGTAAATTATATTAGACTTCGTTATAGAATTACTAGAGTTAGTTAATCGATATATATAAATATTATATAATATAATAGTGATAATTATCGATAGATTTATAAAATATATAAGATTCGTACTATATAAAATAACGGTAACGGCGAAATAACTCGCTTTTCTATTATTACGAATAGTTAGACTGGCCGTCGGATCGGGTTTCGAACCCGGGTTAGCTAATCCGACCCGATTCGAGTCGGGTTAGATAAAAATATAACCCGACCCGGCCGGGTTTCGAACTCGGGTTAGTTAACCCGACCCGACCCGAAAAAACGTTAAGCTTTAGTATAAAAGTATAAAGCTAGTATAACTTTTATACGAATTTACTAAAAAAATTCTAATTAATTAACTACGCTAGCTAGAGAGTCCGTAGTAAAACTAAATATATTACCTCGATATATTATCTTTATTAAAAAATTAAAATAATAATATATTAAATATATTAAATAATCGGGTCGGGTCCGGATCGAGTTACTAAATAATCTGACCCGGATTCGACCCGCTAAGACTCGGATCGGGTCCGGGTTAGGTTACTAAAATCGGGTCGGGTACCCGACGGTTCGACGGGAATCCGACCCGAAACGGCCAGTCTACGAATAGTATTCTATAAAAACAGGATTATAGAAAAAATTATATCCGATAGAAATAAACTATTTATTTTAAATTTTATAAAAGAATTAATATAAATTGTAGAAGCGGAATAGGCTATATTAATAACGTTCTATCTATAAATAGATAGATAAATAGAAAGAATAAATTAAATACTAGAAACTTACCTTAGAATCTATTATTCGGATAAAAGAAAAGATTAGATTTAATTTTTTCTAATAGTATAAATAGAAATTAATTTATTATATAACGAAGATATTTAAATAATACCTTATAAATTACTTTATAGTAAAACTATTCGAAAAAAAGTTTATTTAGATATAAAAAATCCAGTAGTATAATCCTTTATTAATAGAATAAAAAATAACTAGAATAAAATAAAAATAAAGATCTAGAAAGTAAAAAAAAAAGTTAAATAAAAACTAGATAAATTAAGAAAATATTATAATATTAAAAAAGGGGATAAAGTACTATTTTTAATAAAAAATTTAAAAGATAGGAAACTCGATAGGCTATATATAGAAGCTTTTAAAGTTTAAAATATTAAAGGAACGATAGTATATCTAAAACTTCCGATAATAGGAGTTTTCCCTAAATTCTATATAAGTTTATTAAAGAAAGTACCGGAACGCGTTTTAATAGTAAAAGACTAATACTATTAAAAGTATAAAGAATATAAAGTCGAGAAGATTTTAGATAAAAGAAAAGAGATAGATAAGTTTCTAGTAAAATAGAAAGGATTTCCTAATAAAGAAAATATTTAGAAACCAAGAAAATACTTTAAATATATCTAGAAGGCTTTAAAGAAATTTAGGAAAACGCTATAGAGGGGGCTATATTATATCTATAACTCTATAGAGATTTTTTAGAAAGATTAGTTAAATAAACGAGTCTAATTATCTATAGCCGCTCGTAGCCGCTATAGCCGCCCTTCCTAGTAGAACTTTTAGTAGATAGCTACCTATTAGCATTTACGGCTACTTTTACTATATATATCGTTAATTATTTCTATAGATAGTTTTATTTCTTAGTCGTTAATATAATTATTAAATATATTTCTACTATTCTCTTTTTAATTATCTTATAATAAAGATACCTTATAATATTATAACCGTACCTTTACGGATATATAGAATTAGTTATAATAATCTATACTAGGATTCCTTTACTATTTACTAGCTCGGACTACGTCTATAGCTATAGCTAGGCTCGAATGTAACGCCTTCTGATATACAGGGACGTTATAATAGATTCCAAACTCGATACCTTTATAGCTCGTATTTAATCTAATAGTTATCGCTATATACTATTCTAGTAATTAAATAAATTTATTTTTAATTAATTTAAATAATTACCTATTATACTTCCGTTTATAGATAAACTAATAAATTTAATCTATTTTTAAAAATACTAGATCTTTTAAAAGGTTCTATAATATTTTAAATACCTTTAGGATATCTATTACAAGTTAATATTAAATTTCTACTTTAAATAATTCTAGCTCTATAATAAAATAGTCCGAACCTAAAAAAAAAGAAATCTAGATAAAAAATAATAATAGTATTAAAGAAGATAGTATTCCTATTACTAACTAAAGCTTTTATAATATTAAAATTAATAAACCCGATAAATATTATAGAAATTATAATAAATTCGAAAATTAATTTATATAGTTAGATAAATACTTCGTATTCTATTCTATATTTAAAAAAAAGAAAACTCTCTTTACTATATTTTATCTTTAAAGACGAATTTAATATTAGATAAAATCTTTCCTTCGCTTATATATAGATAATAAAAAAAATCGCGAATATATAATCGTATAATTTATAAAGTTTAAAAAAGCTATTTATAAAGTCTTTAAAATTTCGAATAAAATCCTAGCTATTAAATATTTTATTTAATATCTTTAATAAAAGAATATAGTATTTAACTATATCGTACGATTTAAAAAATAGATACTATTAGCGGAATAGAACGATAACGTCCTATATATATTATTTAGATAAAAATTTAAAAAGTAAATAAAAAATAAATTTATATACGATAGTCGAGTATATAATATACTAAATAATCTAATTACGATATTTATAGACTTTAATAATAAAATATATAGAAAAAAAAATATGAAAACGCTATAATAACGAATCGTAAAATAATATAAAATATTACCTAGAATAAATCTATAGAAAACTATAGCTAGATAAAAAAATCGGAAATAGCTACTATAGATCTATATTAATAGAACTAGATTCTATATAATAGCGACGTAAAAGAAAAAACTCTAGAAATAGTAAAAGGAATAAAAATCCTAAAATATACTATAACTATAATAAACCAGGCTATTTCGCGAAAGAATATTAGTTAAATAAAGTATAATATTAATAGTTTAACGCTATACTAAGAAATAATTCTAAAAACTAGTAAAAAATAATTTTAAAAGTTAATAATAGTAGGTCTAAACTCTAGAAAACTAATTTAAATAAAGAATTTATATTTATAGAAAATAATAAAATACTATAGAAATCTATAACGAATAATATTTTACTATTAATATTAATAGAATCTACTAGAAGGAAAGCCGTTTCTAGATAGAAAATTATAATAATAAAGGACGTTAAACTAATATATTTTTAAACTTTTTATAATAAAAAACTAGTAAAAATTGAATTTATAATAATCTATAAAGAATATAAAAATATTTATAAAATTTATATTAATAATAAAAACCTATAGAATAATTAGTAGGACTAAAAAGTAAATTATATCGTCGATATATTAAAAAAGAAATTTAAAAATAATACCTCTAAAAATAAAAATATTTCTAAACCGATATTATAATAGAAAAATATAAAAATAGGAAATTAATATATATTTTTTAATATAACTGCCTAGTATAATAATAATTATAGGATCTATAAATTAATAAAAAAAAAGCCGGGTAATATCTATTAAAGCTACGCCGATACGTTTCTATAATATCTATTAAAGTCGAAAATTATAATATTTATAACTATTTCGGATATATTATATATAGTAGATATAAATAATAGAAAAAATAATAAAAAAGAAATAAAACCTTTAATTAGAAATTCTATAGATATATTTTATAAGTAAATTATAATAATAAAAAATACGAGAATATAAATAATAATTTAGAAAAAATTAAAATTTCGTAGTAATAGATATACTATAAACGTATAACTTTATAGCCCGGAAAAAAGAATTAAATTTAGCTAGCTATATATATATATATATTCGAGATTAAAATAATTATTAAAATTAATAATAGACTATAGAAGGTTAGAGTATTTATTAATTTAAATATAATCGGAAATTTTATATTAGAAGATTTAGCTAAAAGAAAAGAATTCTTTCGAATTAAAAAAAAAAATCTATATAATTTAATAGTTATTAATAGAAATAAAATATTAAATAGAAATAGAAAAGTTATAAAAAAATAATACCGTTTTAAATAATAATTAACTAGTATTAAAAAAACTTTAATTTAATATTATTTAAATAGCTAGCTATAAAATCGTATTTAGAATTCCTTGATTAAAAGATTATAATCTAGTAATAGATAAAAAGAAAAAAGTACTTAGCTTTAAATAATACTCCTATATAGGCAGGACTAGTCTATATTAAAATAGTATTTTTATATAGATAAAAAATAGAATATAAAGTATAAATTTATAGCTTCGAAGAAAAATAACTAAAAACTATTTAAATCCGATTTATTAGATACCGGTAGAGGTTAGCTAGATTAATAAAATAGAAATAAAAAGAAAAATTATAAACCTTTTAAAAACTTTATACTATCTAATAAAAAATTAATAGAAAACCTATTAGAAAAGGTTTTAGATAAATATAAAAATTAGATAAATTTCTTTTAAAAAAGGATAATTATAAAAGTACTACCTAATTATTAAATATAGAATTATAAAATTAGATTTAAACCAGATAAATAACCTATATTTAGATCTATCTATCTATTATCCGCGATAGAATTCGAAATACTCTATAAATATTTAAATAAAAATATAAAAAAGGAATTTATTAGGAAATTTTAATTACTAATAGAAAACGCGATCCTCTTTATATTTAAAAAGAGCAGAATATTATAATTAAAAACCGATATCTATTACTAAATATTAGTAAACTTTAAAATAAATTCTCTAGAATATAATATTTTATAAAATTTAACTTTTAAAAAATATATAACCTTATATAAATAAAAGCCGGAAAAAAATAGAAAATAGCTTTCTAAATATAATATAGTTATTATAAATATATAGTTAAATTATTTAAATTTATAAACGCTTCGGTAATCTATTAGAATATAATTAATAATATATTTAAAAAATATCTAGATATATTTATTATTATCTATTTTAATAGTATTTTAGTTTTTTCTAAAATATTTAAAAAAAAATAAATAATACGTTAGTAAAGTTTTTAAATATCTAGAAAGAAAAAATTTACGCTTTAAACTAGAAAAATATAAATTCTATAAAAAATAAATTAACTTTCTAAAATTTATTATATAATATAATAGACTATATATCGATTCTAATAAATTAAAAGCTATTAGAAAATAGAAAATACTAATAAATATTAAAAAAAATTAGAACTTTTTCGGATTTATAAACTATAATTAAAAGTTTATAAAAAATTATTTTAAAAAAGCTCTCGCTTTTATAGTTTTAATAAAGGATACTATCGAATAGTATTAGAAAAAAAGAAAATAATAAATATTCGAAGATTTTAAAAAAAAAATATATATAAAAGACCTAGTATTTAAAATATTTAATTTAAAAAAACAATTATAAATAAAAACAGATTTATTAGATTTAACTATAAATATATACCTTTTATAAAAATATAATAGTAAATAGTATCTAGTAGTATATAAATTTAGAAAACTATTAATAGTAAAATAGAATTATAATATCTATAATAAGAAACTATTAGCTATAATAGCTATATTAGTATAATAGAAAATATACACCGAAAGATTACTAGAATTAATAATTTTTATAGATTATAAGAATCTTCTATATTTTATAATAACTAAATAATTTAATAGAAGATAAATATAATAGTCTAAACTTTTTAGTTAATATAAATTTAAAATATACTATACTTTAGATAAAGAAAATAGAAAAATAGATATTTTAAATCGGAGAAATAATTATATAAAAATAAGAAAGGTTTTTAATAATAGTATATTTAAAATTAATAAAAATAGATTACTATTAGTAAATTAGTATAAGATAAATACGATACTATATATAATAAAAAACGACTAAAAATACTTTTCTATTAAAAAAAAACTATAAATACTAGATACTAAAATCGACGAGTATATTAAAAAGTACTATAATAAAATACTATAAAAGTATCTAGGCGTAATAAAAATAATATAACTATTATAATAGTATTACTAGTTTTCTAATATAAAGTAATATATCGAAGTTTATATTAAAAAATATTTTAGTTATTAGTAAAATAAGAATATTATATATACTCGTTATAGAAAGATTTAATATTAGAAACTATCGGATTTACTATAGAAAGAAGTTATATTAAACCCTATTATTAAACTTTTAAAATCGAAAAACCCGATAAAAATTATAAAATACGATTTAATATTTAATATAGTAGATAGATTTATGAAATATATCTATATAATCCTATTATAAAAAGATTTTATAGTAGAATAATTTAGATTTATTATTCTAGATCGATTATTTTAATACTATAGACTACTTGAAATATTAATAAATAATAGAAACAAATATTTTACTTTAAACTATTAGAAAACCCTTATTCCTTTATTTAATATAAAGTTAAAAATATTAATATTTCTATTCGATAATAGATAAATAGATAAAATATATTAACTAGATTTTAGAATAGTATTTAAAGTACTATATAAATAATATTTAAAATAATTAGATTTTTTTTTTATTAATAGTATAATTAGTATTTATTATAAAAGAATTAAATATAATAAAAGAAATACCGTTTTATATTAATAATTGAAGAAATTCGAATCTATTTAAATAACCGCTACTATATATATTAGCGGAGTTAGTAATATAAAAAATCGATATTTAGAAAATAATCTATAGAAATATCCTAAAGATAAAGAAATACTCGGGTAATTACTAAAATAAAAAATAAAAAATAGTATTTTAGCTAAATAAAGAAGATAAAGTATACTTTTTTATAAAGAATTTAAAAATAAAAGCTCTAAATAAGAAGATTTAACTATATTAAAGTCGGACTATTTTTAATTAAAGAAATTAAAGGATTTTAGACTTTTAAACTCGATTTATTTAAAGACGTTAAAGTATATCTAATATTCTATATATTTTTTTTAGAACTAGCCGATCTTGGAATACTATTATAATAGATATTTAACTTTAAAATATAGGAGGAAAATACCTTTATAGTCGAAAAGATCCTATAGTAAAAAGGTTAAAACTATTTAATTAAATAGAAAGGTTATCCTATTTTAGAAAATATATAGAAATCTAGAAAATATTTAATAAACTATTAGAAGACTCTATAATAGTTCTACTAAAGAAAACTAAAAAAGTTATCGACTAGCTAAAGTCGCTAGATAAAATAATCTATTTAGAAACTATATCGATAAAAAGATTTAAATCGACGGAAGAAATCGGATCTATATTACTTTTATATTCTAATTCTTTAAAATTTTATAGTTTAACGTTAACTAAAATACGCTGCTTTTTTTTTAATATAATCTAATTAATAAAGCAGACGCTATTACTTTATATATATTTTATATATCTTTTTTATTAATTTTTATATTTATTTTTAAGACGATACTAACGCGTAGTATCTAACGGAGTAAAGTTATAAAAATAAACTTATTTTATATAGTTAATATACTTTTCGGAACCTTCGCCGATATAATAGAACTTTTTCGACTAGAAATAATTCCGATAAAAACGTATAGCTAATATATTAATATCTAATAATAGGACTTTTTTATAATAATCTTTAGTTAATAGCCTTTTCTTTTTATTTATAAAAAAAAAGGACGGATAGTTTTTTAGAATAAAAAATCTAAAGAAAGGACCTAGTATTATAAATATAGACAGCGTACTTTAAAGAATATAGTAGTATTTAGTATAGCGTTAGATTTCCTATTATATTTTAATAGGTAGAAATATATATAGTAGCTAGGTACTGGTACTAAAAAGTATCTTAGTAGTTTTAATAAATAAATATTATAAATACTTTTAATTTAAATAGTCTTAGTAAATAAATACTATAAGTAGTTTAATCTTAGTAGTTTTAGTAAATAAATGCTATAAATACCTTTAATCTTAGTAGTTTTAGTAAATAAATACTCTATAATAAAGCTGTCTTAGTTATTTTAGTCTATAAATAATCTAAGTAGTAGAGGATTTTATTTATCTATATAGATCCCGAACTCGACGTTTTTATAGCTCGTATTTAATTTATTAGTTATCGCTATATACTATTCTTGTTAATTAAACTAACTTGTTTTTAATTAATTTAAGTAATTATCCGTTATATCTCCGTTTATAGATATACTAATAAGTCCAATCTATTTTTAGAAATACCAAACCTTCTAGGTAATTCTATAATAAAGAGTAAATATATATATATTGATAGAAACTTAATATAATTTTAAATAAAAATCTTCTAGAAAAGTTTTTTATATAATAGCTATAACGTAATAGTTTTCTTTTAATTAGATAGATAATCTATAGAAACGTATTTATAAAAGTATAGAAAAATTCAAAAATATCAGAAAATAATATTAAAAATAAAAGAAAAATAAAAGTTTTAGATTTCTATAGTCGTTAATTGACTATCGATATTATATACGAAAATTATTAAAATCAAAATCTATTATAAATAGGTAATTTAAATTTTAGACGGGATATCTAGTACGATTTAGTAATTTTAGAACATTTCCGTCTAATTAAAAGCTGCTAAGACTAGAGTTTATCTAACCTGGTCTAGCGTACGGCGAAAGTGGATTAATCCGATTAGTCTCTATATTGGGCGGGCTGGGCGAATGACCACGCTGGCAAAATGGAAGTCGTCCCTTGGCATCGAAAATCTAAACAGTAATCTCAGCAGTTTGATCTAGGAACTCTACTGTATAAAGTCTACAGAGGTTGAAGTATATCGCTCTATCGTTGCTTGGCGAGGATGTCCTATTGTATCTTGAAGTATATTAGTTTAGGGGGCGACAGTGCACGGGAGATGTGCTAGCGAAAATATAATTAGACGAAGGAGCGATGGCGGCAGTATAGATCTTGGAATTGAATATCAAATAGTCCTTGCAGAGAAAATTGGTTCAATGCAGTGTTTGGTACGACTTCGCAACTTGTTTCTTTGAAACGGAACGAACTAGGGGGTGAATAGAGACCTTGAGAATCTGACACTCTTCGCCTAGCCGATGATCGGCGAGCTTAGGGGTCATAACCATCGGTTATTCATAAGAACCATACAACGGACCAGATTCTACATAATCGGAAGATACAACACATGAATGACAAGATGACCTCCAGAGACACGAATAGTACATCTAGTCCACGAATCCATCTAGGTCGTAAATCAGCCGGAAGCGATAATTCACCGCATTTACAGTCTCCGGATAGACAGGGGGCTCGCGATCAGTATGATCGAACTCTGTCAATGCCGTTCTCCGCAGTGGTACGCCATTTTCCTCCATCAAACGCTTGGTAATGGAGACACAGTCAATCCAATCGACTTCTCTCTGCGGTTGGTTCTCCATCTGCAATCTCTTCATCTTCCGAACCAGAACCCAAAGCCACAGTACGCCGTAGATCTGGAGCGCGGCTCCATCGTAAAGTAGCAGACCCTGCTGGATTGAACGATCGAATAGCTCTTGTGGGTCGCGTAGAAGGGTGAGGAACATCTGTACCTGGTCGTTCGCCCAATCAGAGACGAAGTGCAATGCTCCTGCAACGTCGAAGATCAAACGTCGGAGCTCAGCTTGGACTTGATGCTTCATAGGGCCGTAAGCGGTAGGATCGATGAAGTAATCAAGGTCTTGGGTCGTGGTTCGATTTCCAAGCGCACTGCGATCAGAATCAATCGCATCGGTTATTCAGAAGACCGAAATAATCCAAATCGGTGGAAATGTTGCTTGTGAGACAAACCAAAGTGAAACATAGCCACCACTAGCAACGATCCGGATGGGCAGGTACGGCACAAGGACTGGAGACGTTTCAATCATGGGTTCCAGCTGATGAAGGGCTTCAGATTTAGGGTTAGTAGCTGCAATCTGGGGCATCGATGGGTATGGACTATGAGCTGACCGATGTAGAAAGCCTGCCAGTCAAACTCTCTTCGCGGCGTGAGATCGTCAGAGTCCTCCATTGAATTCGCATGTGCTGTGACGGTGTAGCCACGATGATTTGGGGAGAGCTTAGATCGGCGTCAGGACCCCAGATACAGATATGTCTGTTCCTCGAAGCCAAGCAAAGGAGTAGGAGTGGGAGAAGAGGGCCTGTAAGCGCCCGCTGCTGCCTAGAGCGCCATGCTCAAACCGAATACATATGCGCATTATTGGCTCCATAAATGTTACGCGCTACGAATGGTGTCATGCACCGATCGACGGTATCATCGATGTTCAATGGTTCGTGCAGCGGTGGCACGGTGGTAGCCCATCTCGGCGCGACCATTTTCGGAGGCGGGTTGTGTTTGATTTGGTCGAGAGATAACCTTGAGCGGTCGCGCTGGAGCCCCATGGATAATCTCCAATTGAAAGCAGCCACTAGGGCCTCAACTATACAGGCAACAAACGCATAGCGCTGTTCGTCCTCGTCCTTAGGGTCCGGAAGCGTTTCCAGTGACCACTTGGCAGTATCTGAATGGAAGAAGAAGTATTCGGTCTCGTACTGCACTTGAGCGTGACGGCCGGTACACATATACTCATAAATGCGATATACCGACCGCAGCGGTGTATCGCGCATTTGAAAGAGTGGAATGCATCTTAGCTGAAAGATACCATCTTGACGCTCCAAAAGAACCTTAGGATTGCGTTTCAGCTCCAAGGGCATCAATTGATTGCGAGGCAATTCGAAGTGCCATGGGAATGGCTGCAAGAGGCGGAAGAATATGCGGAGAGGGTGAGATGAGCCGTAGAACAAACGTCGCAGACTGAGGCGCAGGCTAAGGGGCGTGAGCGGTTGCCACCAGATGGCAGTCCATCCGAAGACGGACAGTCGGTTTACAAGGTTGCGAAGTCCTGTGAACATACCGAAGCAGGGGAGCGTGGGGACGAGCTGGAGCATATAGAAGTATGGAACGGGGATAAGAGAAGAATCAACTGCCAAGATTTTTTGACACGTGACTCAGTTCAATACCCTAACCCTAGAAGACCACTGCTGCCACGTCAATCTTCCAATCCCCAAATAAACCTTGAGTATCACCCAATCCCAATCCCAAAGCTCCGAATTCCAGCCCAGCTAAGCCCAAGCAAAATACGCCGCACTCGCTCTATACATAACCGAATCCGCCCAAGACTGCAAATGCCACGTCATCGCCTCAGCCGTAACCCCGCTGGTACTCAGCCTCAGCCTCAAATTCCTATTATTGCCATAATCAAATCCGCTCAGCGCCATCGCCAGCTTCGGCGTGTTCTCAAACTTTTTCGCAAACTTGACCGTCGCGCTGTTCTCCGACTGGGGTTTATTGGCCGGGCGAATGTCGTCGGTGCTGAACGTGCCGCTGGCGACGTTGGCTTGCTTGGCTGGGTATGCGAGCCATGTGATGGCGGCTTGATACATCACCGTGTCGTCCCATGAGTCGATATGGGCCGTGAAGCCTTTGGTGTCGATGTCCGTGACGTAGGATTTGATGCGCCAGTTCTTGTCCTTGCCCATGTCGACGGTGATGAGCCAGCAAATGACTTTGGGGGGTTCGCCCTGGAATGGCTGTGCGAAGTTGATGCGTTTGGAGTTTTGCGATTTGTGGTCTTGCCATTTGCCGACTTCGGTCGTGCTGAAGGTGCCGGTCTGTAGGTATTCGAAACCTGGGCCGGCTTCGAGGTAGGTCAGACTTGCGCCGTAGAGGACAGTGTCGCCCCAGGCGTTGAGGTTGGAGGTGAAATTCTCTTGCGTGATATCTGTGGCTGTGGCGGTGAGGCGGATGTTGGCTTGTTGACCGATGTCGAGAGATGTGAGTCCGACCGGAACACGCGGAGCAGTGGGATATTGCTTCCAGAAGTACTTGGTCTGCGTGTTTACAGAGGCAGGCTGGTTCGACGGTCGGAGTTCCATGGTGTTGAATTGACCAGCATCCAGGCTTTTCGGAGGGTAGGTGAAGCGGATGTACGACTTGTCCTTTTCGGAGAGGTCGGTATTGTATGGTGTTCCTTTACCGTTGGTCGTCCATTCGGCTGGGTAGTGGTACAACATGATGGATTGGATGTCGAATTTGGTGGCTTTCACTTTGTCCAAGCCGTATCTCGTGAACATGTTGCCATCGACCTTTTGCTTATCCCAGTTGTTGGGTGGTCCGCCGAGAGACTTGTAAACGGCTTCTTTATTCCAAGGGATCTGAGCAAAGGGGCTCTCATGCTCATGGACAGCACCAAGCGCATGGCCAAACTCATGCAAGATGACCCCGCGAATGTTCTCCTCCTTCTGGTCCTTGTTGATCCATCCCAGGTTCATTGATGGTCTTCGTTGACTGGCAACGTAGCCGCTGTCAGTGCCCAAGTTGGACCATGATCCCAGGCTCGGGTTGAAGTCGATCAAGATATCACAATCTCCATTGGGAACGAATTTCATGGAGAGGTTTGCATGTTTGCACCAGAGGGGCGCAAACTTTTTGACTTGGTCCTTCTGCCAATCGGTCCCGGCGACGAAGGAGATCCTTAGTTCACGACCAGGAGCCCAAAACTTGCCCATAAGCACGGCAAGACTTTGGGGCTCGACTATGGACACCATTGGGCCCAGGTCGTTGCCAATAGGGACGGTCAGAGAGCCATTACGTTGGTTCTCTGCTGCAGCCCTGGCAGCGCTTTCATCCTGGGTGAGGCCATCAGCTGTTGGGTTGGCCCCAGCGAAGCAGACGTGGTATTCCGTCGACATGTTGAATTCAAATGGTTGGAAACAGATAGCAACTGGTAAACTTTCAATATCGATGTTACTGAGAGACATCTTCTCGTTGGGAAGGAGCGGACATGCCTTAAATACATCAATGAGGCCAGAGCTGAGGAATGAAGGAGGCTGGCGTTATCCCCTTGGATCGTCGATGTTGACTTAGGATGCCGCTGTCAGCAATCCAATTTAAGGCTGCTCCGCCTTCAGCTCTTTCCTTCGGCGAATCATCCTCAGCCCCGATCCTACTTCCCTGCAATCTGGGCGCTTGGCTGGCGGCAAGCAAGACCTTAGAGGCCAGACGACTTCATGCATGAGTGCTGTCAAAACATTTCGGGTCTCAGCTGCACCCTAAATCATAACCTGCAGGTGAGATTGCCAACTTTTGTACAATGTCACCTTCCCAAAACAGTCACTCTGTCAAGTCTCGAACCCTTCACAGCCAAGACACACGTCTGACAGTAACATAGAAGATAACCTCATAGTTATTGCTATGCTGAAGATCTCCACATGTCAAAGATCCGATGTCAAAAATATCCTGACACAGACCGGCATGACTTTTGGCAGTAAGAAAAACATGTAGAAAAAGAAATGGCACAACCGCTGTGGACGACAATCGTTGACACTTACCGGCAGACGTAATGCTAGCAAATGTACACTGTCAGAGGTTGCATATGTAGGTAATCACCTTGAGTCCCGTGTTTCGCTCCCCTTTACAGCGGGCTTGAAGAAGGTGAATCTGCCGTCAAGAATACACGCCCATGCGAGGTAGAGAGTTGGCTGCTACCAATGACACCGGCATCGACCTCATTATAAGGGTACAGGGTACACCGGCGCGTACTGCCCCTTCACGGCGGTCAAAGCAAGAGCCGGATTGCGTACCATAATTGAGCCAACCAAAGGAACGTAACGACTCTTAATCACCATTCCTCCCTCAATCGACTGTTGTCCACGTTAAGAATCTCCGAAGCACATGGCGTGAGTGCTCCGCATACCCCTAGATCAGCATCCCGCCAGGGGTACGGCATCTGGGATCGTGAACGTGCGCAATGCCTTATCAAGACGAAGGATCCCGCCGGAACTTGCCATGCACAGCATCACGTGGGACGTTCCTCGATCATAGCGGCAAAGTGCTCGACTCACCATGGCGAGCGCTCCCAAAGTAACCTACAACTACTACAACAACCAACCTTCCTTCCATAGGTTGGAGGATCACCACCACCGATTATGTTACCGTTTCCGTCGCTTTTGTCGTTGTCCTCGCCCGATGTTCCACCATATCCTTCCGAGGATGGGATGGTTGTATGTGATGTGCAACACCAGATGCACGGGAGCACACCAGGGGGCTGATCGAATCACATTAGACACCATCATCATGGCTCTGTGTGCAGCCATTGGACGTCCGCTTGCGATTGCACGCTGAGATCCCGGTTCGGTGGCGGGCGCCACATTTGGGATATACCCCCTGAATGGTTCGATGGCAACATTACCTTAAACGCGCTTTCCCAATTGAATGTGAACATACAGTACATCTGACAGCAGAAACCAGATGCTCGCAGTAGATGGGTACCTCTACGTTTTCGCCATTACCCTCGCCAAAGCCTCGCTCCTCCTCTTCCTCTACCGCATCTTCCACGTCGGCAGACGGTTCCGCATCGCTACCTGGATCGAAGGCGGAATCCTCGGGATCTGGGCGACTATCACCGTGTTCTGGCCATATTCGCATGCAGGCCAATCAAAGCCTCCTGGAACTTCAAGCTTATGATAAATTCAAAAACGGAATGTGAACCGAAAGCCTAGGACGTCCAAAACATCTACGGCTTCTTTAACATCATTACCGACTTTGCTTTAATTATCATGCCGTTGCCCTTGGTGTGGCGTATGTAGATGGATGGGAAGAAGAAGATTGGTGTCGCTCTGGTATGTGCTTAGGGGGTCTTGTACGTCTTATCCCCTTTCCACTCTGCCCCTGTCTTCGCTTGACCCCTTTCAATACATGCTTTGCAGCATTACCAGACAAGACGACCGAGGGAAGGGAAAAGGGCGATGGCTAACCCTGACCCCAGTATCTTCGTCGTAGCAATCGCCCGCCAATACAAGCTCTGCCACCCCACCGGACACGGCGACGACAGCCGAGACATCATCGAGACCAAAATCTGGAGTGAGCCGCCCCCCTCCCCCCTCCTCCCGTCTCCCGTCTTCTTCGTCCAAAAACCCCACTAACAACCCCCAGTGGCCCTGGAAGCTAACCTCGCCATAACAATCGCCTGCCTCCCCGCCCTAACCCCCCTCTTCAAACGCGTCCCCATCCTCTCCTCCCTCATCCCCGTCCATCCGCTCCAATTTCAGCCAAGCATCCACCATGCAGCGTCGCCCCTGGCCCCAAAAGCTCAGTGGGCCTCATCACGACGTCGAACGTGATGCAGCGCTACCCATGGCTGGTGCGCCACACACGAGCTGGAAGACACCGCGTGCATGGCGGGAAGCGGAGTAGCGGCGATTTAGTGAATTGGAGCCGCAGACGGAGAGCGAGGGGAGTGGGGAGACGGTGATGAGTGTGCAGGCGATATATCATGCTGGAAGTAGGGGTGCGGACTCAAAGTGAACTAACAGAAAACCTGGCAGGAACAGGCGGGGTTGAGTGGCACAAAGTCCAGGGCGAAGGTAGGAGGATACTTTTGTAAGTGTATATTGGTATGTGAGTCATGTATATGTTGTCCATCAGCGACGTTATCCCAGTGGATAACATAATGTCATCTTCCATATTCGTTGCAAGATTCTTATTTATGCCAAGGGAGGGTCAATCCCTTCGAGGTTTCCTATTTGCTTTTGGATCATGGCCAGCAATGGTCACATCTTTTCAACAATTGCTTGTTCTCGATCACAGGCGTCATAAGCTGCCCGGGACGGGTTCCACGACTCATCATCGGTCGTTACCTACCTACACCACTCCGCCATCCTTACGAATTCTGGCACACCCCTTTCCGAACATCCATCTGGGCTTCGACGGAAGATAGACTTGCGGTTGTAGACCTCTGTGCTTGGGCAGACACTTCGTGCCAATGATTGGGCGGCCAGTCTCCACGAGTGGAGACTTTTGTAGGTCTCACGGAAGCGATGAAACGTTGATGCAGATGACTCCTCTTCCCATAACGTCAAGAGAAAGAATGAGTAAAAAAAATTACCAAAGCAATCAGCCAATCTTTCCGCCCTCTGCGAGCTCTAGTCAAAGCCAGTCCTGCACGCAAAACCCGATCGTAACCATCTGCAAACCCATGCCGATTCCCCGGATTCCTTTCCTCTACACATCACCTACAGCTTTCCAATTTCGTCAACCCCACAAACCCACAATAGGCGAATACGAAGACCACCTTCGTGTCCCATCAGCACTGATCTATTCCCGTGCTCCTCGGAAGGCTGAAAGGCCAAGTCAATATTGTCTTGGCGCACGTGGCTTGCATTGGGGATGTCCAATCGAGACATTTTCGCTTGGCCGCACCACGATGGCCTTACTCTTTGCGCCACAATGGCACTTTATTGTCGTGACAGGCTAACAGGCTGACAGAGAGCTGTTCCGGGCTGTCACGGTTACATGATGTCCAGAACTTCGTTCTGTCCAGCTTGAACTGAACTGGGCTGCGAGCGGTGAGATGGATGGGCCTGGTTTTGTTGCGAATACTTAAGCTCGCTCGTCGGGACTCTTTGCTCTTTACTTCTCTTCTCCTTCACCACGTTGAGAGTTGTTGGAGCAAACCCTTAATAGCCTGATCTTCAAACAGCTTTTCAGTCACTCAACCATTCACTACCCCTGTAGTCGTCATGGGCAAATACAACCTCTTCTCCAGCCTCGTGCTCGGAGTCTGCTTCTTCCTCAGCGGCCGCCTTGTGAGTGCTACGCGGTGTAATGCAGACAAGTAAGTACCGTATCGCCCATCCACAAGTAGGGCCACCATCATACTCACCCTCGGTTCTTCCACCCACGGAGATATCAAAGCTGACACGGATATCCAGCTGTCTTCGTGCTCTCTTCCCCACCCCAAGCCCAGCAGTCTACTCCTTTGACGCCTCCGTCTGCGCAACCTACATTGCCACCGTCAACACAGCCGCCACGGGGTTCGCCAGCCGCGCATCTGCCGCATGTGGTACTGCTCCAGCCCGCTACAGCTCCGCCTGTTCCTGCAGACCCCCAATTCTGTCCACCATGACCACCAAGACATCCACCAGCGCAACACCGACAGTAACCTCAACCTGTACTCCCACACCCGCCAACAATGTCGTCCGCAACGGTGGGTTCGAATGCGGTCTCAACCCCTGGATCGCCGCCGACATCCCTAATTCTCGACACTCCATCGTCTCCCCAGGCGACGCCTCGAACTTCGCCTACCAATACGAGCAAGTGGGCCCCGTCACATCAGATAACTACGAGCGTCCCGCGAGCGTGAACCAAGATCTGATCGTCACCGTCGGGAAACCATACGTCTTGAAGTTCCGGACCTTTTTCGACAAGTGCACTCAATCCGAGGGGTTTGTGGGTGTGATGCTGAACCATTCACCGGTGTACACCGTGGATGCTTGTGATTTCGGAGCGGGTGCGTTCAAGGATAATACTGTCTCCTTCACGCCGACGGTGAGCCCATTTAATTTGCGATTCGAGTTTATCATTGCGGAGAACCCGGCTCAGGTGAAGATTGATAATGTTGTTGTTGCGCCTGCTTAAATAATTGGCGGGGATTGGTGAGACTCCTTGTAGCAAAGGACACGGCCGGAGCCTAAAGTTTGATGCAATGTTTGCAAGAACAAAACATGGTGACGAATATCTTGGGGAGAAAACGCAGTACAAAAAGCAAGTACTTATGCAACGTACAATAAAAGTCAAAAACTCTTCCGGTGCGCAAGTGAGTGGCACTCCGGGCAATGTTATCGCTAGTTACATCGAGACCGCAGAATGATGAGCTCATAAATATTCCAGCTTAAAGATCAAGCAGCGAGATGAGGTACAGTCGGCTTGCGTGCTGAGATCCTGCAGAATGCTGCTCGGGATGGATGAGCTTCCATGAGCCTGAATTATGGTTTGGCGGTTGAACTCGCTATAAGGTTGTCATGGTCTGTGGCTTTGGAAGGGCGTCACGTTGAGTTCCATGATCAGAAACTGCTGGCGATTATGACCGATTCCGCGGCAGAGATGGCAACCATTCAAATTCTGCCCTGGATGCGTTCCCCACAGATCTTTTCGTCCAATTGCTCCAGCATCATAGGTCTAATAGGATTATTGTCGTGTCTCGTGACACCAAACTTCTCACCAACGCTGAACAATTTGGCCCAGTTTCGGCCAGACTTTTCCAATGGCCTCACAGGCAGCTCTCGTCTGTTTGTTCCACTATGTCGGCGGCAGCTCTACGCCAAGTCCAGGAAACGGGCGAGATCTTTCCTGGGGTCATCACCGCCGTAGAAAACACGGCTGGTCGTCAGCGGGTTTATGGTCGTCCTGAGCCCGCAGACGGTAGCTATCGATTAGCTCTATAGCACCCTTTATCTGTCAATGTATCGAGATTACTGCCACGCATCACGTCGCCGAACGTGATTCGGTTCGAGCTCACTGTGGGCGGGGCAGTATAACAAGACTTTTTGCAGGATGCCTTATGGGTGGTCTAATCAGCCCGGTGGCAGTCTTGAGAGTGATATCAGATGTTGTGATACGGAGCACAATGCAGAGGTTTGGGGAAGGATGTTTGGGACTTGAAGCATGTGGCACAGGTCGCCTAAATGTGTAAGCTTCATTGATATCCACTTATGGTAGCCAGTTTTTGGTTTTCGGGTTGATAGACTTACGGAATCACTGGTAACAGGTGAACCCATGAGATTTTCGGCACAAGCCGTGGCACCAGTGATTTGCATTCTGTTACCGTTGTAGTGTACGTGCAATCTGACCTCGTCGCCGCGTAATACTCTGCACAGAGCATGGTACTCCATCACTCTTTCTCGCGAGTAAGCTCAGAGCATATCTGTAGGAGGCCTGTGGCTCCCTCAGCTTCATGACGTCCGTCGTGGGTTTGGTCGCTGTGGTGGCAAGACTGAAAGCATCATGTAGTCTATACACGTCCTTTACCCTGCGTTGGCTTTCATCTTAGATGCTTCTTGGGTTGATGCTGGTCGATTTTATGCAAGTCCGTTGGCATCGTTGCTCTACGGTCCCATCCTCAGTCTGTAGCTATTGTCATCGCGCGTACCCTTTTTTAGTTGTCAATTTCACGTCCAGCATTCTTGCAAATAGATTGGCTTCCTTGTATTCCTCGACGTCCTCAAGCGTGCCTTCATTATCTCTTCATGAAGCCCTCCATCAAATTCTTCAGACTTGCCGATCGAGCAGCCGTCCCTTGGGCCCAAGTCACGCCTCAACTTCTCCGTGACCGAACCCACCAGCTTAGTTACAAGCCGAAACACCATACCTGCCTCTTTACTGAGCACTCAAAGAGACCGAAACAATTTTCTCCCCATCACCTCAGGTTCCCTCAGCATCAGAAACGGTTCATCCATGGTGGGAGATTATAGTTGGGGCTGCACACCAATCCATTTCGATACGTGGCATGATGCGAGATCTTGTTCTTGCCAAACTCGGCTGCAGCATAACTATCGCGACCAGTCGACCGCAGACACTACATTCAATGTCTGTCGTCCTTTCCGTGAGCACAGCTATGGTCTGGAGTACAGTGCGGGTTGAAGTCTACCCACAAGCCCGCTGCTAGAAAATCATTGGGTTGCACCAGACGATTTTTGTAAGTGTTGCAAAGTGATCTGGTAAATTGGAACCGTGGATTAAGGTGAGCCATCGGCCTTCCAATAGAAGTGCTTAACGATGAGTCACGAGTGATATTCTGCAAAATTCAGTTCGTCTCTTATAATACACAATACGTAATTGAAACTTTCCTACCCATAGACCCATTCTATCTGTCTGAGCTGAGGATTTCTATCACTTGCGACGCTTGCGGTCTCATCGCAACGGGCCAGCTACTTGCAATATTTTTGGTAAATCCTGCCTAAATCCTCACTTCTCGTCTCTACATCGTGAACAACCCCAGAAGGATCGTGCGATATATAAACTAATCATCACCAAGTCACAGCACCTCACCCACCCATCCAGAAGATCATGCGCAGCCCAAAGTCAAACACCACTCCCATCCTCTGAGAGCTCGATGCCTGGATCCTCCCTTGCCTTGGACCTCAACGGCTTTACTTGACCCAGTATGTGTTACAAATCTCAAAGTTCCCACCACTATCGCCCTACAACCCCATCTACCTTCGACCGTGCTGGCACAGGCTCTGAGGGAGTCGAGCTGGTCTCGAAGGGCATCAAAAGTGTCATTCTTTGTGCAAAAGCGGAAACGAAACGAAACGAAGGGGCTGACGACATCAAGAATGGTAGACGGATACCCTAGGCCCCCCACCAAAATCAAACCAAACAATACAAAATCATAACAACGCTACAACCCCTCCAGAACCACCAAAAAGCAGCATTCAGCATCCACGCAACCCTCGCATTACACTATACCGTTCCCCCCATCATCGCAAAAAGAAAAAACACAGCTATAGCTAGCACAACTCCCAACTTCTCATTCCCTCTTCCCTTTTCGGTACTATATCCACCATCCTGTACCCTCCTACGAACATCTCCAAGGAGCGAATCGCCGCTTACATCGTCGCTAAATTATCTATCAAATAATCGATTGGGAGAGATGTTGTTAAGCTGGTCGTAACGAAATAAGTGGCTTAATGATACGCAACCAGAGCCAATTTCTAGGACATATAATATCTAATATTTTTATACGTAAGCTTTTCCGGCTAAACTTATTACTTACACTTCAAGCTTACGTGTCCGCCAATAAAGCCGCATGCCATCAACTGTCATCTCGTACGTTATACCTCGTTCCATAAACGAGCCGACTATCCAGTTACTAAAAGCCGTCCAAGTAGTAAAATCCAAACAAACAGCGATCATGAAAACCGAAATCAGAAAATCGGTTCTATTCGCATAGAGGGAATAATATAAATGAATGTAGCAAACCGCCAACGCCATGGCTATGCATCCGAACGCACCCCTTTACCGTCCGGTCTGTGTATCTATTCTCTAGCAAAGCGGGTATAACGACCGAGTGCATCGATTACATGCACATATATACCTCGTCCTCTATACCACTCGTTCAGCCTTCTCCTTTCCCCTCCCTCTTCCCATCTTCCTATTTTCCCCTATTCTCTTCCCAGCCAGCTCATCAGCCCCTTAAGCTTCGAAGAGCTCAGCAACCCACTCACGTCTCGTCTTCTCGCTGCCTGTCCCCGAGCCCGACGTAGATCCCGAGGACGCTGCGTTCGCGGAGCCGCTGCCGGATGCTGATGCCGATGTATCGGTTCCAGAGGCAGCGGCGTTAGGATCTGTAGATCCAGCTGAGGGATTGGTTGAGGCGGCGTTGGGATCTGTGCTGGCGGATAGGGGATCGGTTGAGGAGCCGCTGGTCGCAGAGCCGGTTGATGGATTGGTTGAGCCTGCGCTGGGGTTGGTGCTCCCGGCTGATGGGTCGGTTGAGCCTGGGGATGCTGCGTTGGGGTCTGTGGATCCGGCTGAAGAATTATTCGAGCCTGTACCTGATATAGAAGTGGTAGAGTTGCTTCCAAATAGATCGCCGGTGCCCGATGGTGAAATGGTAGTGTCGCCGCTGGTGGTGCCAGAGGTTCCTTCACCAATGCCTGAGCCCGTGGAAGATCCTCCGCCTAATTCGGAAAGTCCTGAGGGTGTAGGAGTCGGCAAGAAGCCGGAGTCACTGGTAGATGTGGGAATGGTGTCGGCGCTTGTCGACGTGGTTTCTGAGGCGGATGTCGATGTTGTGGGAATCGCGCCCATATCTCCGGTGCCAGATGAACCAGCGTTATCGGTACCAGCCGAACCAGAATTTTCGGTGCCACTTGTTCCATTGATTGTTTGTAATTTGTTGTCGTTACAGGTGTAGAGTGATGGGAGATAACAAGCGTCGCCGCATTGTAGAGTTGGTGTGCCATCGACGATGGGGCAGAGGAAGGTACCGTAGCAGGTATACCTTTCAGAAGAGTAGAATGCCTCACCGCATTTCTGGAGGCCTTCAGGTGCGGTGGTAGTTCCATCCGCCCCTGGGCTGGAGATAGGACCGCCGTCATTGCTGGTCGTCGACCCTGTCCCGGTACCATTCGATGTTGCTGCGTCTCCACCAATGTCGAAGAGACCGCTCCCAGTCCCGCCAGATTGAGAGCCGCCGGTGGTGCTCGAGTTACCGGTACTGCTGCTACCTTGAGGAGATGCGCTCAAATCTTGAGTGGGAGCATCCTGGGGAGTAGGAAGGGCAACGACGGTCGAGGCCAAGGCCAAGGCGACAACGGATGAGTAACGCATGATGTATAGAAGATGATGGAGAGATTTAGAGAACAGAAGAGCCAAGGAACTCAAGCTTAAGTATCGAGAGATAAAAATACGATGTATGCGACGCGGGAAGCGGGTGACGAAAAGCGACTTAGGAAAAAAAGCGATAGGCGAAACTCCGAAGGTTTGACCTCGTGGTGAGGACAAGGAGAAACAGCGTGGTACTTAAAGTACAGTGCAACAGCTGGGGAATTATTGCTTCAGCCTATTATACTATTTTTGCAGTACCAACGTACGCGATTACTTCCTTCCGAACGGCGTATGTTGTAGAGAGGGCTGTGTTTAGTTGGTACCTGAATACTGCGCTATGATAGGACCCGTCCGTCAAGGCAAAAGTCGTAACACTCTGTAGAAACTTTATGATGGACCCGAGCAAGGAGGTACTGTATGACATAATCAAAGCTTACGCGTCTCAAAGGTGGAGAAAGTCATGATTATACCTACTTGTACTTTAAAAGAGCTGGATATTCGCGGTTGCAAATCGCCCCCTTGGATTGCGGCTTAAGCCACGCGCAAAGTGAGGCTTTTCTGCTTGCGTGGAAAGCCATGCGACAGTTGGATCTTTGTACATGCAATTCTGAGGGAATGTAAAAAAGAAGCAAGGACCCAATATTGATCCAGGAGGAAAACTGTCTGCATTGCGTCATATGTTGTCTGCCTGGCAACAGGACCGACAAGACATCATAGTCATTCTCTTGACATATAGATGCTCCTCGCATACGAAATGACAGATTGACAGGTCACCTAAGTTCTCTTTGCAATCGTTCTCGCCACCATCCGAGCGCAGCACAAGCAGAGCTCAAGCTTCAATACCAGCACTCTTACTTACCTCAGTATTCCCGGGAGTATGTTTCAGCAAACACTGTGGCATCAATCAATGGCCTGAGGCGGAAGGATTTTTGGAGCTAAGACTTGAGGAATGTCGTGGTCATGTAGGTATTGCCCAAGGCTGTACCGGCGGGTTGCGGCGTGGAGAGATCGACCCTTGTTTTTCACGTATCTAGATCAGGGTTTTGGGGCAAAGATTCGGAGAGTCAAATGGGTGAGCACTGGCTGCGCTATCGAGGAATTAGTAACGAGGAGGCTAGAGATTTTTTGATAGTAGATACATACGGAGCTAAAAGCCGCCCGTAGCCTACGGTCGCCCGGACTACCTGGAGCCCCCGCCTAGATTGCTAGCGCATGGTGAGGACTTTTCGGTGAATGATGATATACTCGACGTCTTCCCTTCGCTGTACGGAGTATATGCAAGCCCGAGCAACAATACATTAAAATTAATGGCAAGAGTAGCATAGATAATTGGGTGCCTCATCCAGCACTTCCATCTCAACAAGCAAAATGGGGTATCATCGTAGATTCATCGCCTTAACCAAACCAGCCCGATCCCAAAACACCACACTCGGCATGAGATCCCACGTGTCCCTTGCCAGTCCCCACGAACTCCGTCGACTCTGCCTCGAACTATTCGGCATCGAGATCTGCAACCTGCTATGACTGCTTCTCCTCGACCTCTTCTGTTTCCCACAACCGTTCGGCCGTACCTCTCTCTCCCAATCTCTATCATGACCAGTCTCCTCCATCGGTGCCACCGCCGCCGCCAACGGTGCTGTGATCTCTGCCACTTTCTCAGGAGCTGCTTTCTCATCATCTCGATACCTGGGTATCGTGTCCGTATCAATCACCTTCCTGCCCCAACGTTTTTGCAGATCGATTTCCGGCAGCATCTCTGCGGCTGCAGTATACCACGTCCGTTGTTTCTTTTCTCTTCCTCCAAGTGGAACTGCCCGCCTGCTTCCTACCACAGGCTCTGTCGGACTCCTGCCCTGGGCGGCAGGAGATATTGGATCTGCTGCGACACTGCCGCTGTTGTTGCGGCTCCATTTCCATCCCCCACCTGCAGTGCTGTCGTTCGGCCATCTGAATCCCTCGGCCATTGTAGCGTCGCTGCTTGGCTCCGAGCTGCCTTTTTCCGGATCCGATGTCAGATTGTCACGGCTGGAGGAGGAGAAGCGGGAGTTTGTGAGGGTGCGGAATATGCGTGCGAGGCGAGAGACGGGGGACGAGGTGTATTTGCTGCTGAAGAGGGGACGGAGGATAGGGAGGCAGGCGGAGAGGATGCCAATGTTGCATTCGACAATGACCCAGACCCCGACGCTGATGGAGGTGTAGGTGGCGTCGGAGACTTGGAGCTCCGCGAGGAAGGGGAGGCGGATGATGCCTGCTATGCAGACGCTGGATAGGGCAGGTCAGTATGTCTTGAGGAAGAAGCCGGGATACCTGCAACTGGAGAGGAAGAAAGGAACGAGGGGACATACAAGCTACCCAAGACAAAAAGCCCAACGACCGCCATTCGTTTCGGTACCGCCATGTTCATTCCCCATAGCCAAGGTATAGGCAATATTAGGACGACCAGATCGCCAACAATGTTGATAGAGGTGATTGTATAGCCAATAAGGTTATCGTTGACACAGTACCCATTTGGGATTGATCGATCCCAATTGTAGGCGAAAGGTCGGCAATGGAGAAAAGCGGTGAGCATCAAGCCGATCCACCATAGAATGGAAGCTATCCCGGTGATGAGAGAAACGATATAGAAGGTCCGGTATGGGAAGAGGCGGTTATAGAAGAACAGAATCGACAATTTAGTCGCGGTGATGGAGCAGCCAAAGAGGATTTGGGTTGCTTGATAGGTCTTGCAATTAACGTCAGCAGTCTGACCAGGGGCACTTCAATACGCTAGCGAATTCGGTCTTACCTTGACGAAGGATGTGATTTGGTCGAGGGTCAAGGTGATCATATGCCTTCCCGTGCCGGCTTTGATGGCTGCGATATTCTGTCAGGAACAGCGTACCAGCAGAGTCATCCATGCACTGTACCATAGTAGGAGGTGATATCAAGGCCATATGTGAGAATCTTGATCAGGTCAATTCAATGCAGTCCTGTGGATACAACTAAAACATACCAGTGCCATGACGATCATGTAATCGTCTGTACCGAACTTTGCCCCGGAGATTCTTCGAGCATACAACCGGAGTACGACTGCAATGGTTGCAATGATCATCAAGACGGTAACAGTAGCGACCAGTTCGCCGCCTCGACTTTCGGCGAGGCTCGGTATTGCGGTGAGGCAGAGGTCTTTCGCCACAGAGAAGGTTGCTATTGCAAATCTTGAGTGAGCCGCAATTCATGAATTCATGGCTGATGGTGCGCGGCGATTCGCGAAGGCATAGGAGCATAAGGTCTGGTGTGACACATCCTGTCCGGCGAGAAAATACACGGATATAGAAGACCATGCGCGCAGTGCGATGCCCACTGGGATAGAAGCTTACTGGCTTGATCATGGCGGTTGCAGCTGGTGGCCAGCTCCGACTGCAACGAGGTGAGGAATTCGTCATCTCGACAGACGCAAGCAATGTCAAGTCCACAGGTACTCTTTGTAATGCCATTAAGTATTACGGTTTGCTGCGAAGACGGCACATGTTAGCGTATCGGTAGGTGCCTGGGCACAGAAGAAGATTGCAGAGTAGTTAAGGCTGACGAGGCGAACTTACAGCGCATTGCGGCAATTGCGTCAAAGTCGTTTGAATCTGAGTCAGAACACCTGCCATCAGATGATGACGGCCAAATGCGTCATGTGTGACGAAGGTCCCACTTCAAGCATTAGACATTAAGTAATTGCGGCAAGAAGAACAGATGCGAAGACTCGAGAGAGTGAAAGCGACAGGACGAGGATGAGACGAAGAGCACTCAGCGAGATGAACATAGCGAAACATGGCACTGGGCCCACCATTATGGCCTTATGCCAGTACCAGAACAATGGTGCGTGCGGTGAGGCCGTCTGCACCCCAGAGTGGTGGAGACGGGATGGCAAGATGAGACGTATGGTGAGCTTGACCATTATTGGTGGTCGGGCAAGCTGGCCAATGCACCTCTGCATGTGGGTACGAGCACATTTTGCACCAAAATGCCTGTTCTGGCCTTGCATGTGAATGGTGAGATCATCTTGCATCCCTTTCTAGAACCTTGCTGCACCGTAAACTGTGACACGAGTAGCTGTCGTGCCTTACAAAAAACCACCTTAGACACAGCAAAAGACTCGAAGACTTGAAGACACCCCGGCCATGCGGACCGGCTCTAGCGTCCTGCTAGAGTAGGGGGAATGAAACAGCTTGTGTGGGGCATTGTGATCGGTGTGACGGTCTCAGCATGCGTGGTGTTTCAGGAGTCAGCCACCATCGCACTTGCGTGCCAACTACTGCAACGCTATTGGACGCTGCCGACCATCCCTGATCCGTCCGTGCAACGGACGGGAGGCTTGCCAAGCTGCGAAACATGTCCGAGGACCTTCTTGACAACATGTCCACGTGAATCACGCGCCAAAGAAGCACCCAAAGGAAGTTCAAACCCTCGATCGTGAAAAGAATGGGCGAACATTCGGGTAGAGAAATTCTTTGGGAATGTTGAGAGGTAATGGGCTTCGGGGAAGTGCTGATCGCAAAACGGACTTTAAGCGATGAAGCAGCTGTCACACTGACCGGAGTTTTGACAATGCAGCTTTCTGAAATAGCCAGTAACCCTTTTAAGAAGGCAACTGGAATACATGTGCGAGAAAGTTGGTCTGTCAGCAAGACGACACTTTTATTGCCACCATCCCCAGTCCAACTCCTGAGTCGGCAGAAGCTCTTCTATGCCCCGAATCAGCCGGTTATCGTCGCTATCAAGGACTTGAGGATACTGAGTGTGAGCCTGCATATGGCACATAGGGTGTTGTCTCGGATGACGCAACGCTTCCGTGATATGCCCTATACGGGCTTAGCGTGGCCCTGAACGAGCCTAGCGCTGAACATTCTTTTTATAATTTAGATTCTCTATAAATTTCGATTCTTTTCTGAATCAATCATCATGACTACTGCCTCCGCCTGCTCACACTGAGTCAAGGTAATCGAATGGTCTCTCGGATCTATTGCTAAGGCCAGTAACCGGATGTCATTTCATCCGGCTAGCACCGCAGAAGCCAGCGATGATAGCAACTGACCGCTGAAGACATTATAGCAACAGTCAACGCCAAAGTACACTGCCTGGATGCCTTGTTGTACCATGGAATGGACCAGAGTGTTGACATTCGCCGTGCTGGGGGTGCTGTGGACGATGATGGAGGTCTGATCGTTGAACCCAGGTTGGAATGTGCCGATGGTTGCTACATCTCGGTAGGCTGAGAACGGATTCTCGTACTGTACAATGGTATCGGCATAGTCGAAGAGTCGCACAGGTGCCGGAGCGCCGGGATTGAAGATGACCGGTGTGACTGCGGAGGGTACCTTGGCGTAGGCATAGTCGGCCGCTCTTTTGTAGTAGGTGTACACGGCGCTTGCGGCGGTATTGTTGACTTCATCGAAAAAGATACCCGCCACCGAGATGTTGGCTTGGGTGTATGTGGCCCATTTGGCATAGACGTCAATCTGAGAGGTCAGGGTGGCGTAGGGGGTCCGGGTGTAGTTGGTGGCGACATAGCCAACAGTGACGACGTTGCGATAGCTATTCAGTTTGGAGAGGGCAGTGATGTAGTTTGCGTCGGGGGGATATGTGCCTGGACCCGAGTTTGGGTTGACGATGACCTGCCACTGGACTTGGGGGTTGGCGGCGATGGCGGCTGTGACATTGGACCAGGCCGAGGCAGAGGTGCCTGGGTAAAGGTAGAGAGGAACTTGGATGAAGAGAGAGTGGCAGGGAAGGGCAAGGATGAGGGAGATGATACAGGTGAGCAGCATTGCCATGAGGTTTTTTGTAGATGTCAGGGTATTTATTGGTAAGCTGGAATACGAACGAAAGGATGGAGTGAACCAGACGGGACAATCAGGCTTCTTAAGAACAGTCGAGTCTTACTGTACCGCTCGAGGTGAGACTCTTGGTAATAGATATGCGGGCGTCGATGTCAGCCGACGTAAGCTGACGAAGGCCGTGGTGTCTTCCGACAGCCGTCCCTTTTGGGCTTGGAGGATTCGATCGCAAGGATGTATCTCTTCTGCTGGCAATCAATCATTCAGTCTCTTCGAGATCAATGTGTGAGATGTCTTCTTGAAACCTTTTGGATCGTTGTAAATGCCCGACGTGGTAGGCCAATCTACCGATTGGGCCGCAGATTAATTGATTGTTTACCCCTCCAGCCCCTTTTCTTACCCCGCTCTGCACAAGCACGCATGCTGAACTGTTGTACAACAAAGTACTAATACTTGTGAATACACCACGTCTCCTGATACGGCCGCCTCTGTATAAAGCCCCGAATCCGTCCGACGCCGCTGCATCGACTCGGAATGTCGCCCCGCAGCAGCCACTGACCTATCCCTGCCGCGACATGAAATTGAAAGGTTCACCACTGCATAGATTACGCACATGCACATGAACCTATCCATACAGGCTATGGCCTCGGTCGTGTCCGGGCTCGTGCTTTGGCTGTGTGCAATGATATAGAGATTCCACCGTCAAAGATAGAAAAGGTAGAACTGTAACCTTCGACGTTCATCTTGTGAGTCGGTTGCATCTCGTCTTGTTCGTATATCTCCACCATTTTTCTGGTCCTGGAATATCTTCTCGTCCAGCTTACCTCCTTTCTATAATGCATCAAGCAAAGCACCCAGGTACCCCTCATGTGGATATTGAGAGGCAGAGTCACACAGTAGACAACAAGACGGGCGACCTCCATACCCTCGCCGAGACCGACACGCACACGACTGACGGCTCGGCTAATTCTTCCCTTCAACATGCCATCCCCCCCACCCCGGTCCTGCCTAAAGGCCGCCTCGCAAGATGGAATGAAAGGATCGAAGGTCTCGCCGGCCTCGAAGCCCGCGGCATAACTCGGGTACCGCCAGACAAGAAACATGCCGGTGGAATCGGCCAATACTTGCAAATGATAGCCCTATGGTTCAGCATCAACCTCACATCGGCGAACATCATCACCGGCCTTCTAGGCCGACTGCTGTTTTCGCTTGGCTGGAAAGACGCCGTCTGCATCGCCATCTTCGCAACCGGTCTGGCCGCATGTGGTGTGTCTTATATATCCACCTTTGGGCCGGCAAGTGGGAATCGGACCATGGTACGTGTGCCGCAATAGTCCGTCGTCTGCGATCCTGTGTCACCGGCTGATCTAGACATTTTATCTAGTAGATACTCGGTCGATACTTCATGGGCTACTGGCCTTCCAAGATCGCCTGCATACTCAACATCATTCTGCAAATAGGATGGGGCATCATCGGCTGCATCATCGCTGGCCAGATGTTCTCCGCCATCAATGGCAAAGGGCTCACAATTGCCCTCGGCTGCGTTATCGCTGCCTTGCTCATTGGCTGCATAGCCACGTTCGGTATCGCCTGCGTGCACGTGGTAGAAAGGTGAGTGGCCTACCAATCCATATGTCCACATCGGGCTTCAAGAAATGACCTCCACCATCGCCCAGATACGCTTGGATCCCACAACTCCTCGCCATCCTCGTCCTCATCGGCAAATCCGCCCCATACTGCAACACCTCCGCCTCCTTCGCCGGCGAGCCCGGCACCCTCACCGCATCCCGCTGCTCCTTCTTCGCCCTCATCTTCGCCTCCGTGATCGGCTTCTCTGCCGTGTCCGCAGACTTTTACGTCTACTACCCCACCACCACCCCCAAGTATATCACCTTCTCCATGACCTGGACCGGCATCTGGGTCGCCACAATCCTCTGCAACATCGCCGGCATCGCCATCGCCACGGGCGTCGACTCCAATCCCTCCTGGGCCTCCGCATACAGCATCTCCTCCGGCGCGCTCCTGCTAGAATGCTACGCCGGTCTCGGCGGCTTCGGCTCCTTCTGCTTAATCATCCTAGCTCTAACCTCCGTAACGAACAACGGACCATGTACATACGCCGCGGCATTAACAATGCAAGTGCTAGGCCGATATGCGAAAGCCGTTCCGCGATGGGTATGGTGCGTTATCATTACTTTAATCGAATTAATCTGCTCCGTCGCGGGACGAAACCATTTATATCGGATTTTCGAGAATTTTTTGCCCATTATGAGTTATTGGGTTGTTCCGTGGGTGACGATTGTAATTGAAGAGCATTTGATTTTTCATAAGTTGAGGGGGGTGCCGTTTGACTGGACGGCGTGGGAGGATAAAGGGCGGTTACCGATTGGGGCGGCGGCGCTGATTGCTTGGTTGGTGGGGTGGGCGGGGGCGATTATTGGGATGAGTCAGGTTTGGTATACGGGGCCTGTGGCGTTGAGGGTTGGGGGGTATGGAGGGGATGTTGGAGCGTGGTTGGCTATTGCGTTTGCGGGGAGTGTTTTTCCGCCGTTGAGGTATTGGGAGTTGAAGGTGGTTGGGAGATAAGGAATGATGCTATTAAAAATAAAAGATGGACAGTAGACACCGGGAGAAGAACACGATGCAGTGCGCGTGCGAAGAGACTACTTGAATGAAAAGACCCAGTCTACTTCACAACAACCAAAACCCCATAATTCGTCACAGCTCCATAACTCCTCAACTCTTCCAAAGTCGCCCTTCCGTCCTCCTCCCCCCTCAACCACCTCTCCGGCACCTCCGTCTTCCCCCACCTCAACTCCCCTTTCAACCCCGCCTCCCTCGCCGCCTCCTCATAAACGCTCTTCCGCAAATGATAACAATCGAAATCCACGTCTCCCAGTGGCGTATGCCCCTTGACATGAAAATACACTCCATCCTCCACATGTCCATTGACCGAATAATACAACCCACCTGACCCCTCCGGTGGCGGTCTGACGCTTAATTCCGCATTGATAGAATCCACTGGATTTTCGGCTGGTGGGACGGTGATACTCACGAACCTTCCTCCCTCCCTCAAGTTCATCGAGATATTGCGGAACATGTCAACCAAGCCCTTACGATCAGGCGCGTAATTCAGCAACCAGGCACCAAATACCAGATCAAATGGTGCTCCGGGATATTTCATCGGTTTTGTACAATCCGCCAACATAAAGTCGACTTTTCTTCCCTTAGTGAGGACAGATTCAGGGGTAGTACCCACAGGGCTACTTCCGCTCTGACGGGCTTGCTCGATCATAACGGGAGAGATGTCCACCCCGAGGACAGAGGTGGCGCCCCATTTCAGGAAATCGTAGGTGTAGAAGCCGGAGCCGCAGGCGAGTTCGAGGACACGGGCGTTCTCGATATGGGGAGCGAGAATTGTGCGGATATTTTCGTGTTCGATGAGGGCGATTGACTTTTTGCGGATGTAGTCGTAGGGGGCTTGGATTTGGTTGTATTGGGTTGACATATCCACTGCAAGATATGAGAATGATGCCGAATTTTGACTGGGGAAGAAAAAACAAGCGGTTGAAGGTGGGATTGAGTTTTAGGACAATTGGGAGTCTTTCTTGGTGTACGTCTGAACGTTTCAGGGATGCAAATTGATCGGAATGGCGGCGAAAGGGGCCGTCAAGTGCCAATGCTCTTTATACCATATATTTGAGAAAAATCTGATTCATTTCAGGCTTCGCGGAAAGATATATAGTTTACGATCTCAGGGCGGGTTGTCCAGGAGGACCATCCTGCTTCCTTCCGCGGGAGGACACCACCTTGTCTGCGACGCTAGATCCATCGTGCAGTGGTGTTGCCGGCAGATGCCGTGATGTCACGTAGGGAAAGATGCCCTCGAAGCTCACAAAGATCAGACGCCCTCGAAGCTCACAAGGATCAGATACCGTCTGGTGTTCAGGATTTTACTCGCTCCCGGCAATGCTTAGCGAAGTTGAACAATGTGGATGATAGAGATGGATGGACAGAACGATAGTTGCAAGAGTGGGTGGCTTGGCGCAATCCTTAGCGAAAGCCTTCTCATACAGTGCAGAATTCTGTCCGGATGCTGGAAAAATCTCGAATACCCTCCCCCCTCCGGGAGTGACACAACAAGTTGCCTTTACATTTTATGACATGCAGCGTCTGGCGTCGTCTACCTCATCTCCACAGGATATATGCCGCTAGTCCTCGCGCGTAAAGGACTGTTTACAGAGTCCCGTTCCATGTTCTCACCTGCCGCCGTCAAAGGGTCTCGATGGACTTCTCTGCTTTACAATAGCAAACTTAAACAGTAAATGGGTGTCTCCGATTGTCTACATGAGCTCAGTCTCTCGCATCCACTGATATCAAGTCCCTTGAAGCAACAATTCCTCCATGAAGTCTTTCACGCCAACCTTAGCCTTGACGAGATTGAGAACACGGACCGTGGTTATCAAGCCTTTTTCCGTCGTTTCGATTCATTGCGCAACGCTGCTGCCAACCGGCATAGAGCTATTGACTCTTGCACATTTGCGGACTTCTCCTGGGTTGTCAAAGTGTTAAGGTCCAAAATAAAACCACGCCGCGAATTGGAGAAAGCGTTTGCGGAACGGCTCGACAAGGATATCAACCACTCGTCTCTTGAGTCCGTTTTCATAGACTTCGCAGCTAGTGTATGGTCTTTGGTGATCATTGGACGCTCCGCGGCATACAATTCGTACGATGATCCCATAGCATGGGAGGCATCCATGTTCCTACACCCTGGACTGAACAATCAACAACCAAATCTGATCAACACCGTTTTCCCTCCCCCATCGTTCCTGGACACGGTGAAGCTCCCGCAGTCTTTCACAGCCGCCAATCTAGAAAAGATCGGCGGTATACAAGTGCTATGGACCGACAACCCGGCCGATCACTTACTACTCCGCGACGACGATACCAAAGTAATGCTGTTCCACCATGTCTCCGCGCTTCGGCTCCTATATTAACCATCAAAAATGCCTGTTCGAGATCTCGCCCACGAGACGATACGAACACTGGCTCTTTTAGTTCCACCAACCTTAGGAGCAGCAAGCCCTTGGTTCGAGCAACAGCAACAAGAGCACCATTTGGACTCTGAAGCCGGGCTCTGCGATCGTCTGAACAGCTCCGGGCGGCAGATCGACAAGTTCCACTACTGGAGGGAACGTCTGGTGCTTCTCAAACGAACCTATGATGATGCTGAACCGAAGAATCTATCACAGCTGTGGTGGGATGACCGGAAGAAAACGCAGTGGTTTACCTTCTGGGTCGCTGTGCTGGTCTTTATCATGACCGTCTTCTTCGGTGTAATACAGTCTGTCGCTTCGATTGTCCAGGCATGGGCATCTGTAAAGAGCTTGAAAGCTCAACACTAAGGATTATATGTTCCTTGGGTGGCTATTCGTGTGATGTAATCATCAAGTTGGGTATTGTCCAGAATACTGTAATGTAGTCCTTTCGACGGAGGGCTCTGCGGCGATGGCACTGGACCGTCAAACGATTGAATCACAATCAATATCAACTTTGATGAGACCCCTACTAGTTCACCTACCGGACTCATGGATCGTGGCTTGCGGGCAAGTTGGAAAAAGCTCGAAAGCCAGCTAACAAAAAGGGACTACATGGGTAAGAGAGATACTGTCGAAACCATGACCGCCATATATCTTGTCCAGCTCGCCAAGGACGACTTGGTCAGTAATGTAGCAAACTGACAACGCAAAGTGTATTGCCACCGCTTGCTCGATCTTGGGGTCAATGGGAAAGGATGCATCGCTATCGCAAAGCTCAAACAAGCTTCTATCAACGCTCACGAGCTCCGCGCTGAAATCAAGCCGTATATATAAATAGTCCGAGACTTGTATACGATTATCCTCCTCCAAACGTAACCCTAGACGAAGCAGCGCAAAATCGCGAGCTCCAGCACAGGAAGATGTGTTCACCTGGTCCCGATATTCCGACCTTCGCTTAAACTTGCAGAGCCACAACCGATTTTACATGGGCATGAAAAAGATCTTCAGGGTGAGACTCACCAGGGTCCGTCTCAAATGCTCATTGGAGCGGATGTGGCACAGTGACGGCCGTCAAGCAGCTAAAATCGCAACCCCGGTGGCCCCAACCTCAGGAATCTCCCCATCCGTAGACACAGCCCACTCAACCCTCCCGCTATCTACGACTCTACATACACTGCTCTGTACGTCGATCTCGCGCTCAATACAGGTCACAATCTCAGCGAAGTCGAAAGGCATCAAGTAATCGGTATGAAGTTCGTAGCATTGATTTGGTTCCTCTTCCAATCCCTCTTGTCAGCGGCGCCTATCCGGTCGCAGCACGGCCTCAACAACACCAAATCTCATACCCAGACAGCCAGAGATCAAACTCCATCAATAGGTACAACAGTCCCGCACCTTTTCCCCAATTGCGCATACCACTGACGGACTCGGAAGTGATGATGGTGGAAGCAGCATTGCATCTGGCTCAAATCGGTATGCCTCGCCCTTGGATTGCACTCTGTTGTCGCCAGCACCAAGAGCGTTACTGACCTATTGAGAATTACAGCGTTGCAAAAGCTCGTCTTGTCCTCGACCGATTCAAGTTGAAATCACCCTCCAAATTCCAATGTCATTCCTACCCTCAAGACAATACTCTCAGCGAGCTGGCCCTTGATGTAGCCGATTTACTCCGAAGATATCGCGATCAATTGTTTGTTGGTATGGGAAGGATCCCTATCGATACGTGCCATGCTGGATACGGACCGAACGATATCTCTCCATCCATAATCTTGACCACGATGAACGGGCGGCAGGCGGACACCCTGACAAAGCTACTCAATAACCTTGTCATCAAGAAGTTTCCAACTGTCAAGCTTGTTAGCACCCGCGATGGTATCGCGCTGGTACAAGAGAAGGGCATGGGTATTAGACGTAGGGCTACCGTTTGAGAAGCGACACCTTCCTGGAACCACAAGCTTGGACCGCGTCGAATACACCGACAAACATTTCTGGAAGCTCCAGCAGTGGCTTGCATCAACCTAGGGTCATCAGGCAAGGCTCAAGCCTGTTGCCCTGTAGCTCGCCACAACTCGCCCTCACGCCCGCAGGCACCATCTGAAGCTGGTTCCTCTTGCCACTGGGTTGCGAGAGTGGTGATGAAAGAGATTCACCCTGCCACAGTCTCCGTCGAGAGAATCAAAAGTGGCTAGGACAGTTGGTCAGGGTGATAGTGACCAGCATGAACAGCCTTGTCGGCGATGAAAGCACGAGAAGCGCCCAAGGCCCTTCAACACCACACAGCAGAACCTTCTTGCGTTTTTCTACCAAGTCCTCATGAGCTACTAGATCCTGGACGCCCAACGAACACCCCTACTAGGCGGAGCTCTCCAGTTCAGGCTCCTCTTGATTATGTCGACCATCCGAATCTGTTCAGATGCGTTTTATCGACTTGTGATTGACAAGCGCCTTCACCGTCTTACCTCACGAGTGTAACTTTCCGCATCCAACTGTAGGAGTCTTCTACATGCATTTCCTATCACCTTTGCTAACACCGGACCAGGCAACCGCATTCATCAGCGAGCCCTCTTTCTTTGGCATCGTTTGTCAAACCCAGCGACAATCTCCCCAGGATGGTGAAATATGGATTTCACCTTCCGTCTTCTAGAAGCAGAAAGGCTCAAACCCGTACTCTGCTATAGTCGTTCACAGCAACGTCTCAATAACGTCTTCATAATAACCATTTCCATTCGAGTTGTTTTCTTCAGGGACTCTCTCACTTTCCAAATTTATCCCTTACTATAACCACAAGTGAACTCAACCGTCCCATTTCTCCAAATCTGGTTATGACACATAGCGTCCACTCCTTTCGTGCAAGAACGATGCTCTATAAGACCACCCGATCTCACACCAAACGAGAAAACCCAACAAAGACGATGCGGCGGCCTGTGGACTCGCAATCTTGAGTTCCAAGAGCGCGCTAATGAAATCCGCTCTCTGCTTCGTAGCTTGACACTTCATCATTGAAGGAATCCGTAAAGCACACGCGTCTGCCCCATCTTATCCTCCAGTCCCAAGTGTAGGCAAACTCTCCACTACCTCAAGTCTTCAACGGCGCGCGTCAGCTGCAATCAGCTTTCCCCATAACCCGTAATGCTGGTTCGCCACTGATATGATCCGAGAATAAGGTCCACAGCTCCTCTACACTGTCTTCCGTGCTCACGCCTTTGCGGCTTACTGAAAGGGTGAAAGCAAACATAATGGACCGCAAGAAGGAATCTGCAACAGCGTAAGTCCTCTCCATGTACCTCGAGATCCCCCATAAACCACCATGTATATTACGCTCAGGTGTATTCAATGCTGGTGTACCAACGCTTGATTTGCTCACCGAACCACTGGTTCACCGGGCACCAAAACCAAAACAAATAACTAAATAAATTACGCTCAGGTTGGTAGAGATGCATGAATGCCGGACATAGAAGCTGGATATTTCATCCGAGCAGGGGCGGGCAGAATCTTTTGAAAGAAGCTTGAGAAAGCCTTCAAGCTCTTGGTGGTTGGATTATGCTTTCGCTGAGAATTCCGGGACAAGAGGAAAACTGTCAAAGGTGTGCAAAATCAATGGGTAGAATTACTAGAGAGTAATGAGAATCTCGCACCCATCGCCAGTCCTTGGGGAGAGAGTGGGTATATATCATCCGATGGTCCAAATCCATGACAACAGCCTTAGTGTAAGAAACAACAGTTGAGGTGAAAAAAGGTGGCCGTTTGAGGCAACGTTTCCCCGCCGCCCACGAATCCACAAGTCGAGCCTCCGCTTTCGACAGATATGGACAATATCTGCTTGCAGCTTCACAGCATCTGCTTACAGCTTCCTTCGTACAGAATATCGTACCGAAGCTTCCACTATCTCGTCGGCTTTATAGTCACCTATGGATATCCTCGGTCAGTGACGATGTCATGGTGCGGAGAAAGATGATGAAATGCGAAGCTCATTAATACCGTTCATCTTACTCTACATCAACCGTTGTTCAAGGCCTTGATCTGCAAAGACGAGCCTTACTGGCTTTACGAGTCTTGTGATTACACGATTCCGGAGACTGTTCTCCGAAGAAAAATGTATTCAAGTGATCGAGCGCGGCTCTGCATGAACTCAGACTTTCTGTCAGACGTAGTGTGGAGTAAGGATATTGTTCAGTGATGATCCTAATTAGATTTCTTTAGGGACTTGTTACAGTTGCTCATTGCCCAGATCTTCAGATCGAGATCAGAGCTGCCAACGGCCCCGCCCGCCCCGCCCAGACGGTAAGGCTGGTACCGAGCGGGTATCTAATAAAAAGGGCTAGTATAGAGCTAGCTTTTTCGGATTTAGAGCTGGATTAGACTAGTTTTAAGCAGATTAATAGACTTTAGCGTTAGATATATTATATATATATAAATAAAATAAATTGTATCAAAAGTTAATATTTTATATTTCTAGATATTTTATCTATATATACGATTTAATTATTAGAATATTTGATTTTAATCTTTTACGATTGGATAATAGAGATACTAATCGATAAGATTACGTAATTATATAAGATTTTAACGATTTTATCGAAATCTATTTAAAATTTTCGAAGAAACTAAATTTGAACTAAAATTCTAATGGAAAAATTGTAATCTATTTAATTTTATTAAATTTCAATTCGATCGATACGATTGAACCGTACGACCTATTATATAATCTCTCTATATAAAAACTCTATATAAATCGATTTTTCCGTCGATAGAAAAAATTTAAATATTAATAGTTTTCGAAGGATTCGAATTTCCGATCCGTCGGATTTAATTTTTAATTGCGAAAAACGTTGGATTCGTTAAACTTTTAAATAACGTAATTCGTGCCACTATATCATCCAAGGTTTATTTTTGTCTATATATTAATACTATTAATTATATATCGTATTCGATAGCAATTTTATTATATCGAAAATAAATTAATAGATGATCTAATATATATTAAAACTTGAAATTAATATTTTATTATTTTAATATAATATTACAATTTTATAATAATTTGTTTCTAAAATATTGATTTACTTTTATCGTTTTCGTATCTAGATTTTATTTTTATTTCTATTACTATAATTTCAATTCTATTTATTAGTTATTTATATATTATTAGAATAGTAGAGATAGCGTGATTATTAAAAATTATCTTTCTTAAAATATTTTTCGATTAAACGCGCTATTAATTCACAATATTTTCTTTTATTAACTAAATAATTTGATTGAAATGTTACTATTTCAGAATATTTTACATTTATATAAATATATTTCCTTCTAAAAGATTTTTATTTGGAATGATATTGAATTTATATATATATATACATTTTACTAACGTTTTATACGGTAACGATTGTTATATTTTACGTATTAAGGAATTTTTACAACTAAAATAGTTCGTCAAATAAAGTTTACAGCGTAGTTAATTACTTCTATTTAACTATTTTCGTTTTTATTCGATTACGAATCTTTTACTATTCTTTTTTCGACGTTATAAATAATTATAAATATCTACTATTTCCGCCATAGCTATTTACTATATTATAAAATATCTATTTATATCTTTCGCTTTAGCTATATTTATTATATAATTCGTACTCAAACGTTTCGCTAAACTATTAAAGTATTTTAAAATCTATATAGTTTTAAAATGATTATAATCTCTAGCTAATATATTAGCTACTACGGCTAGAAACTTTATTCGATCGATTAGATTAAAAAAGAATAGAAAGATCGGATAACGCGTTTTAAAAGGAGTAAAAAAAAGAGTTTTATTATATTTAAATAAATTAATTTAGCTATTATAATTTAATCGACGTCTGTAAAAACATATATAGTTATTATAGATAAAGATACTACCGTTTTATTTATTATAAAACTATAGCTATTATAGAAATAAATACGTATAGAAAAGTTTTTAGTAAATTATAGTACTTGCGAGAGATTTTATAGAGCTTATATTACTAATAAAAAAAGAAGAAAAAAAAGCGATAACTACGAGATATAATTATTTATAAAAATTTCTTCGTTAAATTATTAGTAAGAGGATACGTTATATTACTAAGTAAATTTATTTTAAAATATTAAAAAACTTTTATTTACGTCAAATAAACTAGGATACAAATTCTACTATTTTATATTTAATATTAATATATTATCGTTTAATTTATTTATCGGATCATTGATTTATCGGATACTAAAACCAAAACAAATTAATTAAATAAATATAAATATATTTACATTTTTTAATATCGTTATAATCGGTAAATGTAATTATATTTCATATATAAAGAAATTTTACGATCGAAAGGTTATAATTCGTTTGTCAAAATTTATAGCGTTGATTATTTCTTTTTTATTATTTTCTTTTTTTTTATTATAAAAACTATCGGAATTGATCGTTTTTAAAATAAATATTTAACTCTATAAATAAATAAATTTATTTACGATATAACGAGTAAATAGTTTTATTTTTTATTGAAATTATTTAAATTTATTACAAAAATATTATATAGCGATATTAAATGGATTGAATAGTAAATATAAAAACGTGGCATTTAGAAATTATATAAATATTAAAACTTTTTAGTTTTTAGAATATTTATTTACAAAAACAATTAACTAATATATTTTTTAAAATAACTATTTACTAAAATTACTAAATTAATTTATATTTTAAAAATATAGAATTCCAAATTGATTTTCTATAACTATAGAAAAGTAAAGTATTTATATATATAAGTATTTCTACGCTAGGCCTATACTAGCTTCGATAACCGCTTTTACGATTAGTAATTAGATTAGTTAGTATCTGAATTTATATATAACTATATATTCTAAATACTTATTTTATAATTTTTCAAATCGTTTATATAATTTAGAATTTTAACCATTATACTTTCTTTTTCCTAAATAAAATATAGGAAGAAGTAAATATTTTCTAAATCTAAATATTAATAGGTATAAAACTATAATAAATAATAATAAATAAGATAAAGCGATAAATAAATATTTACTTTTATATAATTTATATCGAAGTAAATAGATATATTAGTAGAAACTCGATATTAATTACTATAACCTCGAACTTTATAATTTTCGAAATTTTTTCTTTAATAATATTATAAATAATCTATTTTAATAATAGTAAAAATAACTAATATATTATATTATATCTAATCCGATAGCGGTTAGAACTACTATAAAATCCTTATAAAATAATAGATAGCGAATTAATAGAATAGTAATTATTATTTATAGAAATAAATACTATTTTTAAATAGTATCGAAAACCGTAAATTAGATTAATTTAATAATAAAATTATTTATATTAGTAGTTCTATTAATTTATTTTAGAAAATATTATCTTTCTAGATAATTTCCGGTATTAAAATATCGAGATTTATATAAATATTTTCGGTTAAATTAGCCGATTTATTAAAATTATATATTTTTTAAAAGTTTAATATTTTTTTATATAAATAAATCGTCTTTTAGATATATACGAATCGTTTTTCTTCGAATAATTTACTTTTTTCTAGCTATATAAGATTTAATCGAGTAAATTTTATAGTTTTTATACTAGTAATATTATCCGTCCTTTTATATACTATATAAATATACGATAAAAACTCGGAGGTATTTATACTAACTATTTATAGAAATACTATTAAAATAAATATCTATATTTTTCTATATATAGATTATAGTCTATAGTCGGTATAGAACTTTTATTACAGGTATAGATTCTATAATTTTCTACTATTTCCTCCTATTTTACTATAGCTACGTTAATTATTATTAAAGTAAATTATAGATTATAATATTTTTCCGTTCGATTTCCTATAGAATAGTAGGGGCTTTAGTTTTCTAGCTTTATTTTCCTAGACTACTATTAATAATTCTACTAGATCTAGATAAAAAAATAAACTTTTTATAATCTAAACCGAAATTTTATTAGTAAATATAATTAATAGAAAAAGGGCTAGTAGTTATTTATTAGCTAGATTTCTATTATATATATTAAAGACTATAAACTTATTTAGCTATCTACTTTTATCGAATACTAATTATATATAATTAGAATTTTAGCTCGGTTTTATATTTTTTTAAAGTTTATTTTTTTTTCCGCGTTTTCGGATCTAAAAAATATACTATCTTTACCGACTATTTCTATTAATATCTATATAGTTTACTATAAAACTCGCTATATATATACCTTTAAAATATAGTATATAGTAATTTAATATTAAATAGATCGGTTCTGGAACGAAAAAAAATATAAATACGAAAACTTCGATTTTACTAATAAAAATTACTCTAGTTTTTAATAGAAATTTCGGCTTTATCGAAAATAGTAGATATATTAAAATAGAGAAATAGTAAATAGTTATTTAGATTTCGGCGTAGCTATATTAAAAATATAATAATTATATTATAAAAAGCGGCTTTATTATATTTTAGCTTTATACTAGAATATAGGAAAGTCTAATTTACTAAATTTTTAAATTAAATTTTTTTAATTAAAAAATATATATTATATATATCTTAAAATAAAAAACTATTATTTTATTTATTTTTTTGGTATCCGGTTAACCGTCGATTCCGTAAGTAATTCACTTTAGTATTAGTATACTAGCGTTGGATATACGGTATAAGAACTAGTACTCTAGTCTAATTAATTTAAACTAAAAAACTATATAAAATTAACTCTAATCTATTCTATAATACGTTTATAGTATAAGTTCCTATAGTTTACTTAAAATATAATATAGCAGAATTTTCGTATATATATATATATCTTATAATCGCTTTTTCTTCGTCTTTTTTTACTAATATCTACTATCGTATCTAACGTATATATCTTCCGTAACAGCCTAGACTGCAGGCTAATATATATAGAACCTCTACTAATACTATAACTATAATTATATTTTTCTAATTTAAAGAAATAGAGTTTAAAACCGCCGAATTCGAGCTACTCGATTATATCGACCGAGTCCTCGCTAGTCCGCCTACTATAACGGACTTTGAATTCTAGGATCCGGTAGTTTTAAATATAATATTAAAATCTTATATTCCGAATCTACCGGAGCTATATAGCTTTAGCGACCGTATTAGACTTCTAGTAGGAGCCTTTATCCTGCTGGAATTCGAGCAGGAATCTAAGCTGGCAGTTAAGCTGGTAGTCGTCGAGTATCTAGATAGGTTGGCAGGCTGTCTGGATTCGGATACGACCGTAGACGAAGACGAAATAACGAGGATAAAAGATAGTATTACTATCTAGTAGGTAGTCCTGGAAGCTATATTAGTAGCTTATAATCGTACGTATTTCGAAATAGTATAAGGGAATTATAAGGGAGAAATAGTAATTAAATAGAGGATATAATAGAATAAAAACGATTAACTGCGCTGCAAACCTTAGTTGACTGCTTTTAACTACAAAAATTCTTTGTTGCACAAGCAATAACTGTTGTTGCCGTATAAAAACTACGGTGATAAAACGTATATATATAATGACTCAATTATAACCCCGGACAAGGGCCCTATAAAGGGAATAAAAAACTATATCTAAAATTATTATTAAATTTCTATTAAATATAATTTTATAAATTATTAAAAAGATCCGCTTTAATATTATTTTAGAAATATTTATATTATTATTTACTCTTTATTCTATAGGAAATTAATAAAAATAATTTTTTTTAAAATAAATAAAAGATAAAGACGTTATATCTAATTTAAAAATAAAATATAGTTTAATATATACGAATATATAAAATAATAAATATAATTAAAAACCTAATTTATTTCTCTTTTTTCTAAAGATTTATATCTTATTATCGCCTTTTTCGCGGAAATTATTTTTAAATATAGGCCTAAATTTAGATAAATAATTATTATCTAGGTTTTCCGCTAACTTTAATTTATAAAGTCTTTTTTATTTACGCTTTCCGCCTAGTAGAGGCTATTCTATAATAATTTTCTCTAGTTTTCTACGCCTATAAAGTATTCTTTACCTAATAGTAATATTTCCTTCTATAAAATATTTCTTTATATAATTTCTACTAATCAGATATTTATTAGCTAATTTAATAAAAGATTTTAGAATATAAATATTTAAGATTTCCGTTTAAATAACCTTATATAGACTATATTAGTTAACTTCGAACTATTAAAATTATTTTATTCTAATTAAAACTATATCCCTTTTAATAAAAATATTATTTTTTATTTTCGAATTTTATATCTTTTTATTAGCCTTTACTTATATTATTATATCTTTAAATACTTTAGCTCGATTACGTAAAAGGAACAGTATAGTATAACGTTTCTATATATCAGAAGGCGTTGCGCTCGAGTCTAGCTATAGCCGTAGACGTAGTCCGAACTACTAAATAGTAAAGGAGTTCTAGCGTAAGTTATCGTAACTAATCCTATATAGCCGTAGAGGTATAGTTATAATATTATAAGGTATCTTCGTTATAAAATAATTAAAAAGAAAATAGTAAAGACGTATTTAATAATTATATTTATAACTAACGAAAGAAACTATCTATAGAAGTAATAAGCGATATATATAGTAAAAGTAGCTATAAAAGCTGATAGGTAGCCGTCTACTAAAAGTCCTATTAGAAGGGGCGGCTATAGCGGCTATAGGCGGCTATAGATAATTAGGCTCGCTTATTTAACTAATTTTCTAGAGAATCTCTATAAAGTCGTAGATATAATACGGCCCCCCCTATATCGCTTCTTACCTAATTTATAATCCGTCTGCGGGGTATAAAAAGGTATTCTTCCGGCCCTTTTTTTTTTTTCTTCTATTAATATTTCTATTATATATTTTCGACGAGAAAACCGATTAAAGTCTTTTCGCCGTATTTAGTCTAGAGAGGTTATAATATCTTTTCCTTATTTTTTATATATCCGTAATCCTTCGAAAGAATATAAAGTCGAGGTTAATAGTAATATTTATGGTAAATATACTCGGGTTTAGAAATTATACGATCTTTTAATATCTAATACTATCTATATATTAATTTTTTATTTCTTTTTATCTAAAAATCTTTTAACCTTATATTTTATTTTACTAACCTTTATAGAAAAGCGTTTTAAAGATAAAAAAAATAAACTCCGTTCTAATATTACTAGTATTCTTAATAAATATTCCGAGGCTCGTTATTATATCGAGTCCTTTTTTAATTCCGAAAAGAAAATTTATAATAAACGCTTAGCTTAAGAGTCGGATTTCCGCCGGCTTTTTAGTAAGTAGGAATATTTTATTACCTATTATCGCGCTTTAAATAAATATAAAAGTAATTTTATTATTTAGGAATAACGTATATTATTTCGGTTTAACGAGTTTAATAATTCGGTCGCGTTTTACTCCTCCGTTAGTTTTATACTAGCCGTATAAAAGGCTTCCGTTAAGTTAATATCTAGTTTAGGTTCGGATAATTTAAATTAATTTTTAAGAGATTTTAATTTTTCCTAACCTATAGAAAGCGTAGGTATCTAAAGAAGGTCTAGTTAAAAGCTCCTTCGCTTTTACCTTTATAACCGGTTTTATATATCTATATTATAAATTATTTCCGGTTCCTCTAATAGTCCTACTAAATTTTATTCTTTAGTAACTATTTTATTCTACGATAATAAGGACGGGTATTAATCGAACTCTTTATTTCTAGGTTATACGCTAAATACCGGGTCTAGTATTTTTTTATTCTAATCTATTTAATTTAATTCGTAGTACTCGATTCTATTTATAGCTCGAACTATACTTTAGTATACTTTTCTAATATAATTTATCTAAAGCTATTAAATTATTTCTCTATTTTTATTATATTTTTAGGTAAATTATTAAAGTAGATAGTAATATTTTTTCTATACTTTTATATTCTAAACCTTTTTTCCTTTTTTAAAACTTTTATCCAATTCTTTAATATTATTATAGTTTATTACTAAAGCGATATCTATTTCTTTATTTAAAAGATTTTTATAGGCTAGGAAGTATATCGTTTAGAGTTCTATTTTTTTATTTACTATATTCTTTTCTATTAGCCTTTCTAAAATTAATTCCTTCTACTTATTTCCTAGGATAATATAGCTTCTTTAACTTTTAATAATAGTAAAATTTATTATTTTAATTAATCTATTTTTTATTTTAACTTTAATATCGAGAATTTTATTATCGTTTATTATTTATCTATAGAAATATCCCTTAATCTAGTTATAGAATCCCTTTATAACCTTATTATCTTCTTTTCTATTTATAAGAACTATTATTTATCAGCTTCCGATTTTAATTTTAAATACTACTATAAAGGGCTTTTCGGTTTTATATAATTTAGAATCGATTATTAGCTTCGTTTCCTATACTTTTTTTAGTTTTTTAGAAAAATATCCTGTCTCTACCTTATCTAATAGATAGATAGGGTAAGTATTATTATAGTAGACTAACTAGCTTTTTACTATATATTTATAGGGTAATTCTTCTATTATTTTAAAAAAGTATTTAATTATTTTAGTTACTTTTTTAGTTAGATAATTTTTTTTAAAATATCCTATTTTTCTATATAAGTAATAAGTTTTAGTTTTCGATTCTTTAGTTTTAGTAGTATTAAATTCTATTAGGTCTCCTCTAGATTTTCTTTTAGCGGGTCCTATTTTATTAAGCGCCTATTTATTTAAATATATTTTATATTACCTAGTATTAATCCTTATTACTAGCTCGATAAAATCTATTAACGAATCTAGTTCTTCGATTGCTACTATAGTTTCTTTAACCTTTATCTAGAGTCCTTTATAAAAGTAGGCTTTTAGAACTAAATCTTCCTAATCTATTTTATAAGCTAACGTTCTAAACTAAGTAGCGTAGATAACTACTAATTTTTATTACTTTAGAACTATTAGTTTTCTTCCTATTACCCTTTCCTTATTATTATCTCCGAAGGCTTCTTTTATAGCTATAATAAGATTACCGAAGGTATAGAAGATCTATAATATTTTATCTTCTCTCTATCCTTTTAGGTTATCGAGATAGTCTTCTATTCGAAGCTATACCTAATTAAGGGCAGCCTTTCCTAGATATAATATTATAAATAGGATTTTAACTACTTTATTCGGAAACTAGTTTATATATAATATAAAATAGATATTTATCTAAATAATCTATAGCTTTAAAGATCTTTTATCTCCTTTATAGATATTTAGAATTACTACTTTAATAGTATCGTTTCGATCTATAGGTCGGGATAATAAGACTAATATAGTAAATCGTTAAAATATAATATCTTTATATATTAGAGGGCGTTACGCTCGAGCCTAGCTATAGCTATAGATATAGTCCGAACTACTAAATAGTAAAGGAGTCCTAGTATAGATTATTATAACTAATTTTATATAGCCGTAGAAGTATAGTTATAATATTATAAAATATTTTTATTATAAGATAATTAAGAAGAAAATAGTAGAAATATATTTAATAATTATATTAACGACTAATAAAAGAAACTATCTATAGGAATAATAAACGATATATATAATAAGAGTAGCCGTAAAGGCCGACAGGTAGCCGTCTATTAAAAGTCCTATTAGGAAGGGCGGCTATAGCGGCTATTGGCGGCTATAGATAATTAGGCTCGCTTATTTAATCAATTTTCTAGGGAACCTCTATAGAATCGTGGACGTAATATATAGAATCGATTTTCTTATTATATCTTTCCGGAAAAGAGCTAGAAATATTAGTCGGTAATATCGTATTAATACTATAAAATAAATAGAAAAATAAAAATCTAGTTTTCGTATATATATAAATATATATAGTAAATAGAATCTAGTTTAAATAAAGATTCTAAATTTTTTTCGGCTACCTGATATAATATTTAATAAATATTTTCCCGAAAACTCTATTAAACCTTTTAATAGCGTTATTTATTCGTAGGTAATAAAGTATTATACCTCGATACTTAACCTCTAATAGGCGGTATATTTTATTTATAGCTAGAATCTAAAGATTTATATTTCGATTAGTAATAATTTCTTTTAGAAAATTATAATTATAATAGATCCGATAGATAATAAATTCGGCTAGTACCTCTACTATTATATTTAAAAATAACTAAACTATGGACTATCGGATAATATAGTTAATTATAATTATAATCTATTTATTTCTCTAGTTAGTTTCTAGTAAAGAACTAATAAAATCGAATCTCTAATATTTAAAAGGATTTAATCTATTTTTCTAGATACTAGAAAGATATATTATATCCCGTTTAATATTATAAAAAATAGTAGTAAATTAATATTCGGGATAGTATTTAATATAATATTTAATATTCTTTTTTATTTCGGGCTACTACTATTTTATATAAATAATATCTATTTTTATTTTATATAAATAGTAACTATATTATTTATAGATATAGTCTAGAAAATTTATATAAATCTATATTAGGATATAGATTATCTAATTATTCTAAAGCGAATCCCGGTACTATATTATATTATCTTTAACTCGGAAATAATATTTATATTTTTCTAAAATAACCTTTATTTCCGGATTATTAGATAGGGTTTCGGATTCTATATAAACTCTAATAGCGTTATTAAATAAAATCGTATAATTATCGACTTTACCGGTAAATAGCTAGAAGTCTCCTTTTTAATTTAAAGTATCTACTACTATTATTTTACTATCCGGTTTATATTTAATATCGGGTTTATATTTTCTAAATTCCGCGAACTAGTAAATAAATTTCCTAAAAGATTTAATAGTAGTTTTAAAATATTATAAATTAATATAATCCGTTTTAATAATTATAGTCGTTCCGTTTTTAATATATTAGCGCTATCGTTATAGAAATTCCTTAATAGCGAGAAGTTTTTATTTATAAATAGTATAATTTCGTTCTATAGATATAAATACCTTATTTTCGAAAGTAATAGGCTATTTAATACTATTAGTATTAACCTAATAGAAAATAGCGCTCTATTTAAAATCGGAGATATCTATTTTAATAATAAAAGATAGAGTTATATCGGGCTAAATAAATATTTTATTATTTATTATAATATTTTTAATTAGTTTATATATATTTCGAGCTAAGAAATATATTTAAATTAGTTTATACTTTTTACCTTTTAAGCTCTAGATTAATTTATAGAAAGGCCCGTATATTAACGCGAAATTTTCTATAAATTTCCGATAATAAATATATAATTCTAAAAAAATTAATATATTATATACTATTTATAACAGTAGCTAGTTTCTAATAGCTTTTACCTTCGCTATATCTATACGGACTTTTCTATTACTAATAATATACTTATAGAATTTAATATACTTCTAAAAAAATAGATATTTCGAAGGTTTTATAAATAGTTAATTCTTTTCGAATACTTTTATAACAGCTTTAATATTCTATAGGTACTCCTCTTTATTCTTCGAATAAATTAAAATATTATCGAGGTAAACTACTATAAAATCGTCGAATAACGGCTTAAATATATTATTTATTATAGTTTAGAATATTATAGATATATTCGTCAAATTAAATAATATAACTAAAAATTTATATTTACTAGTTTTAATATTAAAAGCCGTTTTTATATAATCTTTTTTAATAATATTAATCTACTAGTAACCGTTTATTAGATTAATTTTATTAAAATACTTCGCTATCCCGATAATATCTAGATAATTTTAAATTTTAGATAATAGATATCGATTCTTTATAGTTATACTATTAAGGCCCCGGTAGTCGATATATATACGCTAGCTACTATTCTTTTTTTTAATAAAAAAAACAGGCGCGCCCTAAAAAAATTAATTTAGTCGAATTAATTTTCGTTCGATAAAATATTTAATCTAGTATTTTTACTTTTTTTTCTATTTAGGAAATAAACTATAATAAACTCGATTAATAAATTTAATATCGCCGGTTTTAATTATATAATCTAATAGCCTTTCTAGTAGTAATTTTATCGGAAAATTATTTTAAAGATAGTTTAGAAATTTCGGGCTAAAAATTCTATCTAGTTCTATATTATCTATTATTTTCTAGACCGGGTTAAATTATTTCGGAAAGTTAGATTTATTTCGTATAATATATATATAGGCCTATATACTCGTTTTAATAAGTTATTTAAATCTTTTAAAATTAATTTTAGAAAATTCGGTCGGAATATTTTTAAAAAATTATAAATAGTATATATTTAAGGCGCTATATAATCTAAATATAATTTTATTTTTCTAAATTTATATTTCTAGAATATTATAGTTAGATACTAAATTATATTATATCTAGAAAATTTATCTAAAAATTAAATTATAGTCTATATCTAATACTATATAAGGAATAATAGTAAAAAAAGCTCTATAAAACTAGAAAAGTTCTATTATTTCTAAAATATCTATAGTCTTATTACCTTCAAGCTATATTCTATCTAATAACTATTAAAGTTCTAATTTTAAAAGATTAATAATACGTTTAGCGATAAAGTAATTAATAGTATTTAAATTAGTAGAAATTTTAAAATAATTCCTATTAACTTCTAGATTAAACTATATCTATCTATAGAGGCCCGATATTCGATTTATATATAAAATTCGCTTATTATTTTATATATCTTTAAATAATAATATTATATTTTAGGAAGTAGTTAAAATCTTTTCCGGTATCTTTTTAAAAATTATTTCTAATTCTTTAATTCTTATTTTAACTAGACTAAACTATTTTTCTATTATTAAAAGCTTTTTATCGGTATTATATATACGCCCGAATATATATAATACTATTTATTTTCTAATAATCTATTATTAGCGGTTACTAATAAATCTTTTTTTTCCGAAAAAATCTAATCTATAGAAATATATCCCGGAATATAAATATTCCGGTAATCTTTTTTATAATAGTTAAGCTTTCGATATTTATAATATTTATTTATACTATTTAATCCCCTTCGTCTATTTTTTTTTTTTAATTATTTCGGCTTCGGCTATAGCCGCTTTAACCGTTTTAACTACTAGTATTTATAGAGTTGGTTTTAGCGGTACTAGATTATTTGCCTATAAAAAATAACTATAGTACCCCGGTTACTATAGTATTTAATATTAACCTTTTCGAATATTATTATAGCGTTTATAATATTAATTAAATTTATCGGTTATCCGCTTTATTATTATAAAACGAGATATTATTCGGTAGCTAACTAGATATTAGGCTTTAAATAATTAATAAAATATTTTAAAGTAATAAATTTACTAATTTCGCTTTTAATATCTATATATAATTTAATAAAAGTAAATTAGTATATTTTAATATCGCTAAAGGTTTTAGCCTAGGTTAATTTATAATAAATAGCTAAAGCCTTTTCTATAAAATTTAATTTATTCTATTATTTTAAAAAAGTTTTATAGAAGTATTTCTAGAAATTTTTATTTAGATTAGAAACCTATTTAATATACTATAGTTTAGTATTATTAATAAATTACTAACTATTATAGAAAATAGAATTAGAAATAGTTACGCTATAAAACTAATAATAATATTTATAGCGGCAGAACCAGATATAAACGATATAGTAGTTATATTTATAATTTTTAAAATTAGGAGGCTTTTTATTATAAACGTTCTACGCTATATAGGCTATTAAAACGTTAGAAATATTAAAAAAAATAGATTTATATAATAGTAGATTAGATTTTTCCTAGAAAATCTTAGTAGACTTTAGTTTAGGCTATTATAACCGGAATAATAATAATTTAAACCGGTATAACTATTTCTATAATTTATATAAAGATAACTAAAGAATCGGTTATATCTATTACTAGGCCTATTTTTACTATTACTATTATAAAAATTATTATTTCCGGAAATATTTAAAATATTCCCGAAACTAATATCTTTTTTAAAAATATCTTTTTTTATAGTCGGAATAGTAGCGAATTAGGCTATAAATAAATTATTTAAAAAGGTTTTATAATAGGATTTCTAATTTATATAAATTTTAGGAAAAGCCGTATTTTTATTATATATTATTATTCGCTTTATATCGATATCGAATTAAAAGTAAAAGAAATATTTTATTTAGAAACTTATATTCGAATTTAGAGAATTTTATTTATAAAAGTAGATAAAATCGATTTAAAAAAGCTTTAATAATAGAACCGAATTAAATTATATATAGCCTGAAAATTTATTATTATTAGTATAGAAATCTAAACTATTTTCCTATAACTATAGAAAAGTAAGATATTTATATATATAAATATTATTATATTAGAACTATATCTATTTCTATACCCGCTTTCATAATTAATAATCTAATTAATTAATACCCGAATTCGTATATAACTATATAATCTAGATATATATTCTATAACTTTTTAAACCGTTTATATAGTTCGGAATTTTGACTATTATACGGGTTAATATTATAAAATAAATAGAAAAAAAAAATCTAGTAATTATATATATACGAATATATATAATAAATAGAATCTAGTTTAAAAAAAGATTTTAAATTTTTTTCGGCTATTTTATATAATATTTAGTAAATATTTTTCCGAAAACCCCGTTAATCTTTTTAATAACGCTATTTATTTATAGGTAATAAAATATTATACTTTAATATTTAATTTTTAGTAGACGGTATATCTTATTTATAGCTAGAATCTAAAGATTTATACTTTAATTAATAATAATTCCTTTCGGAAAATTATAATTATAGTAGATCTGATAGATAATAAATTTAGCTAATACTTCTACTATTAAATTTAAAAGCGATTAAACTATAGACTATAAAGTAGTATAGTTAATTATAGTTATAATCGATTTATTACTCTAGTAAATTTTTAATAAAAAATCGATAAAATCGAATTTCTAGCGTTTAAAAGAATTTAATCTATTTTTCTAAATACTGGAAAAATATATTATATTCTATTTAATATTATAAGAAATAGTAGTAAATTAGTATTCGGGCTAGTATTTAATATAATATTTAATATTCTTTTTTATTTCTGGCTACTACTATTTTATATAAATAATATCTATTATTATTATATTTAATTAGTAATTATATTATTTATAGATATAACCTGATATATTTATATAAACCTATACTAGAATATAGAATATTTATTTACTTTAAAGCGAGTTCCGATACTCTATTATATTATTTTAAACTCGAAAATAATATTGATATTTTTTTAAAATAGTTTTTATTTCCGGATTATTAAATTGAATTTCGGATTCTATATAAATTCTAATAATACTATTAATTAAAAATATATTATTATTAAAATTACTAATAAATAGCTAGAAGTTTCTTTTTTAATTTAAAATATCTACTACCGTTATTTTACTATCCGATTTATATTTAATATCGAATTTATACTTTCTAAATTCTATAAGCTAGTAAATAAGCTTTCTAAAAAATTTAATAGTAGTTTTAAAATATTATAAATCTATATAATCCGTTCTAATAACTATAGTTATTCTATTTTCGATATAGTAATATTATTACTATAAAGATTTTTTATTAGTAAAAAGTTTTTATTTATAGATTATATAATTTCGTTTTATAGATATATATATCTTACTTTTAAAAGTAATAGGCTATTTAATACTATTAGTATTAATTTAATTAAAAATAGTATTCTATTTAAAATTAGAAATATTCGTTTCGATAATAAAAAGTAAAATTATATCGGGCTAAATGAATATTTTATTATTTATAATAATATTTTTAATTAGTATAAATATATTTTTAATAGAATTACTTATTCGAATTAATTTTTATTTTTTATCTTCTAAATTTTAGATTAATTTATAAAAAAGCCTATATATTAGTATAAAATTCTCTGTAAATTTCTAGTAATAGATATATAATTCTAAAAAGGACTATATATTATATACTATTTATAGTAGTAGCTAGTTTCTAATAGTTTTTACTTTTACTATATCTATATAGATTTTTTTATTATTAATAATATATTTATAAAATTTAATATATTTTTAAAAAAATAGATATTTTAATAGTTTTATAAATAGTTAGTTTTTTTTGAGTACTTTTATAATAGCTTTATTATATTATAGATATTCCTCTTCGTTTTTTAAATAGATTAAAATATTATCGAGGTAAACTACTATAAATTTATCGAGAAATAGCCTAAATATATTATTTATTATAGTTTAAAGTCTTATAAATACGTTTATTAAATTAAATAATATAATTAAATACTTATATTTATAAATTCTAGTATTAAAAGCTATTTTTATATTTTTTTTTTCGATAATACTAAACTACTAGTAACTATTTATTAAATTAATTTTACTAAAATACTTCGCTATTCTAATAAAATTTAAATAAATTTAAATTTAGAAAATAGATACCTAATTTTTATATTTATATTATTAAAGCCCTAGTAGTCGATATATATATACTAGCTACCGTCCTTTTTTTTAGTAAAAAAAAACGGGCGCGTTTTAAAGAATTTAATTTAGTTAAATTAATTTTTATTTAATAAAATATTTAATTTAGTACTTTTACTCCTCGTTTTATTTAGAAGATAAACTATAATAAGTTCGATTAATAGATCGAATATTACCGATTTTAATTATATAATCTAATAGCTTTTCTAATAATAGTTTTATCGGAAAGTTATTTTAAAAATAATCTAGAAATTTTAAGCCGAAAATTCTATCTAATTCTATATAGTCTTTTATTTTTTAAACCGGGTTAAATTATTCTAGAAAATTAGATTCGTTTTATATAATATATAGGTAAACCTATACGCATTTTCTAATAAATTATTTAAATCTTTTAAAATTAATTTTAGAAAACTCGATTAGAATATTTTTAAAAAGTTTTATATAATATATATTCGAAGCGTTATATAATTAATATATAATTTTCTTTTTCCAAATTTATATTTCTAGAATATTATAGTTAGATACTAAATTATATTACTTCTAGAAATTTTTTTAAAAAATTAGATTATAGTTTATATCTAGTACTATATAAAAAATAATAGTAAAAAAAACTTTATAAAATTATAAAAATTCTATCGCTTCTAAAATATTTATAGTTTTACTACTTTCGAATTATATTCTATTTAATAATTACTAAAATTTAAATTTTTATAGATTAATAATATATTTAATAATAAAGTAGTTAATAGTATCTAAATTAGTAAAAACTTCGAAGTAATTTCTATAAATTTCTAGATTAAACTATATCTATCTATTAAAGCTCGGTATTCGATCTATATATAAAAGTCGCTTACTATTTTATATATATTTTTAAATAATAATATTATATTCCGGGAAATAATTTAAATTTTTTTTAATATCTTTTTAGAAGTTATTTTTAATTCTTCGATTTATATTTTAACTAGATTAAGCTATTTCTCTATTAATAAATACTTTTTATTAATATTATATATATATCCGGATATATATAATATTATTTATTTTCTAATAATCTATTATTAATAGTTCCTAATAGGCTTTTTTTTTTTTAAAAAAAATCTAACCTATAGAAATATATCCCGGAATATAAATATTTCGATAATTTTTTTTATAATAGTTAGATTTCCTATAATTATAGTATTTATTTATACTATTTAATTCTCTATATTTATTTTTTTCTTTTTTAACTACTTCGGTTTCGGCTACGGCCGTTTCGATTATTTCGACTACTAGTATCTATAGAGTTAGTTTCGGTAATATTAGATTATTTAACTATCGAAAATATTATAATATTTTAATTATTAATATTTTTAGTAGTAATTTTTTTTAAATATCGTTATAGTATTAATAATATTTATAAAAATTACTAGTTATCTACTTTATTATTATAAAATAAAATATCTTTTATTAGCTATCTAGATATTAGGCTTTAGATAATCGATAGAATATTTTAAAGTAATATATTTACTAATTTTATTTTTAATATCTATATATAATTTAATAAAAATAAAATAGTAATTTTTAATATCGCTGAATTTATATTCTAGATTAATCTATACTAAATAGTTAAAGTATTTTCTATAAAGTTAAATTTATTCTATTATTTTAGAAGGATTTTTTTTAAAATATTTCTAGGAGTTTTTATTTAGATTAGAAATCTATTTAATACACTACGGTTTAATCAATAAAGTATTAACTACTATAGAAAATAGGGTCTGTAATAGTTATACTATAGGACTAGTAATAATATTTATAGCGGCGGAATTAGATATACGCGATATAATAGTTTTATTTATAATCTTTAAAATTAAAAGGCTTTTTATTATAGATATCCTATACTACGTAGGCTATAGAAATTTTAGAAATTTTAGAAATTTTAGAAGAAATAGACCTATATAATAACGGGTTAGAATTTCTACTAGAAAGCTCCAGTAGCTTTAGATTAAAATCGCTACGATCGGAATAATAATAATTTAAACCGGTATAACTATTTCTACGGTTTATATAAAGATAATTAAAAGATCGATTATATCTATTACTAGACCTGCTTTTATTATCGCTATTATAAAAATTATTATTTCCGGAAATATCTAAAATATTCCCGAAAGTAATATCTTTTCTAGAAGAATCGTTTTCTATAATAGAAACGAAAGCGAATTAGATTATAAATAAATTATTTAAAAAGATTCTATAATAGGACTTTTAATTTATATAAATTTCAGATAAGATTATATTTTTATTATATACTATTATTCGCTCTATACTAGTACTAAATTAAAAGTAAAGAAAATATTTTATTTAGAAATTTATATTCGAATTTAGAGAGTTTTATTTATAAAAGTAAATAAAATCGGTTTAAAAAAAGTTTAATAATAGAGTAAAAGTAGATCGTTTATAATCTAAAAGGTTATTACTACTAGTATAGAATTTTAAACTAATTTTCTATAATTATCGAAGAGTAAAGTATTTATATATATAAGTATTCCTACGCTAGATCTATATTTATTTCTATACCCGCTTTTATAATTAGTGATCGAATTATTTAAAATCTGTTATGACAAGGTCAAATATAGATAATAATTGGATGGTGGAAGGTTGATTGTTTTATGGAGAAGGCCTGCGGGTATAAAAGGTGCGCGCCAAGGCCGCTATCTAATCTAGCGAGCCGTACTAAACCTAATTAGACAACTTATTTATATACTACTCGGCCTTATAAAAGCTTGCTCTATAATAAATACCCTAAAAAGAGAAAAAGGTATCGCCCTCGATACTATACCGAGCGCCAGCGAGATTATTAACTCTACTGCGCCTAGAATACGCCTAAATATATCCGCTATCTCTTCTATACGCGCCGTATAGCTTCTAGGACTTCCTACTTTTCTAAGTTCTTCTCTATATATATAGGCTCCTAGCTAGTTAAATCGAGGCGTTAGCGCTAAGGTAAGCGAGGGTATCGGTAACGGCGTAGCTTACGATTAGACGAGGCGACGTAGGTATAGCGCTTATATATATATATAACGGGGGGGGTAGAGACGGAGTTAGTTATAGAATTCCTAGAAGCTGATTAGTCCGTTTTATTATTAGTTAAGTAAACAGGAATTAGAGCTTCTAAAGAATTTATTTACGCTTAATTCTAATTAGCTGGAATCAAATTAAATATAGCTTTTAGCTTCGGTTTACTTATCGCCTTCGTTAATACCGCCTACTTCTCCTGGCGTTCCTTATATATAATAAACAGTAGCTTGGAGACTCTAATATATATTAAAGGGATTATATTTAAATCAGCGCTTCTAGTATATATAAGTTTAACCTCCTTTTCGCTAATAGTTATAATACGTCTCTTAAGATACAGAATTACGTCGAGATCCTCTAATTAATTTAGGCCGATAATAAGACCCGCTTATAGATTATCTACTAAATATACTATTATAGGTACGTTAATTTCGCCCAGTTAAATATTAAATTTAGTAACCTGGTTATATAGCTGGAGACCGTAAACGCCTTTAAAGGTAACTGGTATTGTTTTCTCCGTAATTATAGCCAAATTAACGCCTTCAGGCAAGAGAGAACGGTCGATAATAGAGGCTCCGCTGCCTATATCGATATATATATTCAGATTCGTCTTATTAAATACGGTAGCCTTCGCGGTAGTATACTCTTAGGATCTAGGCTTAAAGGTATATATATTATCGCGGGTATATTAATTAAGATCCTATTATTTCTTTATATATTTCTAGCTAGAAGATCTGGGATTAACGCTATAGAAATAAGCTCTATAGTCTGCGAGCTCGTTAGCGTTGCCGAAGCTATAGAGAATAGGGTATAAATTATATATCTATAGCTATAAATTTTGCTAAACGTCTCCGGTATTATTAAAGTTAATAGAGAAGCTATATACTAGGTAGGCCTCTAGGGGAAGCTCGTCTCTATAAGAGCTATTATTATAGGAACTATTATTATCTCTTATATCTCTAACGAATATATAGGTATCTTCTTTATTCGCGCTGCTAAAATTAGTATTAGCTTACTAATTATAATTTAGATTTAGTTTAGGGCCCTAGTTACCGCGTAGCGGAGCCTTAATACGGCGTTAAGCAGGTTATTACTTAGAAGGCTGCTAGGAAAGCTAATAAGAAGGCCGTTAAAATAACTATTACTACTAGGCCTAATTTTACTAGCGAGGTCCTGCCTAATTACGAAATACCTATTACTGCTATTAATATTAAGGTTAATTCCTATAGGATTATTACTATTATCTATAGCTATTTTACCGAGATAGGCTTTAGTTATTCTACTAGCGCTGCTATATATTCTTAGGCAGTTTTAGCGTATAGAATCTTCTCCAGGCGGTCTTCTTGGCTTCTAGTTATAGAATAAATAATAGGAGGGTCGATTTTTCGGAAGGTTCGTTAATATTACGCTATAGATTTAATATAAGATAGTTCCAGGCCTAGAGAACTTATTAGTACTCGTCTTTAAATCCTGTATCGCGGGTATAACGTACTACCGATTAGATATAGTCGGAGACCGAATATTAGGAACGGATATCCTTAATCGAGAGTTTATTAGCTCGGAGGAGCGTTATAGCGTTAGATATACGTATTTTAAAACGCTAGGTAAGCAGTTTCTCCTATATCTAGAGTCTTTTTCCTCCCTAGAGTACTATTCGATATACGTTATTAAGTTCTATAATATACTAGGCTTAAGCTGTTCCTCGGAGATATAGGTAGAGGTACTTGCGAACATATAAGGATCCTAGGGTCTGCGTAAAGGTTTTAGCCTGGCTAAGGAAGAGATAAATATTACGGTACTAGATATAATCGCCGATAATAACGAAATCTCCTTTACTATAGGTGGACTATAATAGGTAAGGATTAAAATAGCCGATTTCGGATACCTTAAATTTACCTTTCTACTTTTTATTCTTTACCGCCTTAATAAGGTCCCGAATTCCGCTACCGTTAGTACTACCGTAATCGGAGCGGATAGGTAAGCCTTTATAAGATAACTTACGTAATAAGGCCTCGCTAGAAGGAGATTTTAGAGGTCCGACGAACGAATTTAGTAGTAAGGTACCTAGTTTCTCCTTCGCTTAAGCTTAAAGAAGGAGCTTAATCTCGTCTATAGATAATTTAAGCTCGCCGAATTACTTATAGCTCTTTTTAAACTCCTTATTAATAATATTACTAGTATCGTTAACCTAGGTTTAGATTTCGCTAACGCCTTCCTAAGCGTTTTCTGCCGTAGTTTATAATCTAGTAAGGAGCGAATTATATAGCCTCTTCCTAGGGCTTCTGGCTCGTTAATTAACGAAGTTGCTAGAAGGCTCGCCTCTGATACCGATAAGATTATTATCTTTTATATTAAGTTTACCGAAGCCTGGTACTAGGTCTTCTACGTTACTGGATATAGTAATATAGATTTATAAGGCGAGTAAAGTAAGATAAGGTAAGGTAAAGGCGATTAACCTTTACTTAATCCTAGCGAATTTAGCTTATATTTACTAGGAAGCAGTTAGAGATAATTCGAGCTTCCGGAAGGCTCGGAGGACTATACTCGCTGGCGTAGATTTAAAATAAACCTATATATAATAACGTAAGATAATCAGAATACCTTTATTACTACTATTTATTATAACGAGGTTAAATATAGATAATAATTGGGTAGTAGAAGGTTGATTGTTCTATAGAGGAGGCCTGCGGGTATAAAAGGTACGCGCCAAGGCCGCTATCTAATCTAGCGAGCCGTACTAAACCTAATTAGGCAACTTATTCATATGCCACTCGGCTTTATGAAAGTTTGTTCCATAACAAAATCTAAATTCGTATATAACTATATAATCTAGATATATATTCTATAATTTATAAACCGTTTATATAGTTTAAAACTCTGACTATTATAATATTCGATTTTTTTTTTAAAAAATTCGTTTAGATTTATAGTATACTATTCGCGTCTAGAACGTAAAATTAAAAAACTTCGGCTATAATAAATAGATAGTTTAAACTATTCGATAAAAGAATATAAATAAAGCGATATCGGATTAATAGTAAAAATTTTTTACTAATAGATTTTATCCGCTGCTATATAGTAACAGGAATTTTCGAAAATTTAAAAACCGAAACTAAAAAATCGAATTATAAAATAGTCGGAATAGTATCGATAGATAAAATATTTCTAATATTAATAATAATAATTCCAGAAAATACAAAAAAGATAATAAATCTAATATATATTTTATTTATAGTAATATAGATTATTTGTTTAAAAGTTATTCTAAAAACAAAAACTATAGTTAAAATAATCGAAAGGTTTATTATTTTTATAGTAATAGTAATATATCGTCTAAAAAACCTATTTATAATATATTAAAAAATAATTCTAGTAATACTAACTAGTTAAAAAACTAAAAAACTAGTTATAGTTTCGATGATAATCAAGAATAGATAAATTAAAATAAAAACTAATTTTCTAATAAAAGTATTTATATAGAATTCCAAGCTGATTTCCTATAATTATAGAAAAGTAAAATATTTATATATATAAATAACTTTACGCTACGTCTATATCTGCTTCTATATCCGCTTTTACGATTAGTAATCGGATTAATTAATATTCGGATTCGTATATAACTATATAATCTAGATATATATTCTATAATCTTTTAAACCGTTTATATAATTTAAAATCTTAATATTATAAACACAGGCGGCGTATTTTTGGAAACGCGGTAGTACTTAGTATAATACTAGATTTTCTATTACGCCTCGGTAAGGTATCTATACTAAGGTTATATCAGTTATTTTAGTAAATAAAGGAACTAGAAAAGGTTATTTTAATTATTCTAGTAAATAAAGGAACTAAAAAAGGATTATCTTAGTTATTTTAGTAAATAAGAAACTTAAAGAAGTAGAGGATTTTATTATCTATATAGGTTTCGAACTCGACGCCATTATAGCGCGTATTTAATTTATTAGTTATCGCTATATACTATTCTAGCAATCAGACTAATTTATTTTTATATTAACTAAAGTAATTATCCGTTGTATCTCCGTTTATAGATATACCAATAAGTCCAATCCAATCTTGGAGATATCGGACCTCCAGGTAGCCTTATAATATTTAATTACTATACTTTCTTTTTCCTAAATAAAATATAGGAGGAAGTAAATATTTTCTAAATCTAAATACTAATAGAAGTAAAACTATAACTAATAATAACGAATAAAATAAAACGATAAATAAAAGTTAACTTTTATATAATTTATATCAAAGTTAACAGATATATTAGTAGGAGTTAAATATCGACTATTATAACCTCGAATTTCGTAATTTTTAAAGTTTTTCCTTTAATAATATTATCGATTATCTATTTTAATAATAGTAATAATAACTATTATAGTATACTATATCTAACCCGGCGGTAGTTGGAACTATTATAAAATCTTTATAAAATAATAGATAGCGAATTAATTAAATAGTAATTATTATTAATAGCGGTAAATACTATCTTTATATAATATCGATAACAATAAGTTAAATATATTTAATAAAAATATCGTTTATATTAGTAATTCTGTTAATTTAATTTAGGAAACGTTATCTTTTTAAATAATTTTCGGTACTAAAATATTAAGATTTATATAGAATTTTTTAGTAAATTTAGCCGATTTTTTAAAATTATATATTTTTAAAAATTTAATATCCTTTTTATATAAATAAATCGTATTTTAAATATATTCGAATTACTTTCTTTCGAATAATTAACCTTTTTTTAACTATATAGAACTTAATTAAATAAGTTTTTTAGCTTTTATACTAGTAATATTACCCGTTGTTTGGTATACTATATAAATATATAATAGAAATTCGGAAGTATATATAGTAACTATCTATAAAAGTACTACTAAAATAAATATCTATACTTTTTTTTATATAGACTATAGTCTATAGTCGGTATAGAATTTTCGTTATAAATATAAATCCCGTAATTTTCTAGAAAATAAATAGATATAAAAACTAGAAGCCGTATAGATAATAATTTTCTATTATTTTTCTCTATTTTATTATAGCTGTATTAATTATTATTAAAGCGAATTATAGATTATAATATTTTTCCGCCCGATTTTTTATAAAATAATAGGGGTTTTAATTTTCTAGTTTTATCTTTTAAAATAACTATTAATAATTCTAATAGATCTAGATAAAAGGATAAATTTTTTATAATCTAAATCGAAATCTTATTAGTAAATATAATTAAAAGAAAAAAGACTAGTAATTATCTATTAACTTGATTTCTATTATATATATTAAAAGCTATAAACTCGATTAACTATATAAAATTATTAGATATTAATTATATATAATTAGAATTTTAGCTCGATCCTATATTTTTTTAGGATTTATTTTCTCTTTCTTCTATATTTTCGAATCTAGAAAATATACTATCTTTACCGACTATTCCTATTAATATCTATATAGTTTACTATAAGGTTTACTATATATTTTTTAAAAATATCGTATATAATAGTTTAATATTAAATAGATCGGCTTTAGAATAAAAGGAAATATAAATATAAAAATCTCGACTTTACTAATAAAAATTACTTTAGTTTTTAATAGAAATTTCGGCTTCGTCGAAAGCGATAGATATACTAAAATAAAAAAATAGTAAATAATTATTTAGACTTCGGTATAGATATATTTAAGATATAATAATTATATTTTAAAAAGCGGTTCTATTATATTTTAGTTTTATATTAAAATATAGAAAGGTTTAATTCATTAAATCTTTAATTTAAATTTTTCCGATTAAAGAGTATATATTATATATATTTTAGAATAAAAGATTATATCTAAAATTATTATTAAATGTTTATTAAAAATAATTCTAAAAACTAGTAAAAAGCTCCGCTTTAATATTATTTTAAGATTATTTATATATTTATTTATTTTTTATTTTATAGAAAATTAATAAAAATAACTTTTTTTTAAAATAAATAAAAGGTAAAGATATTATATTTTTTTAAAAATAAAATATAGTTTAATAAATACTAATATATAAAATAATAAATAAAATTAAAAATTTAATTAATTTTCTCTTTTTCTAGAAATTTATATTTTATTATCGCCTTTTTTACAGAAATTATTTTTAGATATAAATCTAAATTTAGATAAATAATTATTTTCTAGATTTTCTACTAGCTTTAGTTTATAAAGTTTTTTTCGCTTACGTTTTCTATCTAGCGGAAACTATTTTATAATAATTTTCTTTAATTTTCTATATCTATAAAATATTTTCTATTTAACGATAATATTTTCTTTTATAAAGTATTTTTTTATATAATTTCTACTAATTAGATATTTATTAACTAATTTTCTAAAAGGTTTTAGAATATAAATATTTAAAATTTCCGTTTAAATAACTTTATATAAACTATACTAGTTAACTTTAAACTTTTAAAATTATTTAATTCTAATTAAAACTATATTCTTTTTAATTAAGATAATATCTTTTATTTTTAAATTCTATATCTTTTTATTAGTATTTATATATCTTCTTATATCTTTAAAAACTTTATTTCGATCGCGTAAAAAAATCGGTATAGAATTAATTCTTTCGTTATATTCTTTCGGAAAAAGGCTAGAAGTATTGGTTAATAGTATTAGATTAACGCTATAAAATAAATAGAAAGATAAAAATCTAGTAGTTATATATATATAAATATATATAGTAAATAAAGGTTTATTTAAATAAAAGTTTTAAGTTTTTATTAGCTACCCGATATAGTATTTAGTAAATATTTTTCTAAAAATCCTATTAAATCTTTTAATAGTACTATTTATTCGTAGATAATAAGATATTATACTTCGATACTTGATTTCTAGTAGACGGTATATCTTATCTATAACTAGAGTCTAAAGATTTATACCTCGATTAATAATAATTTTTTTCGGAAAATTATAATTACGATAGATCTAATAGATAATAAATTCAGCTAGTATTTCTACTATTATATTTAGAAGTAACTAAACTATAGGTTTTCTAGTAACATAGTTAATTATAGTTATAATCTATTTATTATTCTATTCGGTTTCTAGTAAAAAACTAAAAAAATCGAATCTCTAGTATTTAAAAAAATTTAAACTATTTTTCTAGATATTAGAAGGATATATTATATCCTATTCAATATTTTTAAAAATACTAGTAAACTAATATTCGGAATAGTATTTAATATAATTTTTAATATTCTTTTTTATTTCGGGCTACTACTATTTTATACGAATAATATCTATTATTATCCTATATAAAAAACAACTATATTATTTATAGATATAGTCTAGAAAGTTCGTATAAATCAATACTAAAATATAGAATATCTAATTATTATAAAACGAATTTTAGTATTATACTATATCGTTTTTAATTCGGAAATAATATTTATATTTTTCTAAAATAATTTTTATTTCCGAATTAGTAAATAGAGTTTCGGACTTTATATAAATCCTAATAATACTATTAAATAAAAGTATATAATTATCGACTTTATTAATAAATAGCTAGAAATTTTTTTTCGATTTAAAATATCTATTATCGTTATTATACTATCCGATTTATATTTAATATTAAATTTATATTTTTTAAATTCCGCGAGCTAGTAAATAAATCTTCTAGAAGTTTTAATAATAGTTTTAAAGTATTATAAATCTATATAATCCGTTCTAATAATAATAGTTATTTCGTTTTTAATATACTAATATTATCGCTATAGAAATTTTTTAATAATAAAAAGTTTTTATTTATAGATAGTATAATTTCGTTCTATAGATATAAATATTTTATTTTCGAAAATAATAGACTATTTAATACTATCGGTATTAATCTAATAGAAAACGGTATTTTATTTTAAATCAGAAATATCTATTTTAATAATAAAAGGTAAAATTATATTAGATTAAATAAATATTTTATTAAATATTATAATATTTTTAATTAGTTTATATATATTTCGAGCTAAAAAATTTATTTAAATTAATTTATATTTTCGATTTATTAAACCCTGAATTAATTTATAAAAAGGTCTATATATTAATATTAAGTCTTTTATAAATTTCCGGTAATAGATATATAATTTTAAAAAAATACTATATATTATATATTATTTATAATAATAGCTAGTTTTTAGTAGATTTTACCTTTATTATATCTATACGGACTTTTTATATTATAAATAATATATCTATAGAATTTAATATACTTTTAGAAAAATAAATACTTCGAAGATTTTATATATAGTTAGTTTTTTTTTAAGTATTTCTATAATAACTTTAATATACTATAGATATTCCTCTTCGTTTTTTAAATAGATTAAAATATTATCGAGGTAAACTACTATAAAATTATCGAAAAATAGCTTCAATATATTATTTATTATAGTTTAAAATATTCTAGATATATTCGTTAAATTAAATAATATAATTAAAAATTTATATTTATTAGTTTTAGTATTAAAAGCCGTCTTTATATAATCTTTATTAAAAATATTAATCTACTAGTAACCGTTTATTAAATTAATTTTATTTAAATACTTTACTATTCTAATAATATCTAGATAATTTCAAATTTTAGATAATAGATATCTGTTTTTTATAGTTATATTATTAAAGCCTCGATATTCGATATATATACGCTAGCTGCCGTTTTTTTTAATAAAAAAAACGGGCGCGTTTTAAAGAAATTAATTCGGTCGAATTAATCTTTATTTAATAAAATATTTAATTTAATACTTCTATTTTTTATTTTATTTAGAAAATAAACTATAATAAACTCAATTAATAGATTTAATATCGCCGATTTTAATTATATAATCTAATAGTCTTTCTAGTAGTAGTTTTAATAAAAAGTTATTTTAGAAATAATCTAGAAGTTTCGAGCCGAAAACTTTATCTAATTTTATATAACTTATTATTTTCTAAACCGAATTAAATAATTTCGGAAAATTAGATTCGTTTTATATAATCTATAGAAAGGCCTATATATCTTTTCTAATTAAATATTTAAATTTCTTATAATTAATTTCGGAAAATTCGGTTAGAATATTTTTAAAAAATTATAAACGATTATTATTTAAAACGCTATATAATTAATATATAATTTTATTTTTCTAGATATATATTTTTATAATATTAGAATTTAATATTAAATTATATTATTTCTAGAAATCTTTTCCGAAAATTAGATAATAATCTATATCTAATACTATATAAAAAGTAGTAGTAAAAAAGATTTTATAAAACTATAAAAATTCTATTATTTTTTAAATTTCTATAGTTTTACTACTTTCGAGCTATATTCTATCCGATAATTATTAAAGTTCTAATTTTAGGAGATTAATAATACGCCTAGTAATAAAGTAGTTAGTAGTATTTAAATTAGTAAAGATTTTAAAATAATTTCTATTACTTTCTAGATTAAACTATATCTATCTATTAAAGCCCGATATTCGATTTATATATAAAAGTTATTTACTATTTTATATATTTATAAACGATAGTATTATATAGCGTAAAGTAGTTAAAGTCTCTTTTATTATCTTTTTAAAAGTTATTTCTAATTTTTTAATCCGTACTTTAACTAGATTAAACTATTTTTTTATTATTAAAAGTTTTTTATTAATATTATATATACGTTAGAATATATATAATACTATTTGATTTCCGATAATCTATTATTAGTAGTCGCTAATAAACTTTTTTTTTCGAAAAAAATCTATTCTATAGAAATATATCTCGGAATATAAATATTCCGATAATTTTTTTTATAATAGTTAAACTTTCTATAATTAAAGTATTTATTTATTTTATTTAATTTCCTTTATTTAATTTCTTTTTTTTAATTACTTCGGTTTCGGCTATAGTTACCTCGACTATTTCGACTACTAGTATCTATAGAATTAATTTCGGCGGTACTAAATTATTCGCCTATTAAAATAATTATAGTATTTCGGTTACTATAGTATTTAGTATTAATTATTTCGAATATTATTATAGTATTTATAATATTTATTAGATTTATCGATTATCTATTTTGTTATTATTATATAAAATATTATTAAATAGCTAATTAGATATTAGGCTTTAGATAATCGATAAAATATTTTAAAAAAATAAATTCGCTAATTTCGCTTTTAATATCTATATATAATCTAATAAAAGTAGAATAATATATTTTAATATCGTTAAAGGTTTTAATCTAGGCTAGTTTATAATAAATAGCTAAAGTCTTTTTTATAAAATTCGGTTTATTTTATTATTTTAGAAAAGTTTTTTAGAAATATTTCTAGAAACTTTTATTTAGATTAAAAATCTATTTAGTATACTATAGTTTAGTATTATTAATAATATACTAACTATTATAGAAAATAGAGTTAGAAATAGTTATATTATAGAATAAATAATAATATTTATAGTAGTAAAGCTAGATATAAACGATATAGTAGTTATATTTATAATTTTTAAAGTTAGAAAGCTTTTTATTATAACTATCCTATATTATATAAACTATAAAAATTTTAGAAATATTAAAAAAAAATAGACCTATATAATAGTAGATTAGAATTTTTTTCGAAAAATTCTAGTAGACTTTAGTTTAGGCCGTTATAACCGAAATAACGATAATTTAAATTTATATAGCTATTTCTATAGTTCGTACGAGGATAACTAAAAAGTCGGTTATATCTACTACTAGGCTTTCTTTTATTATTACTATCGTAAAAATTATTATTTCCGGAAGTACTTAGAATACTTTTAAAACTAATATTTTTTCTATAATATAGTTTTCTATAATAAAGATAGTAGCGAATTAGGCCGTAAGTAAATTATTTAAAGAGATTCTATAATAGAACTTCTAGTTTATATAAATTTTAGAAAAGACCGTATTTTTATTATATACTATTACTCGCTCTATACTAGCGTTAAATTAAAAATAGAAAGAATATTTTATTTAAAAATTTATATTCGAATTTAGAGAATCTTATTATAAAAATAAATAAAACCGATCTAATAAAACTTTAATAATAGGGCAGAATTAGATCGTTTATAGTCTAAAAAGTTATTACTACTAGTATAGAACTCTAGATTAATTTTCTATAATTATAAAAGAATAAGGTATTTATAGATATAAATATTCTTATATTAAATCTATATCTATTTCTATACCCGCTTTTATAATTAATAACCGGATTAGTTAATATCCGAATTCGTATATAATTATATAATCCAGATATATATTCTATAACCTTTTAAACCGTATATATAATTCAGAACCCTGACTACTATATTTATTAAATTACTAGTAAAAAAATATAATAGAATTAAAACGTCTTTAGATTTAAACTTTCAGATTAATATTATTTTATAATCTTCTATTATTTAATAAGACCTAGAATCTATTTAAAAAATAGAAAAAGTTTATTTTTAATAGATTAAATGTTAGCGCGCTGCCTATTATAAAATATATAATCTAAACAAGATTATAATAGATAGTTAAATCCATCGTAAAATATATATATCGCGATTTTATATTCTAGATACGATAGATAAATATAGTATTTTCCTAGATATACTAGTTTTATAACAAATATTTATAGTAATAGATCTAAAGATAATGTAATAACGATTTTCTATTTATAACTAAAAGATATAAGATATTAAAATAGATATAAAACGGTTGATCCTTTTTAATATTAATTTACTAATAGTCTTTATTTTAATATTATAGACCGAAAAGTATATATTAATGAATATAATATCGATTACCGCCGTATATACGAAATCTAATAATAATATTACTCTATAGACGGAAGCTATCGATATCGCTATATATACGAAAGCCGATAGTAAAGATTAAAATAATAAAAATCTATAAAAAACTAATCTATCGATTCTAGAATCTATATATAAAGTGATCGAAGCTAATAATATAAAATCAACGGTTTTTTTACTACTATTTAAAGATACCGATTATATAATCAAATTAGATAGACGAGATCTACTATATAACCTAATCTATAGCCTATTTATACGCGAGCTCGACGAGTTCTATAATTATCTAGATAGTATTTTAAAGAAAAGCTAAATTTGCTATTTAATATTTTTTATAAAAGTTCTGATTTCTTTTATATTAAAAAATTATAGTAATCTTTATATATATATCGACTATAGGAAATTTAATAAAATAATAATTAAAAACTGTTATCTTTTATTTTTTTTCCCTAAAATTCTAGATCGATTATTAAAAGTAAAGTATATTTCTGAATATAATATTAAAAATATCTACTAATAAATCCGAATCAAAAATAAAGATAAATAAAAAATTATATTTTATATAAAATATAGATATTTTAAATATTTTAATATACTTTTCGGTTTTACTATAAAATCTATAATATTCTAGGCCTATATTAACCGATGATTAAAAGATTTAATTAATTTATACTATATAGTTTATTTAGTTAATATTCTAATTTTTTTTAATTCGGAAAAAAAATATTAAAATTATATTCGATTAATCGTTTAAAGATTTCGTAATATATAGTTATATTTTAACTTTGAAAATATACTTTTAATTTTAATAATATACAATTTTTGGATTTTATTATATCTATATAAAATATATCGATAGACCTGGAATAAATAGTAGTTATTAAAAAATAACCAGTTCTAAAAATTTAAAAAAAAAAAGATATAGATTTTTATAAAATTTATAAACTTCTACCGGCGTTTTATTTACTAGTATTTTTCGATTATAGCGTTTTTAATAAATTTATTTATAGAAAATATTGGTAAAAAGAAATCGTATCCGTTTTATTAGATTATTATAATCTAAATAACCATTTAGAAATTAAAATATACTTTTAATACAGCCGAAATATTATAGTATTTTAATCTAAAAAAAATCCTATATTAAAACTAATATTTCTAGAATCGAATTGACTAAAATTATATTTTAATCTAATAAAAGTAGTTACTAACGTCTAGTTATATTCTAATCGAGGAAAATAATTTCTATCGAATATAATTACGAAATATATAATATCGAATTATTTATAATTATTAAAGTCATCGAATAATAGAAATATTATTTTAAGCACGCGAAATATATAATAAAGGTCTGGATAGATTATAATAATTTCCGGAATTTTATAAAAATTAAGAAATTTAATATTCGATAATATTACTAGATTATTAAATTAGCTACTAAAGATTTCGATATCTTCTATTATTTAAAAAAAAACGAATCTAGCTAATTCACCGTCAAAAAAACCGGATTATAATAATATTAAACTTTAAATCTAGATGATATTATCAATATTTTAGTAGAAACTTAATTTATATAAATAAAATCTCGGTACTAAATCGTCTTTATTATAAACGATTCGAATTAACTACGCTTTACGCGGCTATATAATAGAAAGGTTTAAAAAACCTTTTATAAAATCTAAAAACTCTAAAAGTAATAGAATTAACTTTCTATTACTAATAAAAGGACGCGATATCTTTTATATATCGAAATTACTTTCGGGTATATTAGATCGACGACGCGGTAGTAAAAGATTAGCGACGATTATCTCTAATAAAAAATACGATAACGAAATAAATTCTATTATTAGATATATATACTATAACCTAGATATCCTATATTATATAACGCGAAAGGTTACTATTAATAAAATAGTTTATAGTAAAATAACTTTTAGTATATATAATATATTTATCTAACTTTAAAATCGAGACGACGATATATAGAAACGTATATAGACTATTTAATATAAATAAAAAAAAGCCGGACTATAGAATATAGAAGTAAAAATTGGTTTTTTTTTTTTATAAAAAGTCTTTATATATATCTAAAGACGAGATACTTTATATAGAACTTTTGGTAAAATATAATAACGATTATAAAGGTAAATATTATAGATATAAATAGATAACATCGTTTATTCGGCGTAGCTATAGCTAGCCGAAGTTATTTAAATATATTAAAAGAATATATAGAAACGTATAATATCTATTAATAAAATAATATCGATAAATATAAGCCGTATAGAAAGTTTTAAAATCTTCTATATTCTATATAACTGTAGAAAAAAATAGCGATAGACTTTATTACTGGATTATTATTTATTTAATATAGTCGAAACGTAGTAGATTTAATGTTAATAGCTATCGATCGATTGATTAAAATTGCGAAATATATTTTATATTATAGAATAATTAATACGAAAGATTATATAAAATCTATTATTAATAAATTTCAGTATAAAAAACTTATTTCTAATAGAATAATTAGTAATTGAAGCTCGCTATTTACGAGCGAGTTCTAGTCGGAAGTCTATTATTATCTAAAAATTTAACGTTAATTAGATACTACGTTCTATATTTAAATAAATAGATGGATTCAACGATAGAATTAATTATTAGAATATTATATAAAAGTATATATTTATAAAAAATAAAAACTGGATTAAATTTTTACTTTTAACTAAATTCGCCTATAATTATAGCGGATATTGCGTTATAAAAATATTCTCTTCTAAAACGTCTATATATTATAGCTCGGATATAATATTTAAAAACGTTAAAAATAACGCTATAAAGAGAGAGAAAGTAAATATAAAGTTATAAATTGATAAAAAATAAAGGAATTAATATATATAAATTAAAATAAAATATAAATAAATTATACTAAATACTATAATAAAAAATATTAACCGAAAGAATATAAAGTTAATAATTTAGTACTATTATTTATAAAGAAACCAAAATTTAAATAATCGAAAAAATTATTTTTAAATTCGTCGATTTATATCGGATTTCGAAATATATAGAATTTTAAATTTATTAGTTAATTTTCTTAATTAAATCGAAGATCTATAATATTTTTTATATATTTTTATTAGAAAACTTTTTTTATAGTTAAAACAGCCAACTAATAGAATATCTATTACTGGATTTTATTAATAACAAAAAAATAAAAAGTAGAAGCTATTTTAGATAAAAGATTTACGAAATCTAAAAAAAACAAGGAACTAAAAACAAAATATATAATTAAATAAACTAGATAATTAAAAAAGTATAATTTCTAGTAGCTATAAAAAAATCTAAAAAATATTTAAAAATTTATCGAACTATATAATTAAAATAACCTTATAATAAATAAAAGGAAACTAGAACGTAGTAAAAAATTTTTAACGGAAATTATCTATAATTATAAAAGTTAGACGTCTATGGAATATATATATAATATTTATCTAAAATTAGATTTTTATAGTAAATAGAATTTATTTAAAATATTTCAAAGAGCCTATAGTATTTAGATTTTTATTTATTATAATACGGGTCGTATATTCTCGCCTTTAAATGTTTATATCGATATAATCGATTTAGTCTTATAGTAAATTTCTATTTCGGGCTATCTTTCTAATCTATAATAGATAGGGGAAATAATAGAGAAAAAGTAATCGCTTTTAATACTATTAAAAAGACGGTCTATAGAAATTTATAAACCGAATCGAAGATATTAAAAGATATTAGAATACTTATCGATAAAATCGCCTAAAAGGCTAAAATATCGATAGTTTTTATTTCTAGAAGTTAGAGTCCGGATATTTTCGATACCCTTAAAACTATACGCGAAAAGATTAATAGGAACTAAAAAAGAACCATAAAAAATAAAATCTCTAGCTTTTTCTTTACTATACGCGAGAGAATTATTAAAAATTAAAAAAGAGCTATAGGAAATAAGATTTCTACTTTTTCTTTTATTATATACGGAAGAGTAATTTAATATAGTTTATCGTCGTCGTTAAATATACCGCCGAAGGGTATAAAGTCCTATACTATAGAAATTAACGCTGTTTTAAATAGAAATCGACCGATAGATAGTAGAGGTATTATAACGAGATTTCGATTAACGGCGTATTCTATACGATTATTAACGTAGAATATCGAACTATAGAGGTTCGAATCTAGAGGGATTTATCTACGGCGTCGTAGACGATACGAGAAAAAGATATATAGTATTTATACTACTCTATAATCGAAAGTACTATATTTCGAAAAATATAATCTAATTCTATAATAATATATTAGCGATTTGCTATATTTTTAAGAAAATTATAAATTATATTTAAAGCGTCCAAACCTACTACCGTTAAATAAAATATAGTTATTGATATCGGAGCCGTTACTAGAAAACTAGTAGTATTTCCCCCGAAAAAATAAAATATAGATACCGCTAGCGGGACAGAGCTTTTATAATAAAAGCGAGAAATAAATAGAGACGATAATAGTAAAATAAAATTATATAAAAAGCCGTTAGAATTTAAATTTTCGAAATTTCGTTTCTAAAAAAATCTATTTGATTTATATAGCAACGTTTTTAGATTGGCCGTCAGATCGAATTTCGAACCCGAATTAGTTAATCCGATCCGACCCGAATCGAACTAAGTTAAAGTCTAATCCGATCCGGCTAGATTTTAAATCTAAATTAACTAATTTGATTCGATCCGAAGAAATAATAAATACTAGTATAAAAGTATAAAGCTAGTATAACTTTTATACGAATTTACTAAAGAAATTCTAATTAATTAACTACGCTAGCTAGAAAGTCTGTAGTAAAACTAAATATATTACCTAGATATATTATTTTTACTATAATATTCAAATAATAATATTTTAAATATATAGTATAATCGGATCGAGTCCGGGTCGGATTATTAAATAACTCGACCCGGATTCGATTTACTAAAACTCGGATCGGATCCGGGTCGGATTATTAAAATCGGGTCGAATATTCGACGGTTCGATAGAAATCCGATCCGAATAGGCCAGTTTAAATATTTTTTCGAATTAAACTTTCATTAGCGTATTTATAGATTTCTAGTTTCTAAATTATTAAATTTAAGGATTCTATAAAATATTTAAAAGAGTCGGATTTTCGTATAAAAGTATAAAATATTATATTAAAATAAAACCTATATTTTAAAAGGTTAGTAACGTCTAAAATAAACTTTTTTATAATTTTACGGTCGTTTAAAAAGAGTTTTTTACTATTTTATACTATAAAACGATACGCGTTAATTAACTATCTAACAGCCGAGTCGAAGATATAAAAAAGCTATTATAGTTAGTTTTAAACTAATAGAATAGAAGAAACTATACTATTTTATAATTAATAATATTTTTTCTACCTTTCCGATACTTAGCGTAGATATTAGTAAAATATTCCTTTAAATATTCGAAGACTGGATTTAAACAATTTATATTATCTTTATTACTAGTTCTTTAATAGAGGTTTCTAATATAGAATAGATAAGATATATCTTTATATATAAAAGCAAAAAACTCGTATAAACGAAAAAAAACTATTCGAATAAATAAAATATAGAGAATCAGAAATTCTACTAAATAAAATATTATTATATCGTCGTTAGCGTATCGGAATTGTATCGTTCCGAATGTTTATTTACTATTTAAAATCTTCGAATATTTATATTAGATTCAAGTTCGATTATAGTTATTAAAGTTTTTATCGAAGATAAATTATAATCGCAATATATATAGACTCGCGAATATAATATATACTTGTAGATATAATATATTCTTTTAAAGATATATATTAAAATTTAATTATATAATTTATTTAACGGTATTATAATATCGTTAATTATTAGTTTTAATTATAATTATAATCTTTCCTCTAAATAGAAAATCTAGATTCGATTTCTAGTACGCTATCTTTTTTTAATTTAATACTACTATATATTTATATAACTAATATATAATTTTATTCCAAATGTAATAAAATATAATAATAGCTAAAAAGTTACTCTTTTTTTTATCTTTTTTAATCCGTATAGATAACTATATAGTTAACAGATTTATTTAATAAAAACGATGAAAAATATAGATAGATATAGTATAATATCCGAAACGATATCGCTAAAAGAAAAGTAATTATAAACGTTAAACGTATTATATAAACTCTAGAAATATAATTAGGACGTTTAGAAATAAAACTTGCCGTCTAGTCGCTAGAGCGTCGCTAGCGTATCGGATTTTAATCTTTTTCCGCTTTTTTCTTTCCTTTATTACTAGACTATATTCCAGTCTTTTTAGAATATAAATTAATTCTATAATATATCTTTCGTCTGATCTGCAATCGTATACTGTTCCAGAAATACCATCTATTTAATAAAGTTATAATATATATCCGAAGATAAAATACTATATATAAAGTTCCTGGTAAAATATTATAATAATTCTATCACTAGATATTATAGATATTAGTAATTTTTATCGTTTATTCGTTATAACTATAGCTAGCCGAAATTATCTAATTATATTAGAAAATATATAAAAATGTATAAAATTTATTAATAAATCAAAGTTTTTAGATATAAACCGTATTAGAGAAATTTTAAAATCTTCTATATTCTATACGCCGTATAGAAAGTATTGGATTCTACTTTCGACCAAAACGCTTGGAATAAATATCTATATAAAACTTTCTTAGATTTAAATCTATCAGTCCGGACTATTAAAAACGAAAGTTTTAGAAAATTACTAAAAATACTATATCTAGATATATAGCTATTTAATCGTATAAAATTTATAACGATAATTTTTAATAAAAATAAAACTGTCCGCGATAGAATTAAATCTAATTTAAAAACCGTAGAATATATTTTACTTATATTAGATTTCTGATTTAGTCTATAGAAAATAGTATATTTAGAAGAATTGGTATATTAGATTAATATATAGTTTTAACTTTAGAAGTATCTATATAGATTTATACCTCTATATATAAATTACTTCGGTCGTTTATATTATATTACTACAAACTAATTACGTTTTTAGAAATTTTCTAGTTTAAATAGCAGCTTTTAGATATTATTACCGATAATACTAGCTCTAATTCTACGTAAAAAAAAGAGTTTAAAAAAGCTTTTAATCGATTTAATAGTCGATAGAATCGACGATAACACTCGCTACTTTACCTAGTTTATATAGTTAATCTAATAGCCTAAAACTTTATTACAACTATTAGATTATAAATATTTAACGATAACTTTATCTATTAGCTCGTTAATAAATAAATTACGGCTATTAGAACCGGCCAATCGAACGTCGTAGAAAAGGTAATATAAATAAATGATATAAATTAAATAATCTTTATATTAATAATATTTTTAAGCTCGCGCTATTATAGTCTATTCCGATACTTTTCTTTAATATAAACTTCGCTTTAAAGAATTTTAGAATAGGGCAGATTCTAATTCCTATACTAGGAACTTTATTTAAAGTATTCGTATTTAATAGAATTCGATCTATTTTATAATTTATAGGGTATATCTACTTTGCTAAACTATTAACGAATTCTTCGAAGAAAATTCGCGAGATCTATAAATATAAAGGATTACCATTAATATAGATAAATAGTAATCCCTTTTCCTTATAGATAGTATACTGCAACCGTTCTATAAAATTACTTTAATAGTTTCGCGAACTACCAGCGTTAGAGTTTATCTAGTATACCGACTTTATAGTACGTTTTATAATTATTTTACTAAAATATAGAAAGTTATAGAAATTTCGAACTATTTTTAAAAGGCGATAGTACTAATAGTTTACGAAAAAACTTTTACTAAATTTATTAAATATTATTTTCGTACTAAAAATAAAGAAAACTAATATATAACTTTACGAATATTTTTAATTCTATAGTAAAATTTAACCTTTATCGAGACTAGAATATAATTAAATAGGAAGCAAATATAGAAAAATATTTAGAATATAAAGATAAATATCGGAACGAGTTTAAAAAGTATTTTAATAAATACTATAGAGTCTCTATTAATCTACTAAAGTATAAAACCTGCTATAGATAAAAAAATAAGATAATATATAATAGTAATATATTATAAATCTACTAACTAGTTAACAGCCTGCTATAGCTATTTTAAATAGTTTTCTTTAATAGTCCTAGCGTTTTTAAATATCTATTTCCGAAGCTAATCGATACCTTCGCGCTAATATTATCGAAGATAATCCAAACTAGATATTTTAGAAAAATAATACTTTAAACTTTTTAAAATTAGTATAGATAGCTCGCGATATTCTTTTCTATCTAATATTTTCGGTCGTTATTAAAAAGACTTTTAGTTTCGTTAGAAGAATTTATCGATAGGATCGAATTTAAATAAATTTATAGTATATAGAATAGATAATAATAATTAAGTAATATAATCGTACTATAGATTTAGATTCCGATAAAATATTAAAGGAGCTATAGGATATATTTAATTGAGTAAAAATAGAAAATAATACTATATTTCTAGAAAGAAATCTATTTAAAAAAGATTTTAAAAATATATTAGATAGATTAATTTAATATACTTTTTATTGAATATTTTTATAATAATATAAATAGGTAATATATTTTTTTTAGACTTTTATTTTTTAATTTTTATAATTAGTTAAATAGTTTAATATTTCTTTCTATATCTTTATCTTTATTTTTTTCTATATTTTTATTATTATCCGCCTCAGTTTCTTTTTCTATATCTTTATTCTAACTATTAAAATTATTACTTCTAGCTAAATTTTTATTATTTCTAAATTTAGTATTATTTTATATAGAAAAATATCTTCCTACTATCTAATTTTTTTTATTAATTTTAATAATATTATCGCTATTTTTATCTTCTTTTCTATAAAGAAATTTAATATATTTATTAATCGTATTTCTACTATAATTAAATTCTTTAGTAAACGCTATCTATTTTTCTAGAGGATCTAGAATAGATTAGCTACTTCGGGTCGGATTTCCGTCGAATTATCGGATCCGACTCGATTTTTTAGTAAATCGAACCGGTTCGACCCGCTAAGCGGTCGGGTCCGGATCGAACCCGAGTATCCGATAGAAACTCGCTAGACCTTTTTATTTAATTAATTAATAATAAAATATTATATTTTATAAATTAATTACTTATATATTAAAGTAATATAATTAGATAATTTAATTAATCTAACTAGAATCCTTTTAGCTAGCGTAGTTAATTAATTAGAATTTTTTTAGTAAATTAGTATAAAAGTTATACTAGCTTTATACTTTTATACTAGAGTTTAGTAGTTTTAACGGATCGGATCTGGTTAACTAATCCGAGTTTAAAATCTGGTTAGATCGAGTTATATTTTAGTCTAACCCGATTCGGATCGGGTCGGATTAGCTAACCTAGATTCGAAACCCGATTCGACGGCCAGTCTAGTCTAGAATTCTAGCGGACTAAAGTTTTTAGAAGCCAAAATAATAGATTATTCGTTATTAGATAAAAATTAACGATTAGAGCTATATACTTTGTTAAAACTATTCCATTCGAACTATTAATAGCGATATTAGATTAGAAAAAATATTAGAAATAAATATTCCTATATTAGATAGCTCTATTTATACTCGATATATTTTTTTATTATATTATTTTATTTTATTTCTATTTTATCTATTTAATAGTTATCGCTTTTTCAATATTTTTTATAAAGATTTTAGTATATAGATTATTTTTATAGTATAATAAAATATATAAATTAGTATTTAATATAGTATATATTCCTTTAATATATTACTATAGATTCCTTTTCCGATTGTATAATCTTTTTTCTATTTTCTAGTATTTTATACTAATATAGTCTTTATTCCTATATCTATATTTTTTTAAAATTTTTAAAATATTTATATATTATTTAATTATTTGTTTTGGCTTTAGTATCCGGTAAACCAGTGGTTCGATAAGTAAATTAAGCGTTGGTATATCAGCATTAAATTTACGGTAGCAGAATTTATACTCTAGTTTAGATAATATAAATAACGATTCTATAGATTTTTATTTTAAATTTATTTAGTAATATAACGTATCCTTCTATCGATAATTTAATATAGAAATTCTTATAGATAAGTATACCTCGTAGTTATCGCTTTTTCTTCTTTTACCAGTAATATAAGCCTTTCGCAAATACTATAATTTACTACAACCTTTTATATATATATATACTCCCGTAACAGCTATACTATAGCTAATCCTGGCAGTAGTATCTTTCTATATCTAGAATAACTATATCTACCCGCGCGGTCGTCGACTATTTCGTTATAACTAGAGTAACCTATTCCGACTTCGATAAAGATCTCCTCTTTACCGCCTTTAAAACGCGCTATCCGACCTTTCTACCTCCTTTTAACCTAATCGACCGGATAAAGCTTCTAGCTATAGTAGCTAGCGTACTAGTAGACGACCCTATAGCTAGTAACCTTCTTAAAGCTATACGGGCTAAAGAGTACTTTAATAGTTTAACGGAGCGTTTAGGTACAGGTTATATAATAAATATAGCCGAGGCGACAGATATAGATAATTACTTCGCAGTATAGTAGATAGATTTAGCAAAAATATTGGAAGCTAATAATTATATATAACGTCGAGGAAAAACTAGATATATAGTATTTAAATATAGTAGAAGATTCGTAATCGAGTAAAAAAGTAAATAGTTAAATAGAAGTAATTGACTGCGCTATAAACCTTGCCTGACGAATATACCTTTAGCTGTAAAAATTTCTTTGCACGTAAAATACAATAATCGTTGCCGTATATAACGTTGATGGAATATATATATATATATAAAAATTCAATATAATTCCAGATAAAAGCCTTTCAAAAGGGATTTATATATTATAATATAGTCCGTATTCTTTTTTTTACAGAATTTATATTTAATATTAAACTACTATTTACCGCGTTTATAGTAAACAACTAATTTAGATTTTATAGATAATAGTTTTTAATTAGATATCGTAAATAGTATACTAAATAATATAATAGATTAATGTAATTAGTAGCTATAGAAATATTGAAGAACTTTATATTTTATAGTAATAGAATACGCTAGAAGTTTATAGAAATATATGGGTTCGTTTAGAATTCTAACCTTCTAGCTATAATATAGCCGACGATTATCTAAATAATCTTGTCTTACTTCTAGTTTTCTATTCTTTAATAATAAACTACTATAATAAAATACTCACTTACTATATACTATTTCGTATTATACTTTATTCTATTATTAGTTTTTCGTTCTTTTTATTTATTACAGCGTTATATATAGTATATATAAATCTAAATAGAAATAACTTATTAAAGTAATATAAATAATCGTATAATAACGCTAAAACTATTTTAGATAAATAATTAATTCCGTCCTATAAAAATATAGCGAAGATCTAAAAAAATAGAATCGGAAAAAATAATAGAAAAAATAAAAAAAAATTTTATAATATTATAGTACCGATAATATTTTAAAATAATATATTTTAACTAGTCTAGTTAATAAACTATTAAAAGAAATAAAAATAGAAGCCTAGAGCCACTACTTTTCGAGAAATCTATAGATATTAGAAAAGCTTCGAACCTTTTATTTCTAAAATACTTTTTACTAGATTATATCGCGAAATTTCTACCGATATCGCTACTATAAATATAAATAGAAAAATCGAAATAATATAAAGAATAATATTAGTAGTTCTATAGAATATAATAGAAGGATATATAACTATTTTTCTAAAAAATAAATTTATTATATTACTATATTAATATATATATCCGACTATATTTATTCTTTTTAGATTATTAACTAGCTATAATCTATACTAATTATATTACTATTTAGTTAAAGTACGTCTAGTTTATTAATTAGTTAATATAAAATCTAGAGATACAGCCGGGAATATAATAATAGCTAGTTAATAATAAATTCTAAAAAATTAAAATCTCTAAAAAGAAAAGATATATCTAAAGAATTATTTAAAGAAAAATAATAGTAATTATATAATATCGGTATATAAACTAATATTTATAGATAACTGATATATAAACTAGTATTAAATAAAATATATTACTATTTTATTTTTTCTATAATTATTATTATATTTAACTATTAAATATATTTATAAAATCGATTGTATCGGATCTTCGGATCGGATTTTTAGATTAAAATTTATAATTCGATTCGAAAATCGGATTAGAATCTATAATCCGACCCGATCGTTTAGCAGGTCGAATTCGGATCGGATTACTAAAATCGGATCGGGTATCCGACGATTCGATAGAAATCCGACCCGTATCGACCAGTCTACTATACGGCTATATAAGAAAATAACGATAGATTTTATTATTAGATTATTATCTTTCCGATAAAATCGAAACGTTATAGATTTAATATTAGTAGCCGTCGATCGATTTACTAAAATAGCGAGGTATATTTTTTATCGTAAAATATTTAATATATAGAAATTGATGAAATTTATTATTAATAAATTTCAATAAAAAAGATTTATTTCTAATAGAATTATTAGTTATAGAAACTCGCTATTTATAAACGAACTCTAATCGAATATCTACTATTATCTAAAAATTAAACGTCGTTAATATACTATAATCTATTATTAAATAGGCAGATTAAAAAACGATAGAATTAATAACTAGAATAATATTTTATTATATATATTTATAAAGAATAATAAAAATAAATTAAACTTTTACTTTTAGTTAAATTTACTTTTAAATATAGCGAATATAATAATATAACGATATTTTCTTCTAAATTATTTATGGATAATAATCTAGATATAATATTTTAAAGCGTAAAAAATAACGCTACAATAAGGAAAATAGTAAATATAAAAGTACTAATAGTAAAAAAAAAAGTTATAAATTTATAATAAATATACGAATCGATATATATAAATTGAAATAAATTTTAAATAAACTAGACTAAATACTATAATAAAAAAAATTAACCGATAGAATATAAAATTAGTGATTTAATACTATTATCTATAAAGAAACTAAAATTTAAATAATTAAAAATAACTATTTCTAAATTTATAGATTTATATCGGATTTCGAAGTATATAAACTTTTAGATTTTCTAATTAATTTTTTTAATTAAATAATAAATCTATAATACTTTTTATATATCTTTTATTAAAAAAGTTATATCCCCGTTAAAATAGCGAATTACTAAAGTACCTATTATCGGAATCTAATAATATTAAAAAAAAATAAAAGAAAGAAATTATATTAGATAAAAGATTTATAAAATCTAAAAGAAATAAAAAGTTGAAATCCAAATATTTAATTAAATAGACTATTCAACTAAAGGGCTATAATTTCTAGCAGCTATAAAAGTTTTTATAAATATTTAAAAGTTTATAGAATTATATAATTAGAATAAATTTCTATAAAAAAATATAAACTGGAATATATGAGAAATAAAATAGAATTTAACAGAAATAAACGATAATTATAAGTTTTTATTATAGATATAAATACTTTTATAAAATGAACGTATAGTATTTATATATCTAAAAGTCGGATATTATAATTAAATAAATTTATTTAAATGATCTGTCAACTTTTTATCGTAATATAAGACGCGTTTTTTTTTTTAAAAAACTATATTTATATAACTAACCTAGTTTTAAATAGACTGGCCGTTTTATCGAATTTCGAACTCGAATTCGTATTTCGAGTTCGACTTTCTAATCGTATTAGGAAGGAGATTAACTTAAATTGGTAATTTAGACGCGTTAGCCACGTTTATCGCGAAGTCGGGTCGCCACTTTGATTCGAAGTGGCCAGTTTAATTTTAAAGTAAATTTTTAATCTGAACTATTTTTCTTGATATTAATAAAGGTCGAAGGAAATAATACTAGAAAAATAACTTTTTACAGTACTGCTAATAATAGTATCTATAGAAGTTTATATATTAAATCTAGAATAGTAAAAGATATTAGAATATTTATTTAAAAAACTATCTAAAAAGCCGGAGTATCGGTAGTTCTAATCTCTAAAAGTTAAAGTTCGGATATTTTCGGCGTCTTCGAAATTATACGCGAAAGTATTAGTAGGAACTAAAAAGAAACTATAAAAAATAAAATCTCAGGCTTTTCTTTTACTATACGCAAAAGAATTAGTAAAGATATAGAAATCAACTATAGAAAATAAAACTTCTATCTTTTATTATAATATAAAACGGAATTAGCCGATATAATTTATCTTTATTATTAAAGAATCCGCCGAAAGGTATAAAGTTCTATATTATAGAAATTAACGCTGCTTTAAAAGGAAATTAGCCGATAGATAACAAAGATACAATTTCCCGTAATAAGAGTTCGATAGCGGGTATAGACTGCTTAATTATAGGCGTAGAATACCTAATCGTAGATATTCAAATCTGAAAGAACCTCTTTATATTATTATACGAAGTATTATAAACAATATTAGTAGAATATAGACGAAATTTATATCAATCTATCATTTCGAAAACTATAATTCGAAAGACGTTATATAATTCTATAGCAATATATTAACAATTAACTATCTCGTTTAAAAAAATATAAATTATATTTAAAGAATCTAATTTTATAGCCGCTAGGTATAATATAATAGTAGATATCGAAACCGCTGCTAGAATACTAATAGTATCTACCTCGAAGGGTAAAGATTTAGATATTACCAGCAGAGCGGAGCAATTACGATAAAAATAAAATATAAATAAAAATAGTAAAAGCGAATTAAAACTATATAGTAAACCGAAGTTAAATATCGAAAAAATAGAAATAGAAAAAAGCTATTAAATTTTAAATTTCTAGATTTTATTTTCTAAAATATTCTTTTTAGTTTATAAAGCTGTATTTCTTCGAATTAAATCTTTATTTATATATTTATAAGCATTTATTCGTTTAATAATAGAATATAGAATTACTATAAAATATTCGAAGGTAATATACTATTCTACAAAGTTATATAGTATTATATTAGAAAATAAAATATATTTCAGAATATTAATAATATCTAAAACGAGTTTTTTTACTATTTTACGGTTATTTATAGAGAGTTTACTACTATTTTATACTATAAAGCGATAGACGGCAATTAGTTATCTTATAGCAGGTTTAAAAATATAGAGAATCTATTATAGTTAACTTTAAACTAATAGAATAAAGGTAACTATACTATTTTATAGTCTAGAAACCCTTTTTCATTTTTTTAATACTTCGTGTAAATACTTTCGAAATAATCTTTAGAGTATTTAAAGATCGGATATAGACGATTTATATCATTTTTATCGCTAGTAGTATATTGTAATTATCGAAAATATATTCAATCAATCATATCTATATATATAAAAGTAAAAAATTCGTATAAAAAAAAGTTATTCGAATAAATAAAATATAGAAAGTTAAAACTTTAACTAAATAAAGTATTATTATATTGTCGCTAGTATATCGGAACTATATAGTTCCGATCGTCTTTTTACTATTGAAAATCTTCTAATATTTATATTACATTTAAATTCGATTACGTTTATTCGAACTTTAATCTAATATTATTAATAACCGCTATATATATATAGATTCGTAAAGATAATATAGTTATATATAGATATAATATATTTTCCAGAAACTATATATTAAAGTTAATTTATAGTATTAATTTTGTCGATATTACAATATAATAGTTAATACGTCCGCGTTTATATATAAATTCCGAAGAATTTATATTCGATTTATAATAGTATTTTTTTTTTAATTTCATTTTAACATATATTTAAATAGCTAAGGTTTAATTATTTCGAGGGATTCGAAACTCCGACTCCCGAGGGATTCGAACCCCCGACCCGCCGGATTAACCCCGCTAACTCCGAATTGAAGCGCGGATCCGTTAGACTTCTAAGTCACGCAGTCTACCACTGCGCCACCCAGGCCATTTAATAGTAATATAATATAAAATATCTATTGTTAGTTCCTTTGTATTAGTAATATATTTAGATAATATATTTAATTTAACTACTATTTAACTAGCTAATAAAATTAATTAATTAGAAATTTTTAAAATAAATATTATAACCCTGGACTGGACTCTATACCAAGTCCAGTATTTAGTAACAAGATCTTTAGTATATACTAAATACTTAGAGGCTGTTTAGTAATTAGCGTTACTTAGTAGTACTAATTATTAATTACTACTAAATAAAGTATTTAGTTATTTAATCGTATTTAGTATATTAATTATACTAATTAGTTTAATTATAAAAGATTTTATTATTTATATAGACCTCGAACTCGACGCCTTTATAGCTGGTATTTAATTTATTAGTTATCGCTATATAATACTCTAGTAATTAAACTAATTTATTTTTATATTAATAATAGGAAATATCCGTTATATTTCCGTTTATAGATATACTAATAAATCTAACTATTTTTAAAAGATAAAAGACTTTCTAGATAGCTTTATAGTACTTTAAATACCTTTAGAATATCTATTACAGGTTAACGTTAAACTTCTATTTTAAATAATTCTAGCTATTCGATAAAACAGCCTATATCTAAAGGAAAAGAGGTCTAGATAAAAGATAATAATAAAAATAAAAGTATTCCTTCTACTAATTTTCGATTCTATACTATTAAAGTTAATAAATCTAATAAATACTATAGTAATTATAATAAACTAGAAGATTGGCTTATATAATTAGATATATATTTCGTATTCTATTCTATATCCGAAAAAAAAAACCCTCTTCGCTATATCCTACTTTTGAGGACGAGCCTAGTACTAGAAAAAACCTCTCCTTTACTAATATATAAATAAAAATAAAGACGATAAATATATTTTTATATAGTTTATAAAATTTAAAAAAGCTATTTATAATATCTTTAGAATCTCGAACGAAATTTAAACTATTAAACGCTTCGTTTAATAAATTTAGTAAAAGAATATAGTATTTAACTACGCCGTATAATTTTAAGAATAGATACTACTTACGGAATTCAACGACGATATCCTATATATAATATTTAGATAAAAATTTAAAAAGCGAATTAAAAAATTAATTTAAACGTAATAGTCGAGTCTATAATATACTAGATAATCTAATTAAAATATCTATCGACTTTAATAATAAGCTATATAAAAGAAATTTAGAAAAAGGCTATAATAATAGACTATAAAATAATACGGGATATTATTCGGGACGGCTCTATAGAAGATAGTACTAAAATAAAAAATAGTCCGAAAATAGCTACTATAAATCTATACTAAAAACTCTAGATTCTATATAATAGCGATATAAAGAAAAAGACTTTAAAAGTAATAAAAGAAATTAAAATTCTAAAATATACTATAACTATAGTAAACTAGGCTATTTTACAAAAGAGTATCGATTAAATAAGGTATAACGATAACAGTTTAACGCTACGTTAAGGAAAGATTCTAAAAACTAGTAAAAAATAATTTTAGAAAACGATAATAGTAGTTTTAAATTCTAGAAAACTAGTTTAGATAAAGAAATTATATTTATAGAAAATAATAAAGTACTATAGAAAGCTACGGAAAATAATACTTCGCTGCGAATATTAATAGAACTAACTAGAAAGAAAGCCGCTTCTAGATAGAAATCCGTAATAGAAGATATTTAATATATAAAACTAAAATCCCTTTACTTCGAAAATTTCTATAATAAAGAATTAATAAAGAAAGAATTTATAGTAATCTATAAAGAATTCAAACGCGTTTATTAGATATATATTAATAATAAATACCTATAGAATAACTAGTAGAACTAAAAAATAAATATTATTATCGATATATTAGAAAATAAACTAGAAAGTAATATTTCTAAAAATAAAATTATTCCGAAACCGATAATATAACGGAAAAATATAATAATAGAAAACTAATATTTACTATTTAATTAGACCGTCTGCTATAATAATAACTGCAGGATCTATAGATTAGAAAAAGAAAAAACCGGGTAATATCCTTTAGAACTATACTAACGCGCTTCTATAATATCTATTAATATCGAAAGTTATAATATTTATAACTATTCTAAATATATTTTATATAGCAGATATAAATACTAGAAAAAATAATAGAAAAAAAATAGAACTTTTAATTAGAAATTCTATAGATATATTTCGTAAGCCGATTTCGAAAAAAAAAATATAATAATATAAATAATAATTCGGAAAAAAGTAAAATTTTATAATAACGGATATACTATAAACGTATAATTTTATAGTCTTGAAAAAGTAATTAAATTCAGCTAGCTATATATTTAGTTATTTATTTTGATTTTAGTACCTGGTAAACCAATGGTTCGATAAGTAAATCAAGCGTTAGTATACCAATATTGAATATACGGTAGCAGAATTTATATTCTAGTTCAATTAATATAAGTAACGATTCTTTCTATATAATTTTAATTTACTTTTATTTAATAATATAACGTATTTTTTTACCGATAATTTAACTAACGTAGAAATTTTTATAGATAAATATATCTCGCAGTTATCGTTTCTTTTTCTTTTACTACTAATATAAGCCTAAAAGCTTTTAAATACGTATATATTCTCGTAATAGCTATAGCTGCAAGCTAAACCAGACGATAGTATCTATATCCGTAATAACTATATCTACCCGCGCGGTTATCGATTACCTCGTTACAGCTAGAATAATTTATTTCCACTTTAACCTAAATTTCCTTTTTATCGCCTTTAAAACGTACTATCCGATCTTCCTACCTTCTTTTAATCTAATCGACCGGGTAAAGCTTCTGGCTATAGTAGCTAGCGTACTACCTAGCGACTTTCTTAAAGCTAGATAGGCTAAAGAGTACTTTAATAGTTTAACGGAGCGTTTAGGTACGAGTTATATAATAAATATAGCCGATACGACGAATATAGATAATTACTTCGTAGTATAGTAGGTAGATATAGCGGAAATATTAAATATTCCTAATTATTTATAACGTCGAAAAAGGACTGGATATATAGTATTTAAATATAGTAGAGGATTTATAATCGAATAAAAAAGGAAATAGTTAAATAGAAGTAATTAACTACGCTGTAAATCTTACCTGACGAACTGTATACCTTTAGCTGTAAAAATTTCTTTATACGTAAAATACAACAATCGTTGCCGTATATAACGTTAATAAGATATATATATATATATATATAAATTCAATATAATTCCAGACAGAAGCCTTTTTAAGAGAACTAGCTATATATATATATTCGAAATCAAAATAATTATCGAAACTAATAACGGACTATAAAAGATTAAAGTATTTATTAATTTAGATATAACCGGAAATTTTATATTAGAGAATTTAGTTAAAAGAAAAGAATTTCTTTAAACTAAAAAAATAGTCTTATATAATTTAATAGTTATCGATAGAAATAAAATACCGAATAGAAATAGAAAGATTATAAAAGAAATAGTATTATTTTAAATAATAATTAACTAGTATTAAAAGAAACTATAATTTAATATTATTCGGATAGCTAGCTATAAAATTGTATAAAAAATTCTTTACTTTAAAGATTATAATCTAGTAATAGACTGGAAAAAGAGAATATTTAGCTTTAAACGATATTTCTATATAGAAAGTATCCAGTCTATACTAAAATAGTAATTTTAGATAGATAAAAAATAGAATATAAAACGCGAATTTATAGCTTCGAAAAAGAAATAACTAAAAATTATTTAGGTCCGATTTATTAGATACCGGTAGAAGTTAGCTAGAATAGTAAAATAGAAATAGAAAGAAAAATTATAAATCTTTTTAAACTCCTAGTAATATCTAATAAAAAGTAAATAGAAAATCTATTAGAAAAGATTTCAGATAAATATAAAAATTAGATATATTTATTTCGGAAAAAAATAACTATAAAAGTATAATCTAAATATTAATTATAGAATTATAAAATTAAATTTAAACTAGATAGATAATCTATATTTAGACCTACTTATCTACTATCTATAACAGTATTTAAAATATTCCGTAAATATCTAGATAAAAATATAAAGACGAAATTTATTAGGAAATTTTAATTACCGGCAGAATATCTAATTTTCTTTATATCTAAAAAGGACAGAATATTCTACCTATATATCGATTATTAAAAGCTAAACGATATTATAATTAAAAATCAATATCTACTATTAAATATTAGTAAACTTTAAAATAGATTTTCTAGAATACGATATTTTACTAAATTCGACTTTTAAAGAATATATAACCTTATTTAAATAAAAATCGGAAAAAAAATAGGAAATAGCTTTCTATATATAGTATAATTATTACGAATATATAGTTATATTATTTAGATTTATAAACGTTTCGGTAATCTATTAAAATATAATTAATAATATATTTGGAAAATATCTAGATATATTTATTATCGTCTACTTCGATAATATTCTAGTTATTTCTAATAAATTCGAAGAAGCTAAGTAATATATTAATAAAATTCTTAAATATCTAGAAAGGAAAGATCTACGCTTTAAACCAGAAAAGTATAAATTCTATAAAAAAAAAATCGATTTTTTCGGATTTATTATTAAATAATATAGATTATATATCGATTTTAGTAAATTAAAAACTATTATAAAATAGAAAATACTAATAAATATTAAAAAAGTCTAAAGTTTTTTCGGATTTATAAACTATAATCGGAAGTTTATAAAAAATTATTTTAAAAAAACTTTCGCTTTAATAGTTTTAATAAAAAAAATACTATCGAATAGTATTAGAAAAAAAAAGAATAATAAATATTTAAAGATTTTAAGAAAAAATATATAAAAGACCTTGTTTTTTAAAAAAATTCGATTTAATAAAACTATTATAAATAGAAATAGATTCATAAAACTTCGCTATAGATATATACTATCTATAATAATATAATAGTAAATAGTATCTGAAAATATATATATATATAGGAAATTATCGCTAGCGGAATAAAACTACGATGTTTATAATAAAGAACTACTAGCTATAGTATTTATACTAGAATAATAGAAAATATATACCGAAAGATTACTAGATTTAATAATCTTTATAGACTATAAAAATCTTCTATATTTTATAATAATAAAATAATTTAATAGAAAATAAATACGATAGTCTAAATTCTTCGGTTAGTATAGATTTAAGATATAATATACTCTAGATAAAAAAAATAAAAAAATAGATATTTTAAGTCGAAGAAGTAATTATATAAAAATAAAAGAAGTTTTTAGTAATAGTATTCTAAATATTAATTAAAGTAGATTACTATTAGTAGATTAATATAAGTTCGGTATAACGTTACGTAGATTTAGAGACGACTAAAAATAGTTTCCTATTAGAAAAAAAACTATAAATACTAGACGATAAAATCGATAAATAAATTAAAGAATACAATAATAGAATACTATAAAAGTATTTAAATATAACGAAGATAATATAATTTTAATAATAATATTACTAGTTTCTTAATATAAAATAATATATCGAGATATATATTAAAAAGTATTTTAGTTATTAATAGAATAAATATAGTATATATATTTATTATAGAGAATTTTAGTATTAGAAACTACCGGATATATTATAGAAGGAAATTTTATTAAATTTTATTATTAAACTTCTAAAATTAAAAGATCCGATAACTAATATAAAATAAAATTTAATATAAAATATAGTAGATAGACTTATAAAATATATCTATATAATTCTAATACGAAAAGATTTTATAGTAGAATAATTTAAATTTATTATTCTAGATCGATTATTTCGATACTATAGACTACTAGAAGTTTTAAAAAATAATAGAATTAGCTTTTTATTTTAAACTATTAGAAGACCTTTATATTTCTATTTAGTATTAAACTAAAGATATTAATAGTTTTCTATCCGATAATAAATAGATAGAAAGAATATATTAATTAAATTTTAGAATAATACCTAATGTATTATATTAACGATATTTAAAGTTAATAGATTTTACGTTTACTAATAGTATAATTTGTATTTAATATAAAAAAATTAAGTATAATAAAAGAAATACCGTTTTATACCGATAATAAAAGAAATCCGAATCTATTTAAACTACCGCTACTATATAAATTAACAGTACTAATAATTTGAAAAATCGATATTTAGAAGAAAATATACGGAAATATCCTAAAGATATAGTATTATTCGGGTATCTACTATAATAAAAAACGAAAAATAGTATTTTAATTAAAAAAAGAAGATATAATATATCCTTTTATAAAGAATCTAAAAACAAAGACTCTAAATAAAAAACTTAACTATATTAAAATCGAACTAATTTTAATTCGGATAATTAAAGAATTTTAGAATTTTAAATTCGATTTATCTAAAAATACTAAAGTATATCCGATATTTTATATATTTTTTTTAGAACTAGCCGATTCCGGAACGCTGTTATAATAGATATTTAACTTTAAAATATAGGATAAAAATACCTTTATAGTCGAAAAAATTCTATAATAGAAAGGTTAGAGTTATCTAATTAAATAAAAAGATTATTCTATTTAAAAAAATATTTAAGATTTTAAAAAAATTTTAGTAAACTATTAAAAGGCTCTATAGCAGTTTTACTAATAATAGACGCCGAAATATTTTAGAAAAAATCCGGTAGATTATCTAAAGCGCTCTAGATCTACGGAAATAAATTAAATAAAAAACCCGTAGAAGGACCTAGAAATTTAAAAACTTCGCTTTCTTCGATACTAAATACTTCTATCGCGATAGCCTTTTTAATACTTTTATCTATTAAATTTATTTTTTAATAAAACTTTATCTCTTTTATAAAAGTAATATATATTTCTATCCGAGCTTTTTTTTTAATTTTATAAACTTTTCGGATATCTTTATATAATTTTAATTTCTTATTCTTTAAATAATTCTATTCGGATTCGGTTATCCGAAGATTATATCTCTACCTATAGTATAGATATTTACTATATTTTCTAGAACGAATATAGACTTTATATATCCTTTTATACTTTATATAAATAGAGTAAGCCTTTACTATAATATTATTAAAGAATTTAATAAAGTCGGTAAATTTATAATAACGGACGGTATTGGATTTAATACGATATTAGAATATAGTATAGGAAAAAGAAAAGAAAAGATTTAGAAAACGGAAATAAATAAACTTCGGGATAAAACTAAAAAAGAAAAGAGATAGTATTATAATTCTAGACTAGATTTTATACTAAATCTAGTATTTAGTAATAAAATATTTAGTATATACTAAATATTTAAAGATTATTTAGTAATTAGTATTACTTAGTAGTACTAATTACTAATTATTATTAAAAAAAATATTTAATTACTAAGTCGTATTTAGTATACTAATTATATCAATTATACTAATTATAGAAGATTTCATTATCTATATAGACTTCGAATTCGACGCCTTTATAGCTCGTATTTAATTAATTAATTATCGCTATATACTATTCTAGTAATTAAACCAATTTATTCTTATATTAACTAAAGTAATTACCCGCTATACCTTCGTTTATAGATATACTAATAGGTTCAACTATCTTTAGAAAATACCAGACTTTCCAGGTAGCCCTATAATATTAAATAGATATAATTTTTATATAAAAGTTATATTTTTATATTAAAGTTTTATATTTTAGTAGTTTCGAATTAAATCGAACCGAGTTATAAATTAGAAACCGAAAACCCGTTAGTTCGATATCTAGAAAAATCGGAACCGATTCGGATCGAATTAATTTTTTTCATCCGAATTTAAAATCCGATCCGACGGCCAATCTAACAATATAGAAATACTAATATTAATAAAAATGAAAATATTTTCTAGTACGTTTCAGATATAATTATATCTATATATTATATAATTTTCGTCGAAATAGTAAATAACTTTAAATAATATATTTAAAGAGGCTACGCTGATAATAAACGATAGACTAAAGTTTTTATAATATTATAAATCTAGAATTTGAATTCTAATAATAATAATAAAAAATAATCTATATTTATAAATAGTTTCCGAATATATAATAAATTCTTTTACTATATTTCTAGAAATCGCCGAAATTAATTTTCTATATTCCGGATAGACTGGCCGTCGGATCGGATTTTTTTAAAATTCGATTCGATTCGGTTCCGGATTAAATCCGAAAATCCGGGTTCGTCCTATTAAAACTATCAAAACCTCGTATGAAAATATAATTCTGATATAAAAGTTTTTTCTATCTATTTAAAATAAATCTAGTTAATTTTCGACGCTAGTTAAATAGATTCTAGTAAAAATAATTATACTATATAAATAAACTATTATATTATATAATTAGAGATTATATTAAAATTTTTAATATTCCATCTATAGAAAATATAATAGATCGAATAGGATATTCGTAGGTCTCTATTTTAAAATCTAATTCGATTTTCGATTTTAATTTTAAAATCCGATTTACAATATTTAGTAGATCAGATTAATTTAATTCGTTAAAACTTAGATCGGATTTCTAAAATACCGACGGAAATCTATATCGAAATAGCCAGTCTAATTTCGAATGAACTCGCAGGCGAAATTATCGGCGAAATTTTAATCCGATATTATTAAAGATATTATTATATATATAAAAAATTCCATCTATTGCTTTCCATTCGTAATATATATAAAAGAATCAAAAATTATATAAAATACTATTACCAATACTAGTTGAATTAAATAAAACGTTATAGCTTCTATAGCTTTTTTAATTAGCTTCTTTCGAAAGTAACGTTCTATATAATTACGATAGACTTTATATTCGCGTTATCTACGAAATCTTTTAATAAAATCTATATACTAATAATTACTTTTAAATATATTTGAATGATTTTACTAATTCTTAAATAGATTATTTACTTTACAATTATTTAGACTAATTTTTCTATTATTACTTTATTTAAATACAATTAGAAAAATTAAATTAATTTTTATTTAAAATAGAAACTGTATATTTATATTATCCTTATAGCGTAAAATCTTTTCAAAACTAAAAACGAAAGGTTTAATATCTATAGTATATTATCTATAAACTAATAGATTATCCGAACGAATGAATTAAATAGTAAAAAAAAGTTTCCGTTTCTAGTTTACGAAATATTTGGATAAAAATTAGATTAAAGTTATTCTATTTCTATAGTTTCCGTTTTATAATATAACTAGCTTCGCTATTAATAGAACTTCTAACGGACTTATATTAAAGTCGAATTCTAAAGATATAACTAGTATTCAATTAGACCTACTATCGAAAGATATAAAATATCTAAAATTTATTAAATATATTGAAAAAGAAGATATAATAACTTTTAGGACTAATTTTTCTAAAATCCGTAATAATAATAATATAAAATTAGATTCTTTAAATTAGATAATAAAATTTTTCTAAGATTTTATTACGGATATACGCTACTATATATTATCAATCGGGAATTCTTATATTAAAAAACTAGTCCTTTTAAAATAATTTATAAAATCGGATATTTTTTACGAATTGAAATTTTCTTTTAATATAAATATTTATTGTATTATCTCTATAGTTTAAATAGAGCTAGTATCTATCGGTAATAATTCTTTTAATTGATTTTTGGTTAATAACGAGCTTTTTAGTATTAAAATAGAGTTTCCGGAAAAAGAAACTTATTAATTTAAAATAGAACAAATTAAAAATTACTAAAAATTATCTCTAGTATATTTAGTATCTAGTTATATAAAATAACAATAGATTGTTATATAATGGCTAGTATAGATTATAAATTTAACTTATTATATAGATTTTTATAACGGATATAATTATCGATTTTTTTTCTATCTAGAATTTATTATTATTGATAAACGAATGTTATTTTAGTAGTACTATAGTAATCGAAATCTTAAATATCTACGCCGCTAGCAGATTTTCCATGCCGTTCCGAACTAAAGTTAAAATATTTATAAAATTTTATATTTTACCGGCGTTTTATATATTCAGACTAGCTGTCGAATCGAATTTTGAATTTAAATTAGCTAACCCGATTCGATCCGAATCGGATTAGATTTTTCTAGAATTCGATTTAATTTAATTTCGGGTCGAATTCGGGTTTTTAGATTCGACCTATTAAAATTATTAAAACTACTAAAATCTAGTATATAAATAAAATTCTAGTATAAAAATTATATCTATTTAATAAAAATGAATCTAATTAATTAACTATATTAATCAGAAGATTTTCGTTAGACTAAATATATTATCTAAATATATTACTTTAAAAAAGTTATTTATTAATTAATTTTTTAATTAATTATAATATTCCACTATTTAGTTAATTTAATTTGGTTTTGATATCCGATAAACTAGTGGTTCGATAAGTAAATTAAACGTTAGTATACCAGTATCGAATATTCGGTAGTAGAATTTATACCCTAGTTTAATTAATATAAAAAATAGTTTTTTAGAATTTTAATTTAGAATTGCTTGGTAATATTATATATTCTTCTACGGATAATTTATTTTAAAAATATTTATAAATAAATATATCTTGTAATTATTGCTTTTTTTTCTTTTATTAGTAATATAAGCCTTTTATAAATACTATAATTTACTAAAATCTTTTACGTACGTATATAATTCTATAATAGTTTTACCGCGGCTAAATTAGACGATAGTATCTATATCTATATTAATTATATCTATTTTCGAAGATATCGACTATTTAATTATAACTAGAGCAATCTATTTTAACTTTAATCTAAATTCTCTCTTTACCGCTTTTAAAACGCGCTATCCGACTTTTCTATTTCTTTTTAATCTAATCGACCGAGTAAAGTTTCTAGTCGTAATAGCTAGCCTACTAGCTAGCGACCTTTTTAAAGCTACGCGGGCTAAAAAGTATTTTAATAGTTTAGCGGAACGTTTAGAAGCAGGTTATATAATAAATATAGATAAAGCGATAACGATTTATAATTACTTTATAATATAAAAAATGGATATAACGGAGTTTTTAGATATTTATAATTATTTATAACATCGAAAAAGAATTGAATATAAAGTATTTAAATATAGTAAAGGATTCGTAATCGCGAATAAAAAAAAATAGTTAAATAGAAATAATTAACTGCGTTATAAATCTTGCTTGACGAATATATCTTTAGCTGTGAAAATTTCTTTATATATAAATACAACAATCGCCGCGTTGCCGTATATTACGTAAATAAAATAGATTTATATATATATATATATATATATCAAAATTCAATATAGTTTCAAATAAAAACTTTTCAGAGAGAAAATATTTTATTATATATAAAAAATTTAATAGATTAAATTAGATTTTTATTAATTTCTATTTTATTATCCGATTCGATTTTCGATTTTAATTTTAGAAACCGACCTGAACCGTTTAGTAGGTTAGATTAAACCGACTCGCTAAATTCGAATTAGATTTCCGAAATATCGAAGGAAATCTATACCGAAAAAGCTAGTCTATATATATTTAATCTAATATAAATATATTTCTTTTATATTCGGTAAAATACAAATACTATCTATTAATTTCGAAATAAAAAATTCTATCACTAGATACTAGGATTTAGTAGCAGCGTATCTAGAATAAAATACTATCTAAATTATTTCTATTTAAAAAAAATTTAAATTAAATAGTAATCTTTAGATTTAGATTCGATTTCTAGTAGTATTAGTTCTTTTTTAATCTTTTAAATCTTTTTTCTTTTTTTAACTTTTAATAAAATCTAATTACGATATATACGATTTTTAATAGATATTTTTATTGTCTAACGCTATAGTATAGTAGTAGTACGTATCGTTTCTATAATAATATAAACGCCAAACGCGTTATATAGATTCTAGAAACTATAATTAGAACGTATGGAAACGAAATTCGCCGTCTAGTCGCTATAGCGTCGCTAGTATATCGTATTTTAATTTTTTTTCTTTTTTCTTTTTTCTTTTATTACTAGATTATACTCTTGTTTTTTAAAATATAAATTAATTCTATAATATACTTTTTGTCCAGTCTATAATCGTATACTATTCTATAAATACTTTTATTCTAATAGTTTTAATTTATTAATCTAAACGTTTTTAGCCCTGTATATATTATTTATGCTATGATTGTAAGCTTCTATTTCTATACATTTGTTGTGTGGGTCGGATGTATTCGAGCTACGCCACTGGGACAATGAAACAAGCCAGACATGCCTGACAGACACGAGGCACCAATGATGGGCCTACCATCTTGGGCAGTGCTCCTGTGCGTCTAGGGGTGGACCAAATGATTGGAACACTCTTGGTGAGGATCGACGTCCCGATTATTCGGTCCACCCACGAGTGTGGCTATGCAGCTAAGTATATTCTTCAGCCTCACGAATGGTCTTGTCATGCACAAAGGGATGGAACAACTATATCAGCACGGCAACGCTTCCTTCCTCCATGTGTCTAAAGATACCACAATAAAACAATATTATCATGTCTGGCACAGCGTCTGATCTCGCCAGCGGCTCGCAAGACCTTGCCGCACTGCTTGGACTTTTCTGCACCCAAGGCGTGGAGAGGAACGCGCTGGCCAACAACTTCGGCTATGGCACTGTCGTTGCATCATCCCTCTCGTTGCTCGGTGTATTGGGGCTGGTCAAGAGCTCTATCAAGCTCGCCCTCGGCCTCAAGCACTGCGAACAGGCAGGCTTCAACCTCGATTCGCTGCGGGGTATCTTCGGCTATCTAGAAGGAGAGAGCCCGAGCCAAGGGACGAAGCTGGAGTGTATGGTCCTGAAGGTGTCATTTGGGAACAAGACAGTGCGGATTCACAAGGAAAGGAGATGGTTCAGTGGTGGGAATACCCCAATGGTTAATGTGGGTGCAGGGCCGGAGAATCTGCATCGTAATACTTTAACCATCAACTTGGGGAATCTGAGGGAGGAGAAGCGGTTGAGAAAGCATTCGGTCGTCGTCATCTCGGCGTTGGTCGTTTGTGCTGGTCTGACGAGGTAAGTTCCTTTTCTTATTCTGTCCCTTTTCAAGCTCTGCCATTCTCCTGGACAATCTCGTCGAATTTCTCAGGATATCAACATTCCTCTTGGTGTTCCCAAAGCCTGTTTTGACTCAACCGAGCTTACGAGACCCCTGAATGGCCTTGGACCAGCTTGTTGCTCTTTCATTCACTGGGAACTGGCAAACATTGTTCAAATCGTTCTCGATCGTTCATTTTACATGTGCGAAGCTGAAAGTATGTCTTTGACAGCTGGCTCCTAGAAATTGTTCAGGCAGAATGGAATTGGGTCAAAGCCGTTGCAATCCCTGGACTCCACGCCTGTCTCGTCTTGTTAGTTGGAATACCCTTGTACTATGACAGCCAAGTCAACCAGCCAGCCCAGCACATGACGCTTGATTCTTGGGATTGCCTTCATCTCAAAACCACTGAGTCAGCACCTCGACTAGAACATTCCCTTCATTTGCTTCAAGTTGACGATAAGGACAATCACAAGGACATACTCCACATGTGGGGCAATCCCTTTTTCTTGGACTCGTATATTACGAAGGCTCTGTTGATTGCTCTATCTGTATACGCTGCAATCGCCTACATCTGCCAGTACGCCATTATCAAAGGAGTGCGTATATTGCTCGTCCCTTTTCCCCTCCCGTTAACCTCAGACCTTGGCTGCGGTGCGAATTATGTACCGAGCACTCTAAGCTGATCCGGAAACCTGCAGGCATCCAGTACCAGAGCACTCATCTGGCTCGGTTGTCAGGGTGCGTTGGCAGCCGCTCGGTTGGCTTTTTGGATCCTAGACCCTAAATTCGACGATTCCGCTGCGGGCGACTCCGAAATCGTAAACGTGAACAATACGGAATCGAACACGTGAGTAAAGGCAGACGGACCACCTGCGAGTCCAAAGTTGCACCTAGATATTAAAGCGCCCCTATTCAAAGCTCCCGATGCCGGCTCCATTCTGTCTTACAAGACTAACAACGCTTCTTCTCTCTTAGTCTAACATTCCCCGAACTCATCTGCAATCTCGACAGCTCATACACCGTGACGATCCCATGGTGGGCAATCCACTACCTTTTGACGCAGCCCCTCAAAGAGATCCTCTTGGCAGCATCATCGAGGACCGAGCAAGACACGATACCTCTAGACGCCAGCTACTACGCGCTCAGGACACTCGACCTTGGCCGATTACTCCGCCGGCGATGGATTGACACAGGCGACGACGGAGCACATATGATGGTACTAGCTCTCTACCGAACCATCGATGGCGAAATCACCCCTCTCATCCTGATCGACGTCGAATATTCGCTCGTCCCCGTCCCCATCACGTCGTCGTTGCTTCGATTCTGCCTCGCCGAGGCGCAATGGCCGCCGCGGGTGTCCGGTGAGCATATTCGTTCGACCTGCACGCTCTTCGCCCTGGACAAGAATAGCGGGAGGCGCCTTCACCTCGCGGCACCGCGGAACGAACGGTTCAACATCTGCGACGAAAACTGCCCTTTGCCCAACGATTTTCCCGGCCCCGAATACGTGAGCCCCAATACATATAAGTACTTCGTGGATCGCTCGCGCGTATGCCGTTTCCTGCAGCGTATCGCTCGCGACAACAGCTTCGACCCAAAGTTCACACCCGGATGGGCGAACGCAGTGCACATCTCAGGATCCAACGCGAAGCCTAATTCGCGGCGTGGGATAAAGCACCCTTGGATCCTGGATTATCACGAAGGGATTCAGGAGGCGAGGGTATATCTTAAAAAGGGACTTGTGAACGAGAAGCTACTAAGAAAAAGAAGACTCCCTTACCTTCGATACTTCCAGCGTATATTTTCACGTGTGCGCAACCATCTACCGAAGCGTAGTACGGAGGAGGCTCTGCCGAGAGACGGTGCGAATGAAGATGCTGCAGAAATGGAGGATATAGCGCCTACGGCAAGTGTGGTCTGAACCGCTCGCGCCGGCGTGAGGACTCGGGACCTCCTCGTTTGGTTCATAGCGGTATAAACCAACTTCCCACTGCCACTACTCCCGCCGTGATCCGAGGAGGGGGCATGTCGAGGTAGCGATATCTTGGTTTCCGGCATCGGCGGCGCCCACCGCGAGGTCTCACTGGCGTTGTTTGTACACCTCACTGGCCCCAATGGCATTCTAGTCAGGGGCTTGCCTGAAGAGTCGTTCGGCGGACTCCTGGAACGCATGCCATACCTTGTGAGGGAGGTGGTATAGCTTTGATATCACCTCCAGGCTATGGCATCCGGTACGGGGACTCACCAAGCGGGTTTTGGGTGAGCTCGTGGATCGCATGCCAGTGGTAGCTTCGGAGGTGACAAGGGGGGCATATTTTCCTTTCTCTTGTCGATTGACCAAATGACGTCTTACGTGAATCCAGCAAACCATTCTCATAATCCTAAAGTAATAGACCTACCTAGTTAGTTAGTATCCACACCCCTATCAACATAACCAAGTGGAAGTGTTGGAAAGTGCCATGCGCGAACATCATGCGGCGTTATATCTTCGGGGCGCAAGAACCTATCGCAAGACCTTAGCGGCCGCAAGAATCCACTACCTCCTACTAAATAGCAAACTACCATTACTATATTTTATAAAGATACCAGTAAGTATATTCTATAGAAACTGGCGAAGATCTTTTAAAATACCATTATTTATAAAATACGATCGGTTAGTTTCTATTAGATAGTTAAAAAATACTATATAGTTTTTTTTAGCGTAGTTTAACGCTATAGAATTGTTAAAATAGCTAAATTTTTTTCATCTTCTTTTATTTTAGAATTAGACTGGCTATTTCGATATAGATTTCTATTAGTATCTATAATCCGATCCGATTTTTTAGCGAATCGAACCGGTTCGATTTACTAAACGGTCGGTTCCGAGCTAATCCGAAAATCCGATAAAATCTACTAAATCATTATAAATATTTATATATTCTATATATTCAAATCTTGATATTGATATAATAGTTATATATTCAGGTAATATATTTAATTTGACTAGTATTTTTCAAGCTAATTAATATAATTAATGAAAATTTTTTAAATTTATTCGTATAATTTTTATACTAGAATTATATTTGTATATTGGAACTTAGTATTTTAACGGTTTTAGATCGGATTAAATCGGATTATAAACTAAAAACCAAAAACCTATCGGTTCGGTATTTAAAAAAGTCGAAACTAATTCGGATTAGATCGGTTTCTTTAATACGGATTCGAAATTTCACCCAACAGCCAATCTATCTAAAATCTAAGAGATTAAAATATTAAAATCGAAAATTTTAAAAAAATAGATTTATAAAAAAGATTAAATTTTGTAGAATATAGTTTTATAAATTATAGAATTAATTAATTTAATAGTTTACTGTTTGGAAAAAATAGAAAATTTCTACAATTTTTAAAATCTTGCGATAGATTTTTACGTTCCGAAAATATAATAATTATACGAATAGACTGGCTATTTCGATATAGATTTCTATTAATATCTTAAAAATCCGATCCGAATATTAACGAGTCGATTTAATCCGATCGACTAAACGGTACGGGTCGGTTTTTAAAATTAAAATCGAGAGTCGGATTGAATTATAAAATAGAAATCGATAGAAATCTAATTCGATCCGGTAAATCTTCTATATATAGTTAGATTGACTATCGGCTTAAATTTTAAATCCGAATATAAAAATATTAATCCGATTCGAATCGATTTCGATTTTTCTAAATACTAAATCGAATTAGATTACATTATTTTAAAATTCGATCCGATTGGATTTTAGATCGAATCCGAAAACACGGATTTAATCCGTTAAAACAGCGAAGATTTTCTTTTCTATATTATAAAATCTATTTTTTTTATTAATTGTATAGTAATATATCGAAGTAATATATTTTTCTAGATTTACAATTTCTAGATAAAGATAATTAATTAAATAGTTTAATTATTTTTTTTATATTTTTATTTTTTTTAGTTTCTATTTCCGCCTTTTTTTCTATATTCTTTTTTTTTTCTAAATTTTTATTTTTTATCTTTATCTTTATTTTAATTAAAGTTAATATTTCTAGTTAAATTTTTATCATTTTCGATTTTAATATTATTTTATTTAGTAGAGCATCTCTCTATTACTTAATATCTATTATTAACCTCGATAATATTATTAGTATTTTCGTTTTCTTTATTATATAGAGATTCGATAGCTATACTAACCGTATTACTGCTATAGTTAAATTCTTTAGTAAATTTCGACTATTTTTATAGAGATTCTAGTATTCTAGCGGTCTTAAATTTTTTAGAGTCGCTATAATAGATTATTTATTAATAGATGTAATTTACGATTAGAACTATATATTTAGTTAAATTTTTTCCGTCTATACTTTTAGTAACTATAGTAGATTTAAAGAAATATTAGAAATAAACTATTATAAATTAGATAGTTTCATTTATAATTAATATATTTTTTTAATATATTTTTTTTATCCCGTTTCTATTTTATCTAGTTAATTAATATTAAATTTTCTGTTTCTTTTTAACGAATTTTATAACGAACTTTAATTTTCTAGTATAATATTATTTATAAATTAATAACTAGTAGAGTTTATATTACTTTACTATATTACTATAAAGTCTTTTATAAATTCTATAACCCGTTTCCTCGTTTCTTATATTTTATTCTGAAAAGATCTTTATTTCTAGATCTATAGTTTTTCATATATCGGGTTATTTTTAATTTTTAGAAACGTTTATATATATAGTAATACGATCTATATTTTATTTTTTATAGAACGTATATTTAGATTCCGACCATTTTCTACTACGTTCGAGGTTTATAACCGATTTATATTTTATAAATAGTGTTTATAATTTAGATATAGCGAGAAACTAAATAGTAGCGGAGATATTTTAATAAAATAATATAATTAATATTAGAAAGAATTTATATAAGATAATAGCTAAAAGTAAATAGAAATATATAGTAAAATACGCTAGAAGTTTATAGAAATATATAAACTCGTTTATTTTAGCCGAAGTCCAATTAATAATTATATTAATTAAATAAATTTTACGTCCGATTCTTTTTATTTTATTAACTAACTATTACTATATATTTCTGATATAATATATATCGTAATATACACTTTATCGTTCTATATATCGTATTATATAAACTTATTTATAGTATATACTAATCGGATCGATAATCTATAAAAATAATATAATAAACTATATAAAAGTTTTAATAGATATTCTAGTATATAAAAATAATACGAAACCGCTTTATAGAAGTCTAGAAAAGACTAGAAATAATAGAATCGGATAAAGAAAAAGGAAATCCGCTAGTATAGCGGTAAAGATAATATTTTAGAATAATATATTTCAAATAATCTAGCTAATAATATATCGATAGAAATATAAATAGAAGATTAATACTATAGTCTTTCGAAATATTCGTTACTACTAGAGAAGAGTCGATAAACTAATTTCAAAAATACTATCTACTAGACTATACCGCGAAATCTTCGAAAATATTATTATAGGGATAGTCTATTCGACTAGAAATATTAGAATAAAAAATAGAATATTAGCGGCTCTAAAAAGTTCTATAGATATATATATTATTTGTTATTTAATAAATAAATATATTTTTTTATTATATTTTTTAAAATTTAATCTAGTATTAATTTACGTTAGTTAAATTACTATTTAAATTAAAAACTTTTAGTTTATTAAAAATCTACAAAGTAATATAGAGATATAGCTAGAAAATATTAAACTAGTTAATAATCGAATTCTATATAGTTAAAAGATCCGGGAAAAAGATATATAGTTTAAAACTTTTTTAAAAAAAGATAATATAAATTACGGCCATTATATTAGCTAGTATTTAATAAAATTTCTTACCGGTATTTATTATTAGAATTATTTGTTGTAATTAAATAAAATAATATATTTAAAATAATAATCGGTTATAAAATCTATAAAATTCGATTATTTAATATATTTATAAATTAAATCGGATCGGATTTCTATTAGTTTCTATTTTTTAATCCGATTTGAATTTCGATTCTAATATTAGAAATTAATCTAAACTATGTAGCGGATCGAATTAAATTAATTTACTAAAACTCGAATCGAATTTTCGAAATATTAATAGAAATTTATATCGAAATAACCAATTTATTATAACGTTCCTATATTTCAGAATGCTTTACGCTCGAGTTTAGCTATAGCCGTGGACGTAGTCCGAGCTACTAAATAGTAAAGGAATCCTGGCGTAGGTTATTATAACTAATTCTTTATAACAGCAGAAGTACGGTTACGATATTATAAGGTATTTTCGTTATAAAATAATTAAGAAGAGAATAGTAGATACGTATTTAATAATTATATTAACGACTAATAAAATAAGCTATTTATAGAAGTAATAAGCGATATATATATCGAGAGTAGCTATAAAAGCCGATAGATAGCCGTCTACTAAAATATTTATTAGAAGAGACGGCTATAGTAACTATAGGCGGCTATAAATAATTAGACTCGTTTATCTAGCTAATCTTCTAGAGAACCTTTATAGAATCGTAGACGTAATACAGCTTTCCCTATATCGCTTTTTACCTAGCTTAAATTCCGTCTACGGGATATAAATAAGGCCTAATTTCCTTTTTCCTTCCTTCTATCGATGCTTCTATTATATATTTTCGAAAAGAAAATCGGTTAAAGTTTTTTTATTATATTTAGTTAAAAGATATTATAATATCTTTTCTTTATTCTTTATATACCTGTAATCCTTTAAAAGAATATAAAGTCGAGGTCGATAGTAATATTTACGGGAAATATACTCGGGTTTAAAAGTTTTATAACTTTTTAATTTCCGATTCCATTTATATATCGAGATTCTTTCTTTTTCTTCCCATTTACTAATAGTTTTATAGGGAAATATTTTAAAAACGAGAAAAATAAATTACGTTCTAATATTACGAATATTTTAAAAGAATATTCTAAAGCCTGTTATTATATCGAGTCCTTTTTTAATTCTAAAAAGGAAATTTATAATTAATATCTTACCTAGAAATTAGATCTATACCGGCTCTTTAGAAAGTAAAAGCGTTTTATTACTTATTATCGCGTTTTAGATAAATATAAAAGTAATTTTATCGTTTGGAAATAACGTATATTATTTTATTTTAGTAAGTTTAACGATTCTATAGCGTTTTACTCCTCTATTAGTTTTACGCTAGCCGCGTAAAAAACGTCCGTTAAATCTATTCCTAGTTTTAATTCGGATAATATTAATCGATTTCTAAAAAAGTTCGATTTTTTTTAACCGCTAGAAGTAACTATATCTTGAAAAAATATCTAGTTAAAGATTCCTTCGGTCGGAATTTCTTTACATTCGTTTTATATTATATTTCGATATTATAAATTATATCCGATTCTTCTATTTCCCCGGCTAATTTTTATTTCTTAGCTACTATTTCGTCCTACGATAATAAAGAGAAAGACTAGCTAGAATCTTCGTTCCTTAGTTATATATTTAGCGTAGAGTCCGGTATTTTTTATTCTATTTCGGAACTTTATTCCTTTATATTATTATAGTCGCCTTTTTAAATCTTTCGGATATATTCAATCTATATTTTTTAGATTATATTCTGTTTTTCATTATATTTATCGGCTAGCTTTTATAGAAGGTGTTTATATTCTTTTTAAATCTTTATTTTCTATATCTCGTCGCTTTATTTAAATTTTTTATCTAATTTTCGGATTTATTAGTAGTCTATAAAAAATATTACGTTAAATTCTTTAAATAGAACATTTTTATATATAAAGAGATATATTAATTAAAATTCTATTCTTTTTTCTAGAATACTTTTCTATACTAGTATTCCGGAAATTATTTCTTTCTATTCGTTTTCTAGGATGATATATTTCTTTAGATTTATAATTAATATAAAATTAGTAATTGCGATTGATCTATTTTTTATTTTAACTTTAATATTCTTAATTCGTCTATTTTCTATTGGGTATTTTATAATATATTCTATAATATCTTCGTAATGTTCTTTTATAATTTTATTTTATTTTTTATTATTTATTAAAACTATTATCTAATATTTTTCGACTTTAATCTTTAGCGCTAATATAAGGAGTTTTTCCGTCGAATACGGTTTTAATTCTATTATCTACTTCTTCGTCTTTCTCGCTTTCTTTAATTCTATAAGATACTATCCTAATCTCTTTTTATCCGATAGATAGATAAGATAATTCTTATTATAGCAGGCTGTCTAACTAAATATTATATATTCTCTAGCTTTTTTTTCTTAGTAATTCTTCTATTACTTCGAACTAGTATTCGGTTACCTCGGTTATCTCTTTAGTTAGATAATTTCTTTTAAAGTATCCCGTCTTTCCGTATAAATAATAAACTTTAGTCTACGATCCTCTAATTTCGATAGTATCGAGCTCTATTAGATTTCCTTTAAGCTATTTTTAAGCAGGTCCTATCTTACTAAACGCCTGTTTATCTAAGTATATTTCGTATTATCTAGTATTAATCCTAGTCGCTAGTTTAATAAAAGATACTAGTAAATCTAGTTTTTCGATTACTATTATAGCTTCCTTAATTCTTATATAGAGTATTTTATAAAAGTAAACTTTTAGGATTTAATCTTCCTAGTCCGTCTTATAAACTAATATTTTAAACTAAATAGTATAGATAACTACCGACTTCTACTATTTTAGAACTATAAGTCTCTTTTCTATTACTTTATCTTTATTATTATTTCTAAAAGCTTTTTTTATAGCCGTAATTAGATTACCGAAAGTATAGAAAATTTATAATATTTTATCTTTCCGATTACTTTCGGTATTATTAAGATAATCTTCTATCCGGAGCTATATTTAATTAAAGGTTATCCTTTTTAGATATAATATTATAAACAGAATTTTAATTATTTTATTAGAAAATTGATTTACGTATAATACGAAGTAGATATTTATCTAGGTAATCTAAAGTTTTAATAAACCTTTATCTCCTTTATACGTTTTAGGCGTTGCCGTTTTAATAGTATCGTCTTAATCTATAAAACGGGATAACGAAACTAATATAGTAAGTCGTTAAAGTATAATATCTCTATATATTAGAAGGCGTTACGCTCGAGCCTAGCTATAGCTGTAGACGTAGTCCGAACTACTAAATAATAAAAGAGTCCTAGTATAAGTTATTATAACTAGTCCTATATAACTATAGACGTACGGTTATAATATTACGAGATATCTTTATTATAAAGTAATTAAAAAGAAAATAGTAGATATATATTTAATAATTATATTAATAACTAATAAAAGAAGCTATCTATAGGAGTAATAAACGTTATATATATCGAAAGTAGCCGTAAAGGCCGATAGATAGCCGTCTACTAAAATTTTTATTAGAAAGAACGGCTATAGCGGCTATAGGCGGCTATAGATAATTAGACTCGTTTATCTAGTTAATTTTCCAGAGAATCTCTATAGAATCGTGGATGTAATATTTATATATAATATAATACTATAATTTAAAAATTGATTACTATATACAAAAAAAATATATTGATATAATATATTTAGTTTAGCTTGAACCTTTATAACTAATTTAGTTAATTAGTTGAATTTATTTTAAATAAACAAATATAATTTTTATATTGAAATTATATCTTTATACTAGATTTCAGCGGTTTTAGCTGTTTTAGCGGATTAAATCCGAAAACTCGGATTCGATCCGAAATCGAATCGGATCGAACTTTAGAAAAATCCGATTTAATTCAATTTAGTACCTAGAAAAGTCGAAACCGATTCGGATCGGATCGATTTTTTTAATCCGGATTTAATATCCGACCCGACGGCCAGTCTATATACGAATAAAATAAAAAACGTATTAATTTAATTGATTTTAGCGATCTTTCAAATAGTTTTTTCTGACGCGTAGAATTTTTCTTTATTTTCCGGTCAACGATATATATAGTAGAAAATTATAGACGTTAAAATTAATTTTAACGTATTACAAAGATATCGAATTCTAAAAAATTATAAAAAGATATAAAAATATAAACGAATTGACAATTTTATATTATTAAAAGCGTTTTTATTTTTTAGTAAAAGTCGATTGTAAATTCTATATCTATAGAAAATGATTTGATTTTTGGCAACGTTATAGAAATTATAGATTTGAAATCTAGTCGACGATTAAAATTTTCTAAACCCGCTAGATATTATAGAACTATTTGTAAATTCCTGTATTTTTAAATGATATTAGTTTTATTAAAATATCTGCGAACTTAAAATACAACGAATAACTGATTAATAATTAAATGAAAATTATTAGTTTTAATGACTGAAATACTATATAGCGAGAACTAATATAATGAATATAAACTATAAAGGCGTCGAAATCGAAATCTATATAAATAATATAATTCATTTTTATTTAAAGTATTTATTTACTAAAACTATTAAATAAATTTCTTTTTAGTATATCTATTTACTAAGACTATTAAATAAACTATATTTAGTATATTCATTCAATAAAACTATTAAATTATCTATTAGTATTAATAGTAAAACATTTTATATAAATTTATCTATTAAAGTATTATAGAATATCCGATACTATATTAAATACTATTCCGTATCCAATATTATATCGATTATATCTATAATATTAGATTCTCCTTTTAGATTTTTTATTTCGAGAAACTATTATCTCTTTTTTTTATAGATAAAAAAGAGATTAGAAACCGAAAATAATTATCTAAAAGTTTTTTTTCTAGATATTAATCTAGAGATAAAATATATATATTAGAAGTATTTTTAGATTAGAAAATTCTATCGTATTAACGAAGATTCCGAAAAGTATATTAAATATATAGAATAAATCCATTATTATAATTATATTTATTTAAATACTATACGCTAGCGTCGTTTTAAAGAAATATAAAGAATTTATATTATATCTAACAATAGATTTATCTAAATTCTTTGTTGAAAGTAATTTGATTTATAATCGGTTTAAATAGTAAATTGATTGAATATTTCGTCGATATTAGTTCAAAATTAATTCGAAATTTATTATTAAAATTTTAAAAAGATTATATTTAAATAATCGATGTTTCTATAATAAATATATAAATCGTATTAATAGAAATTCAATAGATTGATTAAAATTATATTACGTAATATTTTGAATTTTATCTAATAAAATATTGACTACTAATTTCAATTACTAAATAGTGGTAAATTCGAATCTCGTAAATAGACTGGCTATTTCGGTACGAGTTTCTATTAGTATTTCGGAAACCCGATCCGAATTTAGTAAATCGGTTCGATTTAACTCGCTAAACGATTCGAGTTGGTTTCTAATATTAGAACCAAAAATCGGGTCGGATTATAAAATAGAAACTAATAAAATTTTAATCTAATTCGATTTATAATAATATTAAATAGTTAAATACGAAAATAATAATAGATAATATAAAATAGTAATATATTCTATTTAATACTAATTCTTATATTAATATTCTACCAATAATATTATCTTTTTCTAAATAATTCTATAAATATATATCTTTTTTCTAGAATTTTTAATCTTTTAGAATATATTATTAACTAGCTATTATTAAATTCTCGACTATATTTCTAGATTCTATATTTATTTTTTAATAAACTCGGCGTTTTTTTACTAAATAATACTATATCTAATATGTATTACGGCTAGTTAATAATCTATAAAAAAGAAATAAAATGGAATATATATAATAATATAGTAAAATAATTATTTATTTAATAGAAAAGTAATTATATATTTTTTAATTTTATTCTATATAGCTGCTAACGCTATATTCTATATTCTATCGCTCTACCTATTTATATATATAGTAGTAACGTCCGTAGAGATTTTTCGATATAGTCTAATAAAAAATTCGAAGCTTTTCTAATATCTATAGATTTTTCGAAAAATCATAGTTTTAGATTTCTATTTATATTTCTTTTGACTATTAGCTAGACTTTTTAGAATATATTACTCTAGAGTACTACCGGATCTATAGCGTTATAAGATTTCTTTTTTATTTTCTTTTTACTTTTTTCGATTTTATTTCTTCGAGTCTTCGCTACATTTCTATAGGACGGAATTAATTTCGTATCTAAAATAGCTTTAGCGTTATAATATATTAATTATATAACTTTATTATATCTCTTCCATTTAGATTAATATATACTATATTTTATACTATTATAATCGAAAGAAATAAAAAACAAATAATAGGATAAAATATAATACGATAGGTTATACAATATATTAATATTATATTATAGAAATTACTTATTAATAAATAGAAGATTAGAAGTAAAGTAAAGTTATTTAGATAATCGTCGGCTATACTACGGCTAGAAGGTTAGGGTTTTAAACGAGCTCGTATATTTCTATAAATTTCTAGTAAATTCTACTATTATAATACGTAGAATCTTTAGATAATTCTATAGCTACTAATTATATTACTCTACTATATCATTTAGTATACTATCTACTATATCTTAATTGGAATTACCTTTAATAAAATCTAAATTAATCGTAAACCGTAAATATAGTAAAAAGTAGTCCGATACCGAATATATATATAACGTTTCTATCTATTAGAAGACGTTACGTTCGAGCCTAGTTATAGTCGTAGGCGTAGTCCGAGCTATTAAATAGTAAAGGAACTCTAGTATAGGTTATCGTAACTAGTCCTATATAGCCGTAAAGGTAAAATTATAATATTACGAGGCGTCTTCGTTATATAATTAATTATAAAATAGGATTAGAATAGTATTTAATGAATTTATTAATAAATAATAAGAAAAACTATTCAATAGAAGTAAAAAGTAATATAAATAAATAAAAGTAGCTATTATAGTCGGAGATAGCTATAGATATTTAGTATCGACTGGTAAAGGCGGTCTAGGCGGCTAGCGCGGCCCTACGATAATTAGTTTTTCGCTAAACTAATCTAGTACTAGTATTTTTATAAAGTTATAGACGTAATATAGCTTTTTTTATAACGCTTTTTATTTAATATAATAGTTTACTACAAGGTTATAAAACTTTATTTTATCTATTTTTTTTTTCTATTATAATATTTTTTTTTATATATTCCTGAAAAGTAAATTATCTAAAATTATTTTATCAGATTTAATTAAAAGATATTACTATAATTTTTCTTTATAATCTTTATATTTATAATTCTTTAAAGAAATATAAAATAGAATGAAATTGTAATATAATAGCGAGTATACAAGAGTCTAGAAATTCTATAATTTTCTAATATTTTAATTTTTTTTATACTTTCTTTCTAACTGTTTCGTAGGTAGAAAATTATTTTAGAAGTAAAAAAAGTAAATTTTATTCTAATATAGAGAATATTATTAAAAAGTATTTCGAAATTTTTTATTATATCGAATTTTTCTTTAATTCTAAAAAGAAAATTTATAATTATTACTTTATATAAAAGTCGAAGCTTCGTTAACTTTTTAGAAAGGACAAACGTTTTATTAAATACTACTATATTTTTAAATAATATAAAAGTATATTTATTTTTTAAAAGTAATATAGTCTCTTTTATTTTAATAAATTAGATGATTTTAGTATATTTTACTTATTCGATATTTGTACGCTAGCTATATATAAAGTATTTATTAAATTAATACCCGAGCTAATTAGTAAAAATATTAATCGGCTTTTAAGATAATTCGATTTTTTCTAGCTTTTAAATATAATCAAACGGTAAAAAAATATATAATAAAATATTTCTTTATTTTAATTTCTTTTCTATAGTTTATATTTTAATATTATAAACTATATCCGAGTTTTCTATTACTTCTACTAATTTTTATATTTTAACTACTGTTTTCTTCTAAAATAATAAAAATAAAAACTAGCTAATTACTTTATTTTTTAGTTAAATATATAATATAGAATCTAGTATTTCTTTTTCTATATCTAGATAGTATAGCCGATACGGATTAAATTCGATTTTTTTACTTCTTTAATAATATTTTAGTAAAGTTTTTTAATATAATCTATCTATAATTTTTATTTTATTTTTTAATTTTTATTATATTTTATTACTAATTATTATAGTAAAAAGTAGTATTTTTTCTAGATTTTTATTTCCTATATCTCGTCTCTTTTTTTAAATTTTTTATCCAATTTTCGAATTTATTTATAATTTATATTTAATATATATATCGAATTTTTTATATAAAAAAATTTTATATATAAGAAAATACATTATTTACTATTTTAATTTTTTATCGATAGTACTTTTTTACGCTAATATTTCTAAGATTAATTCTTTTTATTTTTTTTTTGAAAATAATATATTATTTTGGACTATTAATTAATATAATATTTAATATTTCGATAAATTTATTTTTTATTTTATTCTTAATTTTTTTTAATATATTTTTTAATCTAAATATATAATTTTTTTATATCTTTTTTTTTTTTTTATTTATAAAAGCTATTATTTGATAATTTTTAAATTTAATTTTAAACGCTATAATAAATGATTTTTCTATTTTATATAATTTAAATTTTATAATCGGTTTTTTTATTTTTTTTAGCTCTTTTTAGTTCTATAAAGTATTATTTCGCTTTTTCTTTATCCGATAGATAGATAAGATATTTATTATTATAATAAACTATCTAATTTTCCATTATATATTTTATAATTTTTTTTTCGGATAATTTTTTTATTATTTTAAACTAGTATTCGGTTAATTCTATTATTTTTTTAGTTAGATAATTTTTTTTTAAATATCTCGTCATTTTTATATATATAATAAGTTTTAATCTATAGTTTTTTTTATTTAGTAATATTAAAATCTATTAGATTTTTTTTAGATTTTCTTTTAGTAGATCCTATATTATTAAATATCTATTTATCTATAAATTATATATACCTTCTAGTATTAATTCTTTTTACTAGTTCGATAAATATTATTAATAGATTTAGTTTTTCGATTACTACTAAAGTTTTTTTAATTTTATTATTAAATCTTTTATAGAAGTAAATCTTTAGAACTAAATTTTTTTAATCCGTTTTATAAATTAGTATTTTAAATTAGATTTATAGATAGCTACCGATTTCTACTATTTTAGAACTATAAATTTTCTTTCTATTATTCTATTTTTATTATTATTTCTAAAAGTTTTTTTTATTTCTATAATTAAATTACCGAAGTAATAAAAGATCTAGAATATTTTTTTTTCCTTTAAACTTCTAGGTTATTAAATCAGTCTTCTACTCGGAATTATACCGAATTAAAAGCTATCTTTTCTAAATAGATTATTATAAATAAAACTTTAATTATATTATTCTAAAACTGATTTATTTATAATATAAAATAGATATTTTTTTTTGTAAACTATAGCTTTAAAAATATTCGGTATCTTTTATAGATATTTAATATTACTATTTTAATAGTATCTTTTTAATCTATAGGGTTGGATAATAAAAGTAATATAATAAATTATTAAAGTATAATATTTCTATATATTAGAAGACGTTACGCTCGAGCCTAGCTATAGCTATAAGCCTAGTCCGAGCTACTAAATAGTAAAGTAGTTCTAATATAGATTATTATAACTAGTTTCATATAGCTATAAAAGTAAAATTATAATATTATAAAACGTCTTTATTACGTAGTTAATTATAAAAAAGGAACAGAGGCAAAATTTAATAATTATATTTATAACTAATAAAAGGAACTATTTAATAGGAATAAAAAATAATATATATAAATAAAAGTAGCTGTTATAACTAAAGATAGCTATAGATACTTAGTATCGACTGGTAAGAACGGCCTAGGCGGCTAACGCGACCCTGCGATAATTGGTCCTTCGCTAAACCAATCTATCGCTGATATTTTTATAAAGTTATGGACGTAATAATAAACTCTATGAAAAACAGAGTATAGACCGTATTATAATATATAAATACTTTAAAAAACTTCAAAAAACAGATTTCTAGAAAAGCGTAGATATAAAGACGAAGGCCGTATTAAAATAGAACGCTAGAAATTAGAAAATAGACTATAAAATCGAGAAAAGGATATATAATAATATAATAAAGTAATATATACGATACTAAATATTAATCCATATATAGTATTATATTATAAAAACGATCTACGTACTAAAAACTTTATAAAAACTATAGAAAAAGCGATAACTATTAAAGATATAGATTAGGAATAGAGTATAGTAATATTTAAAGATAATATATCTAGTATAGAAAGATTGATTTCTAATATTTTCTCTTGTCTAATATCGCTATTAACGGTTCGAATAGAGTAACTTTAATAAAGTATATAGGTCTAAACCTTGATTATATCTAATAACAAATAATCTATTATACCGGCTTCTAAAAACTTTAGTCCGCTAGAGTTTTAGATTCTCTAGAAAAATAGATAGTATTTTCTAAAGAATTTAGTTATAGTAGAAATACGGTTAATAAATATATTAAATCTTTTTATAGAAAAGAGAATAAAAATAGCGATATTATTACTGAAATTAATAAAAAGAATTAGATAATAGAAAGGTCCTCTTATATATAAAATAATATTAACTTTAGAATTAATAAAATTTTAGCTAGAATTATTAATTTTAATAGTTAGGATAAAGATATAGAGGAAAAAACGGAGGCGGATAATAATAAAAATATAAAAAAAGATAAAAGATAAAAATATAGAAGAAAGTATTAAACTATCTAACTAATTATATAAATCGAAAAATAATAGTTTAAAAAAAATATTACCTATATATAATATTATACTAATACTAAATAAAAAATATTCTAGGTTAATCTGTTTTAATATAATTAAAAAATTATACTTTTATATTAGAATAATATTTTAATACTAGAATTTAGTAGTTTTAGCGGATCGAATCTAGGTTTTCGGATTCGATTCGAAACCGAATCGATTTAGTATCTAGTAAAATCGGAACCGACTCGGTTCGATATCTAAAAAAGTCGGAATCGATTCGGATCGGATCGATTCTTTTAACCCGGGTTCGAAACCCGATCCGACGATCAGTCTACTCGTAAAATTTTATTTTTAAATATTTTATCCGATTTAAACGTCTTTGTAAAGTATTTAAAATACTAAAATCGACTAGATAGATTAAAGTTTTACGTAATCTATAGATTTGCTAATTTCTAGACCTGTTTTTCTTTTTAAATGATTTGGTTTAGATTTTAGTATTCGGTAAACCAATAGTTCGATAAATAAACTAAACGTTAGTATATTAGTATCGAATATACGATAGTAGAATTTATTTTCTAGTTTATTTGATTTATTTATTTTGGTTTTAGTACCCGGTAAAACATTGGTTCGATAAATAAATCAAGCGTTAATATACCAGTATTATATATACGATAATAGAAATTATATTCTAGTTTCATTAACGTAAATAACGGTTTTATAAAATTTTAATTTAAATGGATTTAATAATATAATATATTCTTCTATCGATAATTTAATCAATATAGAGATTTTTATAGATAAATATATTCTATAGTTATTGCTTTTTTTTTTTTTTTACTAGTAATATAAACCCTTTATAAATATTACGATTTACTAAAAGCTTTTACGTATAAATATATTCGCGTAATAGCTATAGTTATAAACTATACTAAATAGTAATATCTATATCTATAATAACTATATCTATCCGTACAGTCGTCGGTTACTTTATTATAGCTAGAGTAATCTATTTCGATTTTAATCTAAATCTTTTCTTTATCGCTTTTAAAACGCGCTATCCGACTTTTTTATCTCTTTTTAATCTAATCGACCGGGTAAAGTTTCTAGCTATAGTAGCTAGCGTACTATCTAGCGACTTTTTCGAAGCTAAATAGACTAAAAAGTATTTTAATAGTTTAGCGGATCGTTTAGAGACAGGTTGTATAATAAATATAATCGAGGCGATAACTATAGATAATTATTTCGCAGTATAGTAGATAGATATAACGGAAATATTAGATATTTATAACTATTTATAACGTCGAAAAAGAAATATATAGTATTTAAACTAGACCGAAAACTACGAGTAACGAAGTTATATTTATATAATAGAGGATTCGTAATCGCGAATAAAAAAGAAAATAGTTAAATAGAAGTAATTAATTGTGCTGCAAATTTTACCTGACGAACTTTGGCTGTAAAAATTTCTTTACACGTAAATACAACAATCGTTGCCGTATATAACGTAAATCAAATATATATATAAAAACTCAATATAATTCTAAATAAAAGCCTTCTAAAAAAATATATTCTAGTTTAATTAATATAAATAATAGTTTTTTAGAATTTTAATTTAAATTTATTTAGTAATATAATATATTTTTCTATCGATAATTTAATTAACGTAGAAGTTCTTAATAGATAAATAGGTCTCGCAGTTATCGCTTTTTTTTTTTTTTTTTTTTTTTAACTAGTAATATAAGCCCCTCGTAAAACTACGATTTACTAAATTATTTTACGTTCGTATATACTCCCGTAATAGCTATACTATAGTTAAACTAGACGGTAGTACTTCTATTTATAATAACTATATCTACTTTCGCGTACGTCGGCTATTTTATTATAGCTGGAGCAATCTATTTTAACTTCGATAAAAATCTCCTTTTTATCGCCTTTAAAACGCGTTATCCGACCTTTCTATATCTCTTTATTCCAATCGACCGAGTAAATAGATTGGCCGTCGGATCGGATTTTAAATTTGGTTTAAAAGAATTAATCCGATCCGAATCGGTTTCGATTTTTTTAAATACCGAACCGATAGATTTTTAGTTTCTAGTTTATAATCCAATCCGATCCGATTTAAAATTATAAAAATACTAAATTCTATTATAAAGGTTATATTTATTTCTTTAAAAAAACTCTAATTAATTAACTACGCTAGCTAGAAAAGTTTTAATTAGATTAAAAAATAACATCTAAGTTTATTATCATTGTAATATTACTAATATTATATTATTTACAGTATATTACTAATATTAAAAGTATAATAGATTTCCATTAAATTTTCGGATTCGATCCGAAACTAATCGTTTAACGAATCGAATCGGTTCGACCCGTTAAAAAATCGGGTTAGGTTATAGATATCGATAGAAACCCGTATCGAAGTAGCCAATCTACGGATAAAACTTTTGGCCGTAGTAGCCAGCGTATTGGCTGGCGATTCTTTTAAAGTAAATCTATTTTATTATTAAGATTTCTAGAAAGACTAGTTGATAGTTAGATATTGAATATATATTAAAGAGATATTAATATTTCAAATCGTGATTAACGTAATATCTACTGTCAAATAAAAACAATATTAATATTCAATTGCTAAATTGATTTAGTTATATCGAAATTAAAAATATATTTCTAACATTTTATTATATAATAAAGCGGACAAATTTTTAATATATTTAAACTAACTATTACAAAAATATTTTTAAAGAATTTTCGCTAATAACGAGTTTTTAATCAATAAACAATTAACTCGTCAGTAATATATTATTTAAATAAAACTATTGATTTTCAAAATAGTTCTATTACATTATAATATAATATTATAGATAATATTAATTTATCGATATTAGATTAGATAATCTAAATACGATAATTAGAATTTTTTATATATATTATAATATAACAATTGACTAGATCGAAAAATAGCGCTAGCGAAATTAGTTGGAAATAATAGAAAACGATATTAAAAAAAGAAAAGAAATTAGAACCTAATAGATATAATTAAACTAGAGATTCTAAACTAACAATAGTAAAAATAATTTAAAGATTATATACTATCTAGTTCGTTAAAACTTTTAGACGGAACGAAATTATAATTTGTATTAGTAAAAACTAGATAAAAACGAGCTAGAACGGGCTGTTTTAAGGTTAACTTCGAGCGTTAGCAGCTTTAATCGAATACCAACGAACTAATACTATTCGAACTAAATCTATAATACTAATTTTTGATTTGATATTATATCTTTTTTTTTCCGAGGGATTTTGGATATATATTCCAAAGATCTCGATTATTTTCAATTCAAATAGCAATTTACATCCAAAATTTTCAAAATGTATACGCCAAGAGTTCCAGCCTTGAACTCGAGGAGGCCGAGCTAAACCTCGTGAGGTAATATCACGTGATCTAAGCCGGCGAAGAAGAATCAGCCTACATATACACGCTGACATGTTCGAATGCATACAGCCAATCTAGAAATCGACAGTCAAGACTCAAGATCTCTATAAAGGTGATTTGTCGATGTATTGAAGGATCATCCGTCAAAGGGACCTTAATCGTAGATTGAGGCTTCAAATGCGAGAAGCTCCGGGTTTCTTTCCTCCAACGCAACTCGACAACATCGCAAGTTGATTAGTCCACTGTTTTGGGGAGGCGTCAAGGCACGTGACATAGTCAATGTCGTACAGCATCTTCGGCCGAACAAATTATGCGAGGTCAGCCTGCATGACGCACACGTACAAGGCAACAAGGCAGCAAGGCAGGCTATCCTCAGAGGATTCCACCTGATTCCGTTCCGCCCTTTAACTTCTCTGTTCTTGCCCCGCATCTCAAAGGTGGGTCCTGGAAGCACCTCGGCGAAGTCCTGTATTTTGTACGTCGATTCGAAAAGCTTTCTATTCTGCCTTCTGAACATCTCCTCTCTGCTTCTCCAAGGACCTGACAATGGACGGCGTAAGCATCGCAGCATCACTCGTAGGTCTTGGGACTGCAGGCTGCCAGATCGCCATCAAATTATATACTCTTGCGTCTCAAATCAGCACAGCCTCTCAGCGTATCAGCTCCGTCAGTAACGACATATCCCTAACGTCGGGTGTACTCAAGGAGCTTGGTGAGTTTATGACGCGGGAGACAGCCACTGGTGGCACAAGCATTTTCAGTCAGAGCGGTCTGGAAACAACTAAAAATTCGGCCGCTATCTGTGAGAGTATATTCAGTGAGATCGAGCAAGCAGCAAAGGAGGCAAGTGAGCAGCTCAGAACCAGAGACAGAATTGTCGGCAAGATCAAGTTGTCCAAATCAGAGAAGGCTAAATGGCCATTCCTCCAGCCTTCAATCGAAAGTCTAAGGATTGATCTCCGAGAGGCCAAGGGTACCTTGATGCTGATGTTGCAAGTCATGAATTTAGCTGTATCGCAGAGGATGGCTACCATGTAAGCTGTTTTATATCACTATTGTCTTGTAGAAAGGATTCTAACTCTGGCCGACCAAGTCATCATACTACTGCGACGAGCGTTGTAGAGCAGAGGGAGATTTATCGCGCTATACTAGCGATTCAAAAGCAATCACAAGGCAACATCAGCTCTCCAGCGAAACACCTCTCTATAGACGGTTCCGGCCAAGGTACCCCGACGGTGGTCGCTCCACCTCCTCAAGCTTACAAGGTGACCGCGGTGTCACCTTCACTCGCTGGCCAAGCCGCAGCATTAGATAGTCCTCCAGCCCTCATGGCTTTGCCAGATCCATCTGTAGTACGGAAATCAAAACTGGAGGCAGCCAACATGAATCCAAGCTCGGGGTCCATAGATACTGTTGATGAGGCACAGCGCGATGGCATGAACTCGAATTCGAATCGGTCTTCCCCAGGCGGCAATGTTACGCCGCAACTGAACGCAAGAGTCGACAATCAACGCGAACAGCGTAAAGTGCTAGATTATTTCGTCACCAAGCCAATCATCAAGGATGATACCAGGCACCCCGGCGCGATCTCTTTGAGGTTTTGGAATCACAAGATACCCATGCAACAAGTCGATATCCGGAAGAAATTGTTCTGTAGCAAAGAAGAAGGTCTTCAACCTGTGCTTGACGCCTATCTGGAGTTATGTGATCATGAACGACTCATTATTGATAACCTGACCGAGGATATTGGGCCTCATACATCCTTGATGCTTTTGAAAAGGACGTATGCGGACATAAGTTATGGAGGGATTCTGTTCAAGGGCGTTCCAGAACTCCAATTCATCATGGAGAGAGCGATGAAAAAGGATCAGAACAAAGGCGATTATGAAGCAATATCTGAAGCAGCATCTGTAGCAACGTCTGAAGTAAGGATAGCGACTCGTGCACTGCCTATCAGCGAAGAGATAGTTCACCACCATCCAACGGGCTGGGTTGACGATGGTTCAGACGAGATCGACTTTAGCCCTGATAGATACGACGATCGCTCACTAAGTCGATCTAGGGACCGGTCAAGGCACACGTCGCTAGACAGATCTCACGAAGGATATAGACAGCAGTCGAACATGACAGAAATTACGGACATGTTGTCTTTGCCATACCGAAGGCTGGAGAAGTCGGCGGAACCCAAGCGAGACATTGTGTCCAGGTCGTCGGTATGGCCGAAGAGGTTGGCGAAACGCAAGCGAAAAGAGGACGTCGTTGAGCCCGAAGACGTCCTTGGAGAGGGCAAGCAGAGCGATGACAGTGATGAGAGTAGTATCATGAGTGATGACGCCATGAACGATGAGGAGGCCGAGAAGGCGGTCAAAGAGCTGTTGGAGAAGTATACGACTCTGGGCGCTGTTGTTGGGGAGGTCAGCGGGAGTGGCTAAAGGCGTACATTCGGATAACATCTGGGGTCGGTGCCTATCAATGATGTAAGAGGAGAAGACATGGAAGGCGAGAGGAGACTTTCTACGATAGACTTCGTTTTGGGGGACAGCTGCTACGATCTGACACTCGTTTATGATTCGCATGTACCGTAGTGGCAGCCCCAATTGCCACGAATCATCTTAAATCTTCGACAGCAAAAAGCCCTAGGCTCCCGTCCATCAACCAAAATGACCCGAAGAGCTTTATAACCATGAGTGCATGGCTCGGAACCACCACGCACACGACACGAACATCCAGAGTCGTCACTCGCGAGAATTCCCCACCAACCGCCTGCCCCAAGCGATAAGAAGACGTAGTGAGAGATCTCCCCCTCCTTTGCTGGGAGACGACAAGCCTTGCCTCCCCCAATATCCATGCAGCAAAAATGCAACCACTCTCGTGAATGTGAAAATAGACGGCTTAATTTCCGTATTGTCTTGGACACCGCCTGTCCTCGTGCCGTAAAGCAAATGTCGCGAGATATCGCACGTCCAGATGGATGTGGGTTCCGTGGCTTCTATACTACTATTCATCTGGGACGGTCAGTCAAGCAAAAAGCTCGTGCCAGTTCATATGCATCCCAATTTAACTTTTGACGACGTCGGTTCGTAGTGGTGGGGATGCCCGTTGGGGCCATGACGCATGTGTAAGGTAGAAGCGAATGAGTAAGATGTATACGTTAGTGCAACCAGGCTTCCAGCAGGATACGTAAAATACATAACGTACCGTAGGTAGAAAAACACCCTGGGACGGACCTTAGAGTGTCTTCTACCAAGAGTGGTAAGCCATAGATATTACTCAATACACATCAACGTACAACTACTTGCCGGTCTCTCTTCCCGCCCAACGATACTTAAGACATGAAGAGGAAATCGCCGTAGCAAATATGCTTCTCCCGGAGCACCAATTCTGCAGTCGTGGTAGTTGTATCAAACGAAGTTCAATACTCCTCGCATACCTTTGCCAGGGCTGCCGAGCCCTGGCCTCGATAACGACGACTTTATAGCAGGCAATATAAAGAACCTTTCGCGCTATAAATCTAAGCAGGGAGTCCGGCGAGAGAGTGGTTTTGTGCATGGTGGAAATCGAATTCGTATATCAGCATATAAAATATCGTCTATCCTTGAACCACCGAGTCCGTGGATGCCCTCGTCTGACTATCTATACTGAAATCATATACACAATTCCTCCAACTCCCAGTTCATACATACAACAAAGCTCACTCAGATACCCGCGCTTCCTGGACGAGATGAATCTTTTCGAGACAGTACTTTCTTTCACTGTGTGTTCGCTACAATTCGAGTCCCGAAATATCGGACTCAACTATCATGACGCACGATATCAACATCAAGGTGGGAATGGTAACAGCGTTGTTCTTGGCCCTGTTTTCCCGAAGGATGCGTTGTTGGAAATCCATCGAGACTTATAATCGCATTGCCCAGCCGTACCGCATCCGCCTTAGCGTCTTGAGCTGCTACCGGCGGGTATATGCCCGGTCCAGTCTACGGGGAGGGTTTAATGACGCGATCTGTTGGTGGATTGTGGCGTCGAAAAGTTCAGAATCCTATCAACGCATTCTCTTTCAACGGCAATGCGTTGGAAGATCAGAAATGCAGTTGGGAAACTGGGCATGGCGAGAATTCGCAACTGCGTGCAATTGCAGGTCTATGGGATACGGTAGAAACGACTGGAAGGCCATTATGACCCTGGAGGTAGTATAACAGTAAAGACAAAACATTCCGTTTCAAATCCATCGAAAGCCGCCATTTACCCGACCGCAGCACTTTCGCAAAGTGGATGCGTCCAAGCCACCTTTACCAACCCTACACTTAGCACATACCACAACTGCAGCGTATGACATCGCGGTAGGCTGAGTCCCGAGTAGGAGTTTAGCAGAGTTCAGTGAAACGCAGGTCACGTTCCTCAGCGGCTTCATCAACCTCATACTGAAGCAAGTCCTTGTTCTCTGTGGGGCACTGCGGGAGGCGCGAACGGCCCTTGACACGTCCGGGGGAACTTTCGCGGGAGTTGGCGCCGATGGCCACGAGATCAATAAAGTCGTTGGCTCGCTGGATCACATTGAGAGTGCCACGGTGTTGTGTAGCCCATTCGCGGAAGGCGTCGGTAACGGTGCTGAGGTCGAATTGGAAGGGGAGATCGGGATCGGGAACGTATTGGAATCCGACTCCGAAGGTGCTGTTGTGCCAAAGTGTAAGTCCTCAACGCGGTGCAGAGCCCATATGATTGGAGATCTACTCACTTGCCCCCTCCGGCCTGTTTAGACCACATGCCACCAAATTTAGCTCCGTCCACATTCAATAAAGAGAAGGCATCGATGTTGTTAGTACGAGTCCATTCCTTGAAATCAAAAGCAAGCTGTCTCGCGACATCGGTGCTGCTTGAGGAGAAGATGTCGTACATTTCCTGGGAGAGATCCTATTGCAGCCCGAGTCAGTCTGCGTAACATCCATGAGTCAAATTTGGAGGATTACCAAGGCGAGCATGAAGAGATATCGCCCCTGGGGAGAGAATTGTAAAGTTGCACGGCCAGTAGCCCTTCGATCTAGCGTAGGACCTTCCTCGACGACCTTGGGCGGAGGTGTGGCAACGCCCACGTGAGCACTGAAGGCTACGGCCAGTCCCTGTGAGTTGTCAGTGACCGCTGGAGGGCGCCACCCGATCCCATGCTCGAGAGTGGCATGGCCGGGGAGAGACCAACCCAAAGCAGAATGCGCTTGAAAGAAACCATTGTGGTGCTGTGTAAAATAGTTTGGCCTGAAATGATAAATTGAATAACCTGGGGGGATAAGTCTGGAGATTTCTGTATCCTGTATAGTCTGGATCTGTAGAAGTATTTATGGAGTGTCTGAAAGAAGAGGTGGGCTTCTAGCGTCTTAAATGCCGTTCCCACAATCTCATCGCGAAGTCAAAGCCTTATCGATGACATGCCATATGTTTCAGCTGGCATGAACAGATGGATGAGATCCAAATTCCTTCGGAGATCTTGAAACGTCTCTTTACGGCGTCGCTGCCAAGGTTTCTTTGACTCGAGGCTTCCTTGCAGCTCGGCCAGTCGACTGAATCAAATGTGTTGGCCTGCGGGGAGCTGTTTGTGCCACCCAAAAGCCCGAAACGTCATATCAACTCAAAGTATGACCAAGCCTCCCGCGCTCAGGGAGAAGCGGTACTAGGACCGGTAGTAGCATTACTTTACCAGTAAAGTCCTACTAAGCGCAGAAGGAATTGTTACCTACGATCATCGTACTGTACTGTAATCGAATCAAATTCCGTGGCACTGCTACCCCGCCGCAATGTCGTTTAGGAAGATCAGATACCCCTACATGAACATCTTAGTCTGTATGTGGGATTCAAAGCTTCCACCCTGCGCAGCATGTCATGGAGAGCATACGAAATTGTGAAACGGGTATCCAGGTAGATGAGCTGCAAAGCCATGTTGCTTAATAAGATAGGTGACTTTAACATGAAGCACCGTGACGATCCTGACTGCTTTGCCTTGAGGTCACAGCAACATCGATCGCAGGAATATGAAACCAGTATCCGTGTAGATGATCCTGATTGCTCTGCCTTGGGGTGGAATGACATCCATCCCGTAACTCTGAAACCGGTTTCCAGGTGGATGAGCTGCAAAGCCACGTCGCCTTGCTAGATAGTCTTATTCTGGAGCACATTGGCGATCTTGGTAAGCAATCAGACTCTTGGAAGATGATTTCCTGAAAGTTGGGTTGACAAATCACGAACCTTTGCCCCTCTGCCACCGATCTGCTGATCTCAACGTGGCAGTAGTGCAATTTGAGTGGTCAACGACTTGAGGTCGAATGGATCCGAGCTGTGAATGTGGAGGCGAAGTCCAAAGGCATGAGAGTTTGGGAAATGTAATTGTAACAACTCGTCGGTTGATTCGTTCTGTTACCAGATACCAACGGCAGATGATGCATGATCTAGAAGCGGCCGCAGTGGAGTTCATAACATCGACTAGGGACTACACAAAAGGAGTCGTTATGTTAGAGCTCCGTGTCTTGATTCGATAGGATAGCTAGCATGATTCAGAATGGGGCATAGACAGAATGATCATCCGCTTTGCTGATCTGGAGGGCCGATGGGACACGTATGCGTCGACTGTATGAAAGTTGATGTTGGTTACCTTTTTGGAGGACGATGAAAGTTATAAAAGAGACCGCCCGTCCTCAGGAAGAACACATAAAGCATTCTTCTCACTCGGGCGCTATACAAAGTGCGCTTACCGAATAACACTGCGGGCTTCTTTCATCGGTAATCTTTAGCACTACGAGCTCACCATCACATCATGCGCTTTACACCAGTTGCTTTGGTTATCTTGATAGCCTCATTCTCGGTCAGCTCTCCAATCGCAGGGTCGGACCAACCAATTCCAGACGCCGAATTGACCAGAATCAAAGCGCTCGGACTCGACAAACGCAGCCCGGCAGGCTTACTGCGCAGACGATCCATCGATCAGCCCATCACGGACGAGCAACGCGCCAGGATCTCTGCTCTTGGCCTTGATCGGCGCAGCAATGATGACGGTGTCATCCAAACTCGCGATAAGAGGTCCAACTGCGGGGAGACGATCAAGGGTGACCAAGCCGGTGGTCATGGAGTTTGGTGCCCCTTAGACCAGTACTTCGACCGAGTGGATGAGTTTTGCGGGGAGTACGCAGGTACGGATGTCCGGAAGGATCATGAGACGTCCGACACATACGGGATCACTTTGACCAACCAGGACGACAAAACAAAAACGGGCGTTGCCGGTAATCTAGTTTGTCAGCTTCCCCATACATGTTCATGGGACTGCAAATGGCAGGTTGGCTGATTGCAGAACAGTGTCCATCCAAAACCTCCACGACGACGGTACATATTTAGTGAAGGTAGACGACTGCAAGACGTACATGAAAAAGCAATCCAACTACGACTCCCTATGTTATGGGCCAAAGAACAACGACACCCAGGGAGGATATTGGTCTGTGGACAAGGTCGGCCTCTTTGGTAGCGAGGTTTTGAAGGGCGAAGTCAAGTGATTGGTCATGTTCTCGTGCGTTGCAAGTGTTGCAGTTTTGTTCTCTACCTTGGAGGACTCTGGAAGCTCCAAGCTCACAGTCGTTGATTTGTTATTCATGTTCTCGGTGGCTTCGAAGAAGGATCAAGTAGCACGTCGTCAGAATACAGTTGGTCAAGTGACTTGTGCCCCGCCTTGCCCTTGGCATAAATAAGTCCGCTTAGTAATTACTCTCAGATCCCTTGCGCGGCAGAGGCGGCACGGCGGCACTGCCACTACTGTTGTACTACTGTTGGATAGTTGGAAGTTGCGGCGGATAAGTACCTGGCACCCCCCCATCAGCAGATCCCATCTTTCTGTAATTCTATCCAAAGTCTGGATTGTTGCTCAATCAATCTGTTAGTACTTCTGTCTATCTCAATCAACAGTACAAGATCCTTTTTTGGTAGCTTATTCGTGATGCCTACCGATATCTCAACAATCCCGAATGAGGTGCTTCTCAAGATCTTGAACTATGTCATGCAAAGCAACGCTCCTGTACAATCATCCATGCTTGCACGCCCTGCAAGTTCAGGTTGCCCGGACAAAGTGCAACTTCCTTCCCCAGCTGCTGGCACCACCGAGCTGCTGCCCCCTTACGAGCCGCACATGCAGTCTCTCGACGAGTGGTTCACCATGATCCAGAACCAGCGTCCCGGTCTGCGCCCTGTCAATCGAATGACAAAATATCAAGCAGAGCATTCGAAAGATTGGGTGCTTGCCAATGGCGTCTCACGTCGCTTCCGATCATTGGCCACGGAAATATTCTTCACGTCCAAGGTGTTTGTTATCACACCAAGACTTTTAGATCAGTTGCGGTCCCATAATGTCTTCTCTGCCGAAATTACTGCATTGATGCTCAAGTCAATCCAGAATATCATTGTACCGTTGCCGGCGTGCAGCGCTGCAAGTGCTTGGCTTACATTGCCGCGCTATCAGCAATTCAGCAACCTCCGAGTCCTGACCCTGTGGCCCGGAAGGCATTCTGATGACGACTGGCCTGACTTGGAATCAGGCAAGCTGAGACAGGATCCGGTGCCCGAGGTACTCCAGACGCGGCTGAAGGATATTGGTCTAGACAAAGCCAATCTCGGATTTAACATGATTCGTTGCGTGGACAGGGATGCGTGGCGTGATCAAATGATAGCAATCAAGGCTTGGATCCTCCCTTATTTGCGATGGGTAGGGGCGCAAAGGAAGAAAAAGCAGCAAAATGAGAAAGGCATCAACGTCAGGCAGCCAGAAGCAGAAGCCGTCGAAGACAGGCCCGAAAAAGGAGTTTTGATACCAACCTCTGTGGTTCACCATGGCCGACTACTACCCCATCCTCCACTTGATCACTCACGCCATTGAGCCCAGAATACAGGCAGCCTATGCATCCATCATGACGGCAAGCCGCGGGCCGGGTACCGGGTCGACAGGCTCCTGGTTCGGGATCATTCTGCACATGCGACCGATGATGTTCCCCTTTCTCCTCGTGTCGGTTCAATCGGGGCTAGGCAAACTTGAAAAACGCCGAATGTCGCAGATAGTACGATGCCCGACTCTGTGACAAAACCCTAGCAAACGTCATGCCACCCAGGACCACAGCTCCAATCACCACCGCCTCAATCACAATCCTAGACGTATCTTCTCCCACAGCGCTCACACTATAGGCCCCCACAAAGATGATTCAATTTTACCTGGTCCTGAGTGCCGGGAGTTGACAAATATCCCGACTCTCTCTCGCTTCCGGTGCTGAAATCGATGTCACGGCCCCTGTCAGCCACACCTCATAGTCGCAGACAAACAAAGTGAAATTCTGCTGTTGAAGAATATATACCAGTAAACCCCTATCACGCTTCCATGTTCATGTCAATCGTATCGTTCACGTGCTGAACATTTTCGGTTACGCTCTTGATTAGCTGACTGAACGTCTTCCTGATCGCCGGCTCACGTCTCCATCAGTTCAAAAGACCCACTACTTTATCCTACCCACCGGCAGCTTCCTCCACCCATCAGCAATCAAAAAGCATCCACAACCAACCAAGTATACCATCATCCACCATCAACATAATATCACCCTAGTATCCGAACCACCCGAGCCCTCGAAACCACGAACTCTCCACCCACGGCTCCTCAATTCAAACAGAACCAGAGATCGGTAGCAGGGGGCGGCTTAGTCTTCACATAACCTGAGGGGGACATACTCGGTGTATCACGGGATTCCTGGCTTGTTGGGTGAGCTGGTAGTAGCGTGGAAGATGTAGAACTGGTAAAGGGGGAAGTTGCTTGATTGTGTGTCTTGATGGCATGGCTGCTGCGTTGACGGGAGGAGAGGAAGGAAGGAAAGAAGGAAAGAAAGAAGGACCCGACTTAGGGGATTTCACAGTTGAGAGGTAGTGGGGGAAGGTACGCATATGGAGCGCCGGATCTAGGGGTAGTAGAAAATTCGAGATTATGGATTATGGATTACCGTACCGTGATTTATATTGCGAATTATTACCAGTAAACATGCACACGAATACTAAGGCCGTTACTAATCCCCTCAATCTCGCTTCTCATTAACAGTGCATTGGTCCACGCAATCGACACAGCGATTTATCACTCACATCAAGGCGCCGAGTGTCGTAGCCCTTGTTTACGATTGATTCATTAATCTCATAACGACTCTAGGAAATAAACACGATAGAGAGGAGAATGATAGATAGCAAATAACAGCCAATACCACAACATAAAAAGCACGTCACAAACAAGGCCTCTTCCATAGCCCCCTGTAACTCTTCCCTGCGACCGTGTTGTGGTCCAGGCAGTCGCGTCGCCACTACTAGACCACAAAATCAATCGTCGAAGCTGAATCCAACATCGAGGTGCCGATCGCGGTAGGCACACGCTCAATACGACTGTACGTTGATTTGTACGAAAGCACAAGCCCTCAGAACGGATGCCACGACAGAAAAGCTAGACAAGCAACAGCCAACAGCGTATATCCAAGATGGACATCACAGAAATGTGGTTCATCCCATCTCATCAACCAGACAAGATTTTCCACCAGAGACTCAAGGTTATCATGTCGTTATCCCAAGGTGCTGATATTGAGGGCTACAGCGAATATCTGCGAGACAGCTGAAGCTCCTGTTGCGGTTGGGTTTCAGGTTCGTGGTAATCCTCTGGCCAGTTGCTGCCGCCGTGTGCCCATTCCTTGTTGACCGTGTCCCAATCTAGTGGATCGTTTGAGGAGACGATTCCTTCGAAAACGCGGAAGAGCTCGTCGTTTACGTCAACGTTTAACTCGAGGAGGTAGGCTCTGCTATAAGGCTTGTCTTCAACATGGTAGCGTGTCGGGAGCAGCAGACTTTCAAGATCCTTCGCATGAGAGGTATCGATACGATAGTATATATTTCTCTGCCCGAAAAACCTGTATCGTGTCTGGTTCACAGCGCCTCTAGATTGTAAAAGTGTCTCAATCTCTGAAATGCCCTCCATCTCTTGTAGCGCATGCCACTGGATACAAGCGAGTGGTGTCCAATCCACCAAGAGGAAAGAATGCGTCATACCTTCGTCGTAATTTTGCCTCGGGTAAACATCAATGCGAAAGCTAATCCTTGTGTTATGGTCAGCCCCTAGAGAAAGGAATATTCCGATCAGTTCCAGAACCTGTTGCGTCCAAGCCGCTGTTTTGCTATACAAATCACTCCCAATTTTCTTGACCTCCCTCAAAGCTTCACAAGCATGCAAGAAAAAGAAACCCCATGGTGATGCTCGCATTAGATATCCATATGGTCTCCAAATGTCGGTCTTACCTCGAGGAATCTCCCCTTGACGTAGAATAATGTCCACTATTTCGAGCAGCTGCGATACGGGAAATGCCGTTCGATGCCAACGATCGAAGCGATTGAAGCGATTGGGTCTCATGCCGAGTACCGCACTCCCGAATATAGCCTCCAGCTGCTCAACTGGAATGTTAGGAGAGAACCGAGATCGAATGTAGCTTTCACAGCCCCAAAAGGCAGCGAACCTCATATGATCCTGGAAAGGAGGCTGGGCTTCCATATTATCAAAACCCACGACACTTCGCTCTACCTTCTCCAGTATCCACTTCATAGAACAGTAATGCTTCCGATCGAATGTCTTGAATGCCTCATCCGTTGTGGCCATATGATGCAGGGTCTGCAAGATTTGTGCTGTAAGTTCACTTTGTACGTTACCGTGTGGCCTCCTAGAGTCTGCATTGCGAGCAGAGTTTTCTCCAAAAGAAATTGCCCTCATACCACCCGCAACTAGCATTGATAATTTGTAATCTAGACTATCCCACAAGCCGAGTGCACACCCTGGCGGATTTTCTCCATCTGGTCCACATCCATCTTGGCCAGCACGAAGCTTGTAGTCTCCGTTAGGTCGTTGCGTTAATGGAAAAAGGAATATTGAGCCAATACAAGCCCGTGCGAGTGGAACCCAGGCAGCTGATAAGCAGGAATCTTCGCTAAAGGTGCTCTCATACTCTTCCTTCAGGAATTCCACGGCAGTCCTGTGAATGAAGTCGACAGCCCGGGAGTGTTGTAGGACGATAGTCTCATCGAACTTATCTTCATTGTTCTCGATTTCGATAAGATTGCCACATCTTGCATTTAGGCGTGTACGGAGCTCGCGGCAAGTCGAATCAAAGGTCGAGCTGCTAAAGTATGAGCGGTCAAATTGTGTGACATGCACCCAAGTAGTATCCTCTACACAAGCCAAGCTCAGGAATGTCAACCACTCGGACTCCCTACCGCCGAGCAATTCTGCCGCGATCAAGATCTGGAAAGTCTTGAGAGCGTAGCCTGAGTATGATTTGTCCAAGACCCCAAGGATGCGTCGGTACAACCCATAGACTGTACTAGGTGTTACACGCAATCGGTCACGAAGCTCGTCAATGCTGTCACCATTGTTTGATCCCATGTTAAGATCTTTGATCATAATACTCGACCACAAGAAGACCCCTTCAGCCTTGTCAATCAGCTCTTTAACTAGCTTGTTGATCGCTTCTGTCTCTGTAGGCTTGTTCTTCTCCAGACACGGTTTTAACTTCTCGGTTGCCATCTTTTCGATGTCTTTCTTATTCAAATCTTGTACCCGACATTGGGGATAGCCTTGGAATTCCCTACGAAATACTTGATCAGGACGGCTAGAGACGCATACCTTGCAACCAGAAGCTGAGCTCAAAAGACGGATCACTTCGAAGAGAAGCTCTTCATCTCCGTTGTGTTCATCAAGTCCATCGATAAAGGCGCAGAGACTGACAGCAGCCGGTTTCTCTTTTATGAAATCCTTCAAGATCTGGAGCAGTCGTCTGTCTGTCCATGTAGGAAGCAGCGTGAGGAGTGAAGGGTTATGCAGTTGTCCTGTCGATTGGCCGTAGCGTCTGAGGACCAGGTTGATCATCCCAGGCCAGTACCGTGTGATTTGCCAGATCATTGACCGTAAAAGGCCCGTTACGCTCTTCTGCAGCTCCGTACCCAGATCCTTGAAGAAGAAAGTAACGATAACCAATTCTGTATCTCGCTCCCATTCGCTCAGGTATCGAGCTGTTCGGAGCTCGGTGACAATGTATTTCATCAAAGTCGACTTTCCTGAGCCCGGCTTGCCGCTGATCCAGTACACGGCTTTTCCAGCTTCCAGCCATTGCCGAAAATTGTGCCACTTCGGTGCGTTATTCTCTTTGTCTATAGGAGGGTCAAAGATCCACTTGCAGGTGCCTTCGAAGGCCTCCACGATTTCATCTTCACGAGCTTCGATGTCAGGAAAGAATAGACTGGCTTTGAAGCGTTCTCGATCTTGATCGATCTCTCTTTCGCGCTCTCGGTCATCAAACCTTTGATCGAAATGGTCCAGGATCTGAGAGGTTTGATCGGCAAGTAGTCGAGCCGTTGTATTCACGCCTCGCTCAAGCCTCAAAGCAAGGTCACGTACGTTTCGATCCAAAGTGTCAAGATCATGTGAGCGTCTCAGGGACCGCGTATCCAACCCGATCAGTATGAGGGTGTCGAGGGTTCGTGTATGACTATCAAGCTTGGCCTGCGTTTCTTTCAACCATCGAGATTTCCTTATAGACTGGGCAGCCTTCGATAAAAATCGGCGATAACCTCCGTTATCAAGCTTGAGCTTTTTAATCTCGGCATGTAGCTCCCTGGCGATTGTGCAGCACCTTTTTGACAATTTCAAGATTTCCATGGTTTCACGGGACGAAGGTGTAGGAGAATGGGACTGGAAAGCATTGAGCCTACTAGTGGCCTGCGCTGTTTGCTGTCAGTGCCTTGTTGCGAGTCTGGACACTACCCATTGTATGTAATGTGAACAAGGATATAAAGTTCGGTTCACTGGAACACCGTAGCACTTCACTGACGTACCTAAAGCCTCCGTAATCTCGCCCGTATCCCGATGCGCAGCGACAGATCCATCCTTATAGATCTCACAACATTCTGCGACGGCCCTAAAGCTGACGTCTAAGACCTGAAGGATCCCAGCAACAAGGCTGAAGGCTGCTAACGCTACCATTCGAGCTTCAAGTTCTAACAAACGAACAGTCGACTGCGACGACAATGCCAGATGAATAGCCTCGCAAAATTTCTTGATGGATGAGGAAGTTCTGTTGAGGAAATTTATGAACGAGGCGAAGGATGTAGTGGGGAGTTTCGTCGCAGTTGCCTGTTTTGCCTGACTGCATACCTGCGTAACCCCCGCTAGACCGAGTCGCGTCCACCTCGAGGAAAGGGTAAGTCGTGACTGGATCGAAGGCTGTGTTGTCATGTCCAACATCAATCGGTACATAGGGTCACTCAGCAACTACCAATCAAATCTCTATCTAGATACTCGTTAGAATGAGGTAATGACTGCTATAAACGCGTTAATGGAATTGATGCCCGACACAAGCGAGGCTGTGATGATGGCGCTGTGGAGATATGTTTTGCCTCACAGCTGCTGGTCTGTGCCGTGCCATATCGACTCTAGATGGCTGCTCAGCCGTACCTTAGAGGCTGCCACAGTTCGAGTGTTGCACTGCAGAACCAGAGACCCATTACAGACTCACCACCGCAGTTGATCGCACAGTTGGTGCAACAGTCGTCTGCCGATCGAACCCATCACCACCATCACCCCTCTACCCTGCTAAACGCCGCACAGCGTACCTCTTCCGCCTGGGCAGCGTACTTGCATATCCTCTGCATCCTTGCCCCATATTAGGCAAAAGAGAAAAGGAAACGGCACGCAGAGAGTAGCAAGGAAGGCCGGAACGGTCGCGAGAGTGGTCAACGATTGCAAAAAAGTCCACCGCCATTTTTGCTATTATTCAGTTTTTATCAGACTCCGTGGATCATATGTTGTCCATTCGACCAGGAAGGGTTCCGTCTCTGTACCAGAGCCAGAATATCGATATCCTCTGACAATCGATGGGATGTCGCCGCGATCGAGTATTAGGCGAAAGTAAGGAGTCGTTTCCTCCATTTCCAGTCTCCTTTAAGGACGTGTCCCTGCCAACGGAGAGGGGAGCCTGTTCCATACGCATTCTACTTATTTCCTTCCACCGATAGCATGGTACACGCTTCGACATCAAAGGCTTTCGTTGCTGTCTTGATGTGTACTGCACACCACCCTGAGTGAAGCTGAAAGACATCTAGAAACGTCGCACAGGAGTCGAAAAAAGCAGAGCTGTCGAAGCTTGATACGATCCAACACTCCTGTTTCATAGTTTTCTTTCGTGGATCCATCCCGTGGTTTGAGTCTACGGATACTGAGCGGTGATACGAGTGATGTCATGGGGCGCCAAGGATGCCAAGCCTTGATATCAAAAGAGGTCCGTTGTCGTTATGTCTTCGGGGCGCAAGAATCGACCGCAAGAACTTAGTGAACGCAAGAAGCGGGAAGGCTACATTAGTTCTTGTAAGGGTCTACACCCAATTATAAGTACCCATCTCTATTACACCAAAATACCAAATAACCCCGCACCATATCGTACAATCGAGACCCCGATTCTTCAACAACCGCTTTTAATCCAATACTACACAACCATATCGCTATATTAGAAGCTATACCTCTCACAATAAGAAGCTATATATATAAACTGTAAGATCTGCAAAGATCCAGTTAATAAGAGCCGTATACATCGAGTAATACCCCCTTATCAATATTCGCCTCGATCGTGGAGAACATCCCACCACTAAAAATCCTCGGAGAAACCTTGGCCAAATCAATTATGAGGGGTTGTTGCAGGAAAATCGAGCGATATAATAGAGATGGGTACTTATAATTGGGTGTGAACCCCTGCAGCACTAATGTAGCCTTTCCGCTTCTTGCGCCCGCTAAGGTCTTGCGATGGTTTCTTGCACACAACGGACGGTCGGGTCATTGCTCCGCTTTTTTTCGAAGCGACTCTGAGCTTGGAAATTGCATCAGATTTAAATTGAGTACTTGCTCCTAGGGAATAGGAGAAGATCCTGCTCAAAAGAAGAGTTGTAGTGGAGAAGCAAGTGTTATCCCTGACTCACTGCGATTCTATACCCATCATCAATCAATGAGCTCGTGAACTGGCGTGACCCTGCACACCTCAGTTTTCATCTCCTCTATCATCTTCTTCTCAATCTATCTCCTCCCGCCCTTTCCTCTCCTCTTTCAACCCCACCGCCAGCATCCACAAATCCCTTCTTCCCCTTCCGGCCCCATCCCTCAGGACAAGCATCCATCGCGCATTTCCTCCCTCGGATCCGATCCGCATACCTCAACGCCAGAAACCCGCCGAAGTCCCAGCCTCGATGCTCCCGATACGCAGCGCAGGGGTAAAACACACAGTCTGAGGTACTGAATGCGTAACCGGCAACATAACCCCCCTCACTCACATATTTTTCCCAATGCGCCGTCTCTGCTTGCGTATTCTCCACGGCCTTGGCCATACGGTCCCACTCGGCGCTTGTGAGGGTGTTGTTGTTGTCGAAGCATAGTTCGATATCCTCCAACACATAGTGCGCGTTCTCGGACTCGTGGAAACGGGTGAGTCCTGTTACTCAGTTTGTATTGTCGCCTTCTTGTAGTCCATATTGGGAAATAGGTTCTGAAAGCGGTGCGTATTTCTGCTTGATGTATTGCAAGATAGCCAGCCATACTTTCAACAACTGTGACACCGCCAATGATCAGGGTCGGTGTCTTACATCTTGGATTAATGCGGGCAATTCGGGTTTCTTTTGGTTTCGGACATTACTTTGAGCCGGATAGGCGTGTACGGTACGTTGAACTCGGACAACATCATCATGACGCGCCAGCTCGGGATGCTTCCGTTGACATAATACAGGCTCCGGTCGGTTCTGTTGTGTAATTGCAGGGAGATTGGAGTAGTCAAACATGGCAAGAGGAAGAAGAACTTGGTTTCTTGTGACTCATCAGGAACAAATGTTCCCAGTAGATTATTCCACGGTGAATTTTTGCCTTCTCCACATCAACTCCACCATCGAGCACACATTCCGTCGTCTTTAGTTGTAACCAGCTTCCTTCGAACGAAAGCTGTAGCACTTTCACAGTAGAAGGAATTCGTAAATCAGAGTAGGATAGTGATTTAGGCAACTATCATCACTCGTTAAAACAAAAACCATGGACTGTTGCATCCAGTAGCTCTCCCAGACAGTCCAGTTGGCATGATGGACATGGAATCAATCCTTGGGATCGGCTGATTCCGTCTTTGCGGAGTTGTGAATGTCGCATTCACGAGTCAGTCAGGTGATGGATAGGAGTGATATCTTTAAGCCTTATAATTGTCAAATCAGTATTAATCAATACTGTCATCTCCAGGTTGAGTCCCGATACCTAATCCCAAGCAGCTCCAAGCCTTCCTTCTCGACTTCCACTGCTCACAATGCCCCACCTTAGTCCCATGCGCCCTGAGACCTCAAGCGGCCCTCCTCCCCGCCGCGATAGCCCTACCAAATGCTCGATCCCTCACATCCTGCTTTTGTCTCTCCTCCGGCGAGCTTCCACCCAAATACCGCCACAGGCGACTCAACTCCTTGACCGTCTTTCCCCTTGCTGCTTGCTCCATGAGTGCGTCGCCTCCGATGGCATCGAAGCCGTCGACAATACCACGGGTACTCGGCTTGGCGTTTCCATTTGTTGTTGTTGATGCTGGAATACGGTGGTTCTGCAGCGTTCCGTAGTCCTTGTGGTCTTTCAGTTTGGCGAGCGGTTTCAAGGGAGTGGTATTCCGTCGTTTCAGTGGAATGGCTTCGTCGACATCGACAATGGCGTCAAGGTAGGTAACTGCTTCCTCCAAATGCCCATTTGCGTTCGTTACACCCTGTCCATTCACATCACCATTGCCATTGGCTTGACCTTTCTTGACCTTCACGACAGCCTTAGGGTCTCCACGTTTGGTCATGGGGAAAATGGGATCCAGGTAATGTTCGACAAACAGGTGTCCTGTTGCTTTATCGCGGATGAAGACATTACCGGCGTATCGGTTAGTGAGAAGCTTGCAGGTGGCGTAGAGGACGCCCCACCGCGGAACCATGTCGTATTCGTTGGCGTAGTGCTCGATGTAAGGGATAGCGGTTGTTTGGGCGGAGGAAGAAGAGGAGGTGGTGGCTTCGAGGGAGCTTATTGGGGGGTTGTGGAAATGCGAAGCTGCGGATCCGAAGGTGTAGATTTCCTGTTCGACGAAATTCAGTATACCACATGTACTGGTGGACTGTCCTGGCAGTCGAGCTATCGTATGCCCACCCCGCCAGCCGAAGGAACATACCAATTTCCCCATCACGTCCGCCGGCAACTCCATCAACATCGCATCCACTACCATACTCGCAATGATCCCTCCCTGACTATGCGCCAAGAGCACCAGCTTCTCCACCTCCTTGTCCGCGAGATACTCCTTGACAATTTCACACGCCACCCGCGCGTCCAGCGTCTTGTAGTCCAAACACCGCTGTAGCAAACACTCCAGCAGATCACCGAAAAGACCCCAACTTTGATTATGGATGCCGAGAACCTGGCGGCCGAAGAGATGGGAGAGACGGTCGATATTCGCTTGGAGACCAGAGGAGCCGGTACAGATGCCGTTGATGAAGACCCATCGTTCATGGGGGTGCAAATCCGTCGTAGGAGCAATCGAGGTATCGTCGGCAGAGTAAAGGATGCGAGGGCCTTGGGTGGGCCATGCGATGAGGCTGAGTATGAGGATACATAGGAGCGCTAGTCCGAGAAAAACGAGACCAGGAAGAGCTATGATAGCAGGGATGAATAGGATTAGGAGAACGATCTCGAGGAGACCGAGGAGAGCTTGTATGACATTACTTCCAGTAGACTTGACTTTGGAGGCACCTTGTGGTTTTGGTTCTTTAGATCTGGTGTTCAAAGGGAAGAAGAGGAGAGGCAGGTAGGGCAACACGGTCAGAAGGACGCCGAAGTCCTTCAGCAGCAGCCTTAGCGGGCTGGAGCGCAATGCTCGAACGGAGTACTTGTCGACTCCACCCATCTGGGGTGGGATGAATTTGATGCTAGCCATCATTGCGACCAAAGGAAAATAACTAGTTAAGGATAGTTGAGGGAAAGAGAGCAGATGATATGATACTCGTGACCATGAACGGTGGTGTTTTATGTGGTGGTACGAGTAGGTCTTGAGTTGGCGATGATGCACCGCCTGGGTGGCTCCTTCCGCCCAGATGCCTGATGTTCAGCTGACCGGGGTCGAACACAACCATCATGGGATAATACGTGATGGCTGAATAAAGGGCAGGATAATCCATTATAGTTCTCAGCCTGGAGGAATCCTAAATCTGGCTGGGGATTTGTTTGTCGTTTCACCAGATGTCGTACAAATAAAGAATGTCGACGAGGTTGCTCACCTCATATGACGTTACAAAGGAGACTGAACAGTTGTGCATGCATAAATGCTCGATCCCGAAATAGCACTAGCAAGCTCGAGGTCCGGGCCAATGTTGGACACCAATCGGGTTTAGCGTAGTCAGGCGTACTTAGGCAGATTTTCTGCACTCTAGATCTTGGCATCAAATTCATCCCACACCAAAATTCTGCCTCCTGCCATTTGCCCACTACATCATTCATCCAGATGTTCTGGACACACCATATAATGATAGGCTAATACCCACAGTCAAGTCAACGGTTGAAGACCTGCATAAACATGGCATTTAGAGTCGATACGGAGATGACTCAGTGATAAAGAATAGAAAACGGCCTTTAAAATTATATATATTTTCAATTACAGCTAATTCACCTCTCTAGACCTAGCGCCTACAGTTCATCGGCTGAATTAGCAATATATATGGATATCCTCTTCTCCTGTTTCTCAGACTATATAACATATACTTAATTTTCATACCAAATTCTCGCTCTCTCGCGCTGGAGCTCACAACCGGTCTCCGTGAAACACAATCATGACATTCCTACCCTCCATATCACGACGCAAGCATTACCGGACGGTATCCCTCACCCACCACCCACCACCCCCCCCCAACATAATTAACATCCACAACCAAAGGTCCCCGGCCTCCCCTCCGAACCCACCTCAACCCTCGTCCTCACCTCCCCCCACGGCTTCTACATCGATGTCCGCGTTTACAAAACCCCACAGACCGCCCCCGATCCCAAGACGTTCGACGGTCGCCTGCAATGGGCTTTCGCGGGCACGAAAACATCGGTCACGAGCGAGGGACGGACGATCTCGACATGGCATCACCCGATTGATTCGTTGAGCGATGATCCGAAGGCTGATGTGGGCGAGATGGTGGAGCTGGATGATGGGGATGTTTTGGAGATGGGGGAGAGTGTGGATGGGGAGGGGGAGGTGGTGAGGTATGAGGAGTTGTGGGAGGAGTTGCTGCCGAAGTTGGCACTACCGGAGTGGTGGCGCCGATGTGTGGTTTTGAAGACAGTAGGGGAAGAGACGGAGAGGATGGGCATGGCGATTAGGATTGGTAGTTACTGTCAGGGGATCTTGAAGGAGAAGCATGGAGGGAGGGTTACGGTTGAGAGGTGGGAGTTGGTGGAGGGGGAAGGGAGGAAGGGGTGGGAGAGAAGGGTGAGGTTTGGGGAGGCAGAGTTACCTTGCGAGGAGCTTACGAATGGGCGATTGGCTGAAGAGGAGGAGGGGGAGAGGGTCGTGGTTGGGGGGTTGGGGTGGGAGGTGTGTGAGGTCGCGAGGTGGTGAGGGTTGAGTGTGTTTCGGGGAGCAGGCGTTAGGTACTATCTTCGTATCTTTCAGCAAGGGACAGAATTTCACATTCATTTCGAACATTCTTTTCAAGGCGCCAGGCAAGAACGGTCGCGGTCAGGCCGTAAGGGGCCAAAACAATAATGATAATCCTTTGATACATCGACTGCAAGGACTGATGAATTGTTGCGACGTTGTTCTGCAATATACATTATTGCTTACCCCTTTCACCCTCATCAACTACCTTCCTCCCTCCTTTTCTGGTTTCCAGAAAGAAATTCGTATGTACACCATCCCAAAGAATTTGCTGTAAAGCGCTACAAGCCACAGTCCAAAATTTGCAAGAGAGCGCCGGCGGAAAGGAACCCCCATACTCCATACACTTGTCGCCCATTGAGCGAGCTCATTGCGAATCATCCAAGGCTCGACCAATGCCCTGGTCATTCCTATCATCCTGCGCGCCTTGCTCAAGTTGCTCGACCATGTATTTCAGAAGTACGGGTGGGACTGCCTCGTCCGTGGCGCGGATCGTGAGGCGGAACATCTGTTGACCTTTCGTTAGCCCTTGCATTCTTTTCCCCCGTACGATGTAATAGAACGCCCACCAGATTGTAGGACTGGGGACGAAAGACATACCTTGCTCTCATAATTCGGCTCCAACCTCACCAACGCCCCCAACTTCCCACCAGCAACATGCACCACGCTCGCCCCAACGATATTCTTCTCATTTGCATCTACCCCCTTTAGCACCTTCCACCCAAAATATTCCGCCATTTCATTGCTGAATGCCCGATCCATCCTTCTTTCCTGCCTCCCATCTTGGATGAGTCCGAACACCTGCTGCGCTTCCCTTGGCTTGCCTCCTATCTGCCGCCACCTCTTGAAGAAATCGTCCGAACTCAGGTCGGCCGGGTCGGCAAATTTGTGGAGTACCACGGGCAATTGGAGCGTGACTGCCTGCAACGAGCCAGCGAGGTAGGAGATGCGAATCGTAGGAGGTTTGTCGAAGACGGATAGGGCATTAAACATGATTGTCTGCTGTGCCTGTGCCAAGGGGGCCACGCTTGAGTCAGGAAGGTTTTTGATATCTATCTTAAGCTTGGCGGAATCTGGGTTGTCAAGGGTAGTGGTGAAAGAGCCCATGGCCGCCGAGGTGGAGCGGTTGTGGAAGTATAGGATCAGGCAGCCAACAGGACCACGGTATTCGCTTCGTAGACCGACTTGAATCTGTGAGTCTTGATAGAGCACGCCTTCGCTCTCCAACAGAAGACGACGGTAACCTTGTTCCCAGCCAGGAGATAGATGAGCGGCCGACGCAAGGTTTAATGATTTCGATGTTGTCTCAGTAGGAGTGCTCAAGTCAAGCCCCTCGAGATCATGCATCCCGTTGGTCTTAGTGGTACCATTCGTAATCGTCTTCAAGTCCGAAGCTATGGGTGAGAGAGTACCATTGGCGGTGGGAGTAAACGACCGTTTGAGGCCATGTCCGTTTGGTGCAGCCTGCTGGGTAAGCTGGATTTCCGTATTGTCCGCATTGGCCGTCTTTCCACCCACAACCCAGGTCCGTTTGTCGCTAGTGCCGGCGTGTTTGCCGTGCAGTCGAGATAGAAGAGCCGAGGTACGTTCTGGGAAGGGAGGCATCTCATCGAATACAGTTCGTAGGAGATCATCCGTGGGAAGTAGGGCAAGCGACTGGTACTCAAATGCTCGTTGTTGTAGCTCTGAGTCGAGGGTATGGCTGTAGGCGCGGAAGACGTGGAGAAGCTGTGGTTTGATCTCGGGGAAGAGATTCACGAATTTGATGTATGTCGAAAGGAGGATCGCGCGCGTGCTTGATGAGCATCCAGCTAATTTGGTAGAAAGTGCCATGAACTGTTCGATGGGACTACAGCCTTTGGTGTCTGCGACGAGATGCCCAAACTCTCCGAGAAGATAGCCTCCGATCTTCACGAGCGTCTCATGACATGAATCGGCTTTGACGTACTCGAGGATATTCTGAGCTGCGTAAACTTGAAGCTCCTCGTTGTTGGTCACAATCTGGATAACACGCTGCCATACTTCGTCGCTAACATGATCGCCAGCCATAGCGATTAGTCGTAGCGAGATGTCGACGTACCACTTGACGTCCGTCGCATACTTCTCTGTAAGTATAGCAATCTTCAAGACCATCTCTTCCCGAATAGCAAAGTCTGCGGTCTGCAGGTATCGAAGGAGCTCGTTGACGATCGGCTGAGCATTGCTAGGATCGCACATGCTGTAGAGCAAGTCTAAACCTTTCCGTCGCACACTGATATCCCGATCGCGCAGAGAACCGGAGATAATAGTTTGATGCTTCTTGATCGGGTCGAGTGTTTCCGCTCTCGCAGCGAAGTGTGTCATGGCTTCCAGCCCAAGATATCGCACGTTCGTCTCTCGGGATGAGATAAACTTTCCGAGTCGAGATGAGATTTGCACCATGAGGTTGTGCTCGGTATCGAGATGGATGACAAGATTGATGGCTTCGAAAAGCACTGCGTTTTGAGCGTTGTTCTGCTGAACGTTCTTTGGCATGAGCATCGCCTCGTGTAGAATCTGCTGGATGGACTCCCGGATGAGGGCGCGGACATGGGTATCCTCTGTCGAGTTGTCAGCTCCTCGCTTGCAACCAGAACGTGATGTATATACCTGACGGTGAAAAGCATTGCATGAGGCGAAGGAATTTGACTTGGATCCATGGACAAGGCACTTTGTAGTAGATGTAATCCGCCGCAATTTCGTTGTCGACGACAATCTTCTTCAGCCGCTGTGCTGCCTTGACATACGCCCCTTTGTACGGTTCCGGCTGATCTTGGGCGAGTGCCATGACCAGAGAGGTGACTGACAGCGCCACGCCCATGTCAGGATCATCCATCAATGATATTATCCTTTCCGCCCACTCCTGCTGTACAATGCCCGGGTGTTTCCGATATAAGCGTAGTAGGGTCAATGCAGCTTTCTTCTTGACGAAAGGTTTCGATGTGCTACCAACGTCAGCAAGAAGGAGTGCTAGCATTCGAATGGCACCCACGGTGAGACCAGGAGGGAGTGTACGTCCCCACTCAGAGCTTCTCCCATCTCTCGTCCACCCACATTTGCAATGGCATGCAGCGCCAGACAGTTGTGGAGCTCGTTGTGACTTGCCAAATCCTTCCGGATGCTGTTGACGACCAGATGGAGAAGCTCATGTTGCTCATGGAGGAACAACGTCACCGCCAGGTATCCAATCTGCTTTTCCGAGTACTTGGTGGCCGAGATGAGGTTGACGGCTTCCAGATGACCGAAGTCGACATTCCAGCCGAGGATGTAGATGTAGAGCAGCTTGCAGACATATTTCTTCTTGTGGTAGCCGCTGAGGTTGCCATCCTTGAACTTCTGCCGTATGTTGGCCAACTCTTTGTTGATTCTCTTCTCCTCGAGTTCCCGAGCTCTTGCATTCCGAAGATCTGCTATGAATTGGACCAGTCCTCGCATGGAAGAAGGGTTCCCCGAGCTTCCCCGGCCGAGAAAGCCGGCTGCCGCCGCACTCGCCAGATTGAAGGTTGCGCCAGCGTTGGGAGAATGGTGAGGATGAGAGGTAGCTTCCTTGCGCGACAAGCTTAGATGTTGGACTTGGTCCCAGCGGTCGTGTTTGTTTCGTACGGTTCCGTGATTTCGGGGGGATGGCGGAGGGATAGCAGTCTCTAGACACTGATGAGGCGAGACCAGCTCTAAAGATCACAGGATCACTGCCAAGTCATCCACTGTGGCCAAGTCAACGGTCTACACCAGATAGGTTTCACATCTCACCATCTCACCACGACAAGTTGCCCTATTGGGGTTGCAGGACTAACGGCGGACTTAACGCTATCGCCGAATGTTCCGCCCTTAGCGCTTCGATTGTTTACTGCTTGGCGGCGAAAAGGAGAAGCCTCCTATCCCCCGATGGTCACTATTTAACAATATTCACCTGTGATGGACAGGCAATAAATTAAATGATCCTTCAATCTGGCATGTTGACCACATAGCAGCTTCCATCATCTACAGGCAATCCGCTTCTTCCCTTCCAGCCCCGCTTGCTCTCAGCCAGTCGCAAAGTTGCTTATCCCACACCGGCCTCCTTTCATAGACACCAAATCTCTCAGGCATCGAGTCGCAGGCATCAGCCAAGTCTTCGATGAACCACATTCCTCGTCTTGAACCTGCTGAATGAACGTTAGATAACTCCGCACACAGAACATGAACGTCTTTGTTTTCAGCAGACAGGTCAAAGTATGATGTTCACATCGTAGATCCGTCTTTGGCCAGATGGATTGCTTCTTGTTGAACAGCAGCATTTGCTGTGCTATGGTACCTGGCGCATCTACATCTCTGGTGTTCTTGGCCAGAGGCTTGAAGAGTTCGTTACCGTCCGTTTGAACACTCCACTATGGGCGCCGAGTCGTCAGTCCGGAGTTCAACTCTTTCCCCGGGGCAAGAAGGCTTCTTACATTCAAGCGACCGACCAAAACACCAGGCTCCATGCTTCTGAAGTGTCTGTCCACACCATTGCCCAATCGACTCTCGCACCCCGGTACTGGCTGATGGATCTCTCGCACTGACAGCCCCATCTTCGCCGAGCTGAGCAGACCTTGTGGACAACATGAGCTGTAGGCTGGAAGTCTGTAGACGACTCCCGAATCCGGATCCTACTGTCGGTCACACGTGGGAAACTATCGTTGTATATGTGGTGTACGATCAACCACCCAGCGCAAGATGCTGCCAAACACGGCTACCTCCATCCCTCAAATCAACGGAAATTACCATCCTCTCGAAGCTTTGGACTCCAAGATAATATATCTATGCCGTGGTGGTTAGAAAGAAGCGGTCAGTACCTCACCAACAAGTCAACAGGATCTCCTACCGAAGAAAGCCGTTTGGACTAGATGCATATCTTCCTGCAGATGGCGAATGAAAGAGATGAAGCGGTCAAGCATTGAGAGACTTTTCATCCCAGGTGTCTATCGGACGAGGCGGTTGATTCGGAATTGCAGATCAAGAGGTAGGCGGTCGATAGACAACATCGTGATACGTTGTACGCGAGCAAACCAGAGGTTTACCCGTCAGAATTCTGGAGAAAATGGTGCTTTCTTCGAGAAGGAACTAAGAATTGAACCGATGTCATTCTCCCTCTCTCCGGGTTCTTATCGTCATCGCCCCCTTCAGCCTAAACTGGCATTTGTGTAGCAGCAGACCCTGATTATGTAGTCTCAGTTACTTCACCAGCATCTTGGCCATCCGCTCTCCAACTTCATGCCTTCTGTCTTTTGCTACTCAGTTTCCTGCTCCTCCACCTTGATCCTCCCCTTTATGCTTGACATCTTGCTGCTTGACATCTTCCCACATGACATCTTCCCGCTTGACATCTTCCCGCTCGACATCTTCCCACTTAACACCTCCCCACTTGACACCTCCCCACTTGACATCTCGCTCGACACGCCAAATACACATCCGACATTTCCCACACAACCCGCGACCTTTCTATCAAACCATCCACAATCAGTCCATGCAGCTGACTTCATCGATCCATCTACTCACCGGATCACCACAAGAAACGCAAGCCCGACACTCGAGCTGCACATGTCCAAATATCTTGCACCGGTTGCAGTAGCGCTCCAGACATCCCATAACATGTCCTCCATTATGGAAGCCACAGCTTGCGCATGTTGCGGGGCAGTTGAAAGTGAAATGGCTGCTTCGCTTTGTCATTATTCGGCTGATAGTGTTGGTATACTCGACATACTCTGGCTTGTAGCACGAGGCGCACGTTTGCAGCTCGTTGTACTCGGGCTTGATAGCTGGATGGTTGCCGGTACGAATCATGATATCTGATTCAAGCCGGTGAGTTGATCGAACAGCTTTATGAAACTGGTGAAATCGGTGTGGGTTTATGGCTTGAAAAAAAGCTGCTCGTCTCGCTGTTGGAGGTGTTAGTTACCGGTGTGCTTCAGAAAAGCTGGATCAATAGACTTACTTACTGGAGTACGGAGAGTACCGAGAGTACATATTTGATAGAAAGGTGATGATAGATGCTGAGCAATACTGCAAGCTTTATTGTTGAAAAACCAGCAGGAACAAATGTGAAAAGCGATGCTGGCTGCATATTTCTAGCAGTGATGGTTCTTTGAAGGTCGTGAGTGAGTGTGGTAGAAGGCAAGAAGAAAGTGGTAGGCTTGCGTTCGATATGTAGTCTTCAGATGGCCAAATCAGGAAGGCCTGAATTGGAGAAGCCTAACTGGAAAAGTAACATCGGAACAAATGGTCACAGAAGCACATCCAAGTATCGAGATGAGGTGCGGTGAGGTGAGCAAGTGAGCTGTAATCAATACAAGGGTCTGAACCAGGAGGAGTGTGGTAGATTGATAAGCTTTGAAGATGCTGTCACTCTTTTAGAAGAAGCAAGACCAAAAGCAATTTTCTATCAACGTCATCTAAAGTCAATACCATACTATGTTTGAATATGCTGGAGTTCCTACGCCTGGAACTATGATGCATCGCAACCATTTTCTCGCCAGTCTCCACCATCGAATTCTCAACGACGCACCCCCTGATCTATTCGTCCTCGCCCATAACCACATCTTCATTCGCCGTTTCGAACATCTCCTCATGCAAAATCCTACCACTCGCAACTTGCCCAACATGTGTTTGCAGATAATTTTGTCCCTTCCTACGGATCCCGATCCACTCTCTGATGAAGCTCAAGGGGACTGCTTCTCGAGATGACAACGATCCAACCAGGAGGTCATATTCCTCAAAGGTCGTAAAATATAGTTGCCCAGCAAAGAGGTGCAGAGCTTGTCGTAGATCGTTGTCGAGAGCGTCCCAAGCTTCCTTGGCCCCTGGCAAAGATTGAGATGGAAGGGCATCGAGTGATGGCATCGATCTTGTGACTCGTGGCTCATAGCTTATGAGAGTGACACGAGACGATGCGGCCTGGATACGGTCGAGATATTGATTGACCTCGTACTGGGAAATGATGAGGACAACGTCTCGGACCGTTGAACGCTTGGAGACCAGCAGCCAATGGACAGGGCGAAGGTAGTCATCATCGACGCTGGTCAATTTGCCTTTGGTCTTGTTGACTTTCACGGTCCTGACGAAGTCCTTGGTTACACGTATGCGTTGCCAAGGTGCAGTTCTGAGTAGCCGGTTTGTGGACGATTTGGCTAGTACACCGTCAAACAAGGACGAGAACGAGTTGGCAGACGACCGCGTGCCCGTGCCAATGAAGTCCATCAAGTTTGGATCGACTTGGCGCTCTTCGGGTTCTGCCCTCGGTGGCCGCTCGATCTGCGTTTCTTGCTCGACTTCGTGTCCAACCTCCCGCTCGAGTTCCTCGTGCATGTTAGCGTTGCGGGAGGCGTGCGGGTCAATTCGATCCCACAGTTGGACCAGCTCTTGTACAGCCTGGTCTGGGTTGGAACGACTGTTCTTGACTAGATCGGAATCGCTTTGGTCGCGCATTCCGTCTGGGGCGTACAGGTCACGAAGGCTTTGAGCCTCATGTTCAATGATCTCATTACCAAGACCGTCGGTGGAGAACCCCTCCTCGCTGTCGGAAACAAGTAGTCGTTGTTTGAGGGCATCTAGAGTTGCTTGTCGGTGGTGGTAGTTGAGGCCCTGGACGACTTGCAGGGGCTGGTTTCGTTCGATTTGTAGGAAACTCTGTTCCAGGGCCCACTCGATGACGTTACGTCCATTTAATTCACCAGTTGGTGTTGGCAAGGTCGATGCAACGATGTTCTGGTGGACCTCCGGGGGAGCGACGTACATGAGTGACTGGCCATGTCCGAGTTGGCGAAGTCGCATACAAGCTATGCAGTTCATTAATGGTAGTTTCAAGTGATTGTAGACATTCCTCAAATACCTTGAACCAGGCGATCCTTTGTGAGTCTTGGACCCAAGGTCACGGCAGCGCGAGCAGTAAGTGGTAATTTCAGGTCAGTACCTGAACAATTCAAGTCAGCGTTCTCCGCGCAGCAATGATGTTCGAAATTTGCCTTATGGAGGGTGACTCATGACGTGCGACAGATACCTCCGCTTGGGATACAGGCATTTTAAAATCCGAGTTACCGGGACTTAATGCTCTGCAAGGAGACGGGACGCCTACCTCTTGTATGGACGTCGTCCAGATACACGACACACTGGTCCATTCTACTTGCGAAGGACGATGTCACCAAGGCTTCTTTGTTTCCGTCTCTATCCAAGACCATCGGGTGGTCGTCAGCACTGAAGAACACGCCAGCATCTGCTTTTGTATCGAGGGCAAGCCATTGCGCAATCACATCATCGTTCGAGAGATCCAAGATCTGGGCCCCAACGTCGATCAGAACACGAACGTTTGGGTCAACGCGCATGATACTTTCGAGCAATCCTTGCGATGATATTTGACGCCCGCTGTTGTCCATGGCACAAGTGTAGGATAGATTCTCCGGCCTCAACAAAAATGCCAGGACCTTGGCGCTTGTGTGCCGTAATTCAGGCAAGTCATGCTGCGAGATAGATGAGGGCAACAGAAATCTGTTATCATTGGTCCCGCTGAAACCGGTCGTGATGTGCTTTGAGTGCGGTCGAGCTGGGATGTCCCAACCTGAGGTCGATAATTTCTGATCGAATTCTTTGCCTTCCTTTGGAAAAACCACGTTCGTCATGAAGAAATCGGCAACCTTTTTGTTGAACCTTAACGACGGGAAAAGCTGTTCGTCGCGTTGTCGATAGTCCTCTAGATTGACAGCGTTCCAGTGCTGAAGATATACGGGGATTGACTGATCCTCTTTCGTCCAGGTACCGTATTCAAGAGTCGGATCATCGGCTTTTTGAAGAATCTCTAAGCACGCTCCAAGTTGATCGTTGGTAAGGCCGGTGTAATAATAACTCAGACAGGTCAGTGCGATGGCGATGTCAGGGTGACCGAATTCTGCCGTGGGCGCAGGAACACCTTTTGCCCGATAAGGTACTGCACATAGGCATCGCGTCGGATGTAATCCGTAGGTGACTGACCAGCGTTTGTCGTGGAGAACGTGTAGTAGAATGCCGCACGCAATCAACCCCCGGACGAATAGTAGTTTCTTCAGGTAGGCTTCATCTTCGGCGAAGTACAACTGGATCGTCTTGCAGTCCGCATTCGTGACATCTTGAAGCGTGATAAAGTTAGCTATGGCTTTGGAGACCTCGGGCGGCAGGTTCGACATAACTAGCCCTGCAACCTTGCTTTCACAAATGTCTTCACTGACTCCTGAGATCAGTGATTTGCGGACTCCTACGGAAAGTAACCGAATACCCGGGAAGCTGCCAGGTGTTCGCTTTTCGACTTCGATCAGCTCAGGATACTGTGCTTGTAAAAGCCACGCCCGATTTTGCACGATGTCGAAGACCCCTTGCATCATGAGCCATCGATCTGGTTGTCCATCCATGTCTCGCTGTGCGCCAAGCGTGTAGATCAATTGAAATCTGACATCCAGTATCTCGTCGCTCTCATCGAGGACGTCACGGCAATGATCGTCAAGCCAGGCCTGGGTTTTCATCAGTTCCATGCCAAGGCCATGGTCCCCCGATGCAACTCGTTCAATACCCAAGAGCTTGAAAGAGAGTACGTGCTCAGGCTGGGTGATGATGACTCCCCCCTTCACCATACAGTCAGCGTACATCGATTGTATCTGACGAACCGCTGCCTCGTCTACTCTGGTTTTCCGCGAAAAGGGCATGAAGTAGACAGGTCTGTTCACCAAGCCACTAAGTCGTTGCGTGAGGGTATCTTGCATTTGTCTAGTCAGGGATTGTAGAACTACGACCCTAACAAGGCGACTCTTGTCGGCCAGTGCGGCTGCAACCAACGGCGTGATTACAGAAGACTTGCCCTCTCCCTAACGACTATCAGCAAAAAAAGCCATGATGCCCCATCGAGTGCAGGTTAAGAGCTGATAGCTTACCATATTGAGTTGCATAAGCGTGTTGGAGGAGCTTGAGGGCGCAATCATTTCCATTGCGACTCGGACTTGGACTGGCCGGATGAGAAGATCGTTCTCAATTTCTATCAGTAGCCAATCAGGTCGTTCATGAGCACTCCATCCAGATTGACCAGGATTCGCCATTTCTTGAGAGAAGGACATGGTGTTCCCCTTCTCGGCCGCAAGGACAAGCCGTCTGGCACGCTGCAGGGTGGTGACCCCTATGCCAATAGCGACAACACTGTATTGCCACTCCTCTGGAATACGCATTGGTGAGGTTGTGGCTGTCAAAGCGAGCAAATCGCGCATATGCAGACGGGGCCACAGGCCGGCGGCCCTCGATAATTCCTCGGTAGGTCCTACGGGTTGCAAATGGCTGCAAAGGTCGTCGAACTCCTTCTCGCAAAGGTCATGACACCTATCAAAGTGATTCATTGCTTTGATGCCTGTTGCAGATGCAATCTCATGTGGCCATACGGTCTCGAGGTGTTTCTGCAAGGCATCAAAACTGGCTAGAAGATCCGCCTTGTACCGTGAACGGAGAGATTCATGGTTCTTATCAGCCATTGGGCCAAAACCTGTGACGAGCGAATGCAGTTGGGGATCTATTTCCAGCGATCTCAGATCCTGCTGATTCCGGAGTACGAACGGCAAACGGGGTAGATCAGGGAATCTCGTATCTAGCAGACTGGATACAGTCGGTAGAGCTGGGGAGCTCTCAAGCCGAGGAATCATTACGTTTTGTTGCCATGGATCTCTCGTAAAGGGGAACTCGATAGACGACGTCATCGTGGAGTCAATGACGGAGCGGATCCTTGCCAGATGTTGTAGGCATTCTTGATTCTTAGACCACTCCACGAACAACCTTATGGTGGACTGTTCAATCGCCATGGTATTTAGCCATTTGTAAGAAACTTTGAGGTGTTGTGTTGGCTGGCGGCATGGCCACTGATGTTGGTAGAAGGTCACTGCAGCTTCGACATTAGCCGCGGATAATTTCTTGTATGAAGCACGTTCTCGCCGCCGCTCAGCAGCGGAAACTTGTCTACAAGATGCTTCAAACGGCTTGACACACGCGTCGATGGCGGATCGGAGCATTGAAGCATCCGCTTGACACCCGTTCCTCAGGTTGAAAGAGTTGTACCTTGGGAAAACCGGAAAAGCTCGTAATGATTTGTTTGTTGCAAAGGCTAGTAGGGTCTTGAGATCGTCAAGCGACGATACCCTAGTCCCATAAGCTATTTGGGCGAAAAGGAACAAGAGCTTATATAGGGAATCCTCACGGGTGGATGTTCGACAGACTTCGTACAGAGAGCCCCACGAGCGCGCAAGATCGAGCGTTAGAAGATCAGCGATCGGTACGGAGAAGTCGAAAGCAACCTCAAAACCAGCGACCAGTCCCCAAGTCTTCCAAATAGGTGCCAGGTCCGGAGGAACGGTCATGTTTCCAGTCCATGAGCTGACGAACGATGACATACTATAAACCCGGGCGAATTTCCCTGAATCTCGATCCAGATCCCGAGCGTCATAGTCCCGATCGTGCTGCGCAGTGCACTCATTGCCACCATAGTCAACGTTCATGAACGTTGAGTGTCTGACTCGCGCACGTTGTAAGAGATCATCGTCTCCACGTGGATCCAGGTCTGGGACAGACTCCACGTCTTGGCGGAATTTGAGGAATTGCTCACTGTGAGCTAGGATCCTCCGTGCAATTTCTGAGAAGGCAGCATGCTGAACAAGTGGATTCATATGCTCATGCCAAGTGACCAATTGCATTGCCTGTAAGTGGATTGGGTAGAAGATACGATGAGGAGTTAGGGAAGCGATGAGGTTCAATATTTCCATCTCAGCGTGGTTCAAAGGTTTGCAGCAACGGAAGACCTGTTCGTCCAGAATTCTGATAGACTGTTCCATTCCCATATAGCCGGTCAAGGGGTCAGGAAGTATGAAGGAAGTTAAGGCGTGGAGATAGGCTTGATACAACCTACTGACCACAGTGCCGTCTCCTTTAAGCTCCTTTAATATGGAATCATGTCGATAGCGGAAACAGTGTACGTTGCGACCCGCAGTAGTGACGTGCACTGCGATATGCGCTCCATCAACCTTGGTAGAGACCTTCCCTTGTGGCACTAGGACAAGACGATCGAGCTTTTTTGAACGTTCACCTGGCGCACACAATACCAACCGACTCCTCAAGCCCATCAATGTACCCAAAGATTGATCTTTGTCCACGATCTTGCGAAGTTCTTGACACTCTATGTCGCCCTTTACGTTTCTGAAGAAATGAAATCCAAGACGAGGTAAGAACACCTGATACTGGCCATCCGAAGACTTGGTGATGTGCATGAACGACTTCGTCTCAAGGCAACCCAGGACATTGACAGTGTTCTGACACGTCCGACTTCGTATATCCACTAGCCGCGCATCTGAGCTTTCGAGATACGACTGGCCGTGTTTACGATATACGAGTTGCCAATTACGGGTATCTGCGGTGAATTTTCGAGCCAAAGGGCGGAGCTCTACCACACACGTATCAGGATTGAGCCAATGTGCACAGTCTTCGACCAGCATTGTTGGAAGATCGTCAATAAAATGCTCATGTGGGATGAACTGTGTGATCTTTGATGCGCATTTTGCTTTGATGATCAGATCTTGACCCTTCATACGGAAATAGAAGTGATAGCCATATAGTTCCTCGGCGGTCATGTACAGCATGCCGTCCATGTCCGAGGCGGAGACACGAAATACTTCTGCACCGAAAAGTCTGATGAAGGACTTGTGCGATGTATAAATCCTCGGGAGCATCCCAAGAGGTCTCTCATCAACAAGGAGTTCACCGCTAAGGGTATTGTAAGACACCTTCTGGGATTTAGTGTTGAGCGTTGGAGAGGTCTTCTTAGAAATCCATCGGCCCTTCTGTTGCTTGGGGTACTCCCAGGAGTCCAGAGGGCTATCGAATGCAGACCAGATCCGGGACACCGCGCGGTCTACGCTCATACCATCTGTAGTGCTCGAAAGTCCCATAACGCGATCATAAAGCGCATGATTCAGCTTCGTGTCGCACAGCAGCAGTCTTTGTAGATCTTTTGGCAACAATTCGTCGGCGCCAGGCGTGTTAGCTTGAATCGTCATTGAAGCTGAAGTCCAGAACATCAAATCTTCAGATGTTGCCATCGACAGATGGAGAAGGTCTTTTTCGACATCAAAAGTCATCTTGCAGAGAGCGCCCGCCCTCAGGAGGCTCTGCCGTATATTTTTGCTTTCAGTCGGATCCGTCACTGTTCGCAACGCAACCTCTAGTCCTGTAAACCACTGGAAAGTTATCAAACGGCATTTTTGAAGTAGTCCCAGTGTTTGCGTTCTCACATGATTGGTGTCTGTCAACGAGAGCGTTCGCAAGGCCAAAACAATCAAGACTTCCATTGTATGGTGGCACTGTCTGTTTGCCTGGATGGATTCGAGCATATCCTCGAGATTTGACAATAATTCTGTCGTGAAATGGATCGACTCAAAGATGTTGTGAGCAGTGCGTAAGGTTGCGGTACCAGGTGAACGTGAACCGGCCTCCCACGCGATTTGCTTGATCAAGCTGCAGACAGACTCGGTATTCCAAGATAGAGTGGAGGCACGCAACTCACGACAGATGTTCAGCCACTGTGTTCGCTCCCCATCAGCCCTGAGAGATCCAAATGCAATGTACTCATGAATGCTCAAGTCCGGACTGCATTCTGTCTGAGCTGCTAAGACCTCATTCTGCGAATGGGAGGTCGAATCGACGGCGTACTGGAGGTTGAGGTAAGGCCCTTCTGCTAAAGGCAATCGACACCTCGACGTGTAAGACGGCCGTTCTTGCTGCTGACCCACCCAGCAATAACGATGGCTATCATAGAGACGCCAGTGAAGACCGTTTTTGGAGAACACGTTCTCCCATTCGATTGGGAAGTTGAACTCGCGATAGTGAGTTGCCGCGACTGACTTCAGCCTTGAAGCTAGCGTTAGCCGCGAGGCGCTGCTTTTATAATACTTATGTAGACCGGGGTATGTCGAAAGATGGTCTTCAGGTACAGTGCCGGCTGTCTCCGAACCCCTTCCAAGATCGTGGGCGAGTATCCAGGTGAGGTTTTGCCATGCAACGAAAAACTCGGGACAGCGCAAGTGGAAGACAGCTAGCCTAGACTGCGTCTGGGTTTCTGGAAGCGGCCATTCGAGAACCTTTATAGAGATTGAACTGATTTCGTTCTTGAGATCACATTTGCGGCAACTGGCATCGTCATGAATAGTGTTATCATAGCTGTCAGTTGTAGTACTGCAAACGAGACTACCCATTTCCGTGGTCAGGGCGGTGTACTGGGACGTCTTTTGCTGCCACTCTTGTTGCTTTTTCACTTTGTTGGTGTTTGCATCAGCAAGAATCTTCTGCCGAAGTTCTTGGTGCTCAGATGACTGATCAAAGTACTTATAGCTGAAGCAGTTCAAGTCATCCGCATCCGCAATAATGGGAGAGCTGCCGAATTGGGTATTGCGGTGGCGGGCCTCAATGTGCATTTGCAGTCGCCGCAAACGCTGCATCTGCGCCACTTTTGGCAATAAGAGTACGTCGAAGGTTTCAGCAGAGATTTCCGGAGAGTAACGGTGAAGCAGAGGTGCTAAAGAACCAGCAATTCTGTCCAGCGTATACCAGAGGTCTCCTAGGGTAAGTAGCATCACTGAGAGCTGGTCTGGTGATGCGTCGTATAAATCCAAAGCTAGCCTTTGGTAGTATGAGGCTGACTCGGATATTGATGTGCATTGTGTAGCAGTTGGTTGAAGCAAGGCTGTCTCCATCCAAGCGACCAGAGATTGGCCGACCCACTGTTCGTATTCAGAGAGCGCATAGATTCTTTCCGGCCGCGATAGGATGTCTTCGTTGATACAAGGTAGTCCATCGTTCTTAAACGAGATCCACTCACAATGATCAGTCGGGATCAGAAGGGCGAATTGCAATTCATGCTTAGCTTCATGCAGAGCGGAATCAAGGGCGGCTCGGGAATTGAGAAGGGTGAGACCAGTGTCTTGCTCAAGGGTACTAAGATCGATATCTGTTGGTCGTTCTGCGTCTTTCTTCTGAAGTTCCTGCTGCATCTTGTATTGTCGTTCGGTCGCTTTGTTGATTTGCGTAATGGCAGCTTCCTGCACGAAAGGTTGGATGCTCGCGCCCAGCTTGACCACCCGCCTGGCGATTTTCATGTGAAGACATTTGCAGACGTCGAGGGCAATATCCAGATCAGCAGTGAGGTTCAAAAGATTAGTCAAGAAATAGACAGTAAAGCTCTTGAACTGGGCGTGTGCTTGCGCTGGTTCCATGCTCCTTGCAAGAGTGGTATGGATCGCAACCCTAAGGATCAACCACAGCGTGGACCTCCGCCATGGCAATTTGCGGTGACCCCATACTACATCATCACGGATACGCTTCTGTATCTGTAATGTCTCAACCGGTGTCCCTATTGCTGCCATAGAGGCCATTACGAGTTCGGAGACAAGACCGGGATGGCAGGTATCTCGAAATTCGGACCAGTCTTGGCCCGCTTTCCTGGACTTTGGCATCATCTCATGGACAACTTCAATATCCAGTCTCCTCAACATGGTAAACAGTTCGCGGCAAAATTTCTCGTCGGTGGCGATTTCTTGCGGTAATGCTACGGCATGAGCTGGAAAAATCCGCCGTAAACTGCCCTTACACTCAATGACGTCTGGTGACCGTGGAGACAACTCAAAACATTCCAAGCTGATGAACTCTTCGACGCGGCGAAAGATGATTGCTGCGTTTTGTGCGCGTATTCGAACGGGCAAGCTGTCTGAATGACCTAAGCCACTTACTACGGAGGAGTCGGTGGTTCTAACTTACCTCCAGGTCCCATGGTTGAGATAGCCTCTGTGAGCAACTTTTCGGAAAGGTCGTTAAGGAGTTTCGCAGTAGCGCAGCGTGAGAGCATTCGTTGGACTATAGTCCAGGCGGGCTTGAATTCTGGTGCACATTTCTCCAAGAAACGTCGTAGCACCGTAAGAAGCTCATCCAGAAGAGCCTTTTCGGCTTTCTCGACAAAGGCTCCCACTTCGGGTTCATGAGGTAGTTTTGGCGGAAGTACAACGTGGTTGATGATGTACTCAAGCTCGGCCTTCGAGCAGCCAGCCATGTTGAATGTTCCCAATGATCGAGTAATAAAAGTCTGCCGGAAGACAAAAGAAGTTCTTAAAGATACCCAGTGAGTCGAGGTGGACCTCATCAACTAGTAGAATTATAGATCGACTGGTGAACATGAGTTGGTAGCACCAGTCTTGAGGGCACATTGAAGTGTTCAACAATTAAGTGAGAGTCTGCCGCAGGATAAAAGAAGAACTTCTTCTTATAGATAACCAGTGAGGTGAGGTGAGGCGAGGCTGATCCACTAGTAAAGTTGTCGATCGACTGGTGAGTATGAGTTGCTGGTATTAGTCCCAGAGGTTGCGATATGTCTGATACTCGAGTGAATGTCTGCCGGAAGGTGAAAGAAGAACTTCTTACAGATAATCAGCGAAGTGAGGTGAGCCTAATAAGACTACTGACCGACCAGTGATTATGATTTGGCAGCACTTATCCCAAAAATGTCTAGCCGTCCAATTCTGACAAACTGAGAGAATCGCATGATGGCACCTACACTCCATATACTATCTCATGTATTGGTGGCGGGGATCCGGTTCGACTAACGGTTGAGTTATAAATGCCCATCCCAACAGGCGAAAGGATAGTATGATCGCATGGATATTTCACACCCACCGTGGTTTCTCTGTCGTGGCTAGTCCAAGACATCAGTGCTGGCATCACGATTCAATATCCAGCAACTTATTCCTCCCTATCTTTCAAACACCCATCTGAAGCCCTCCCGGGTAGGCGATGAGAACTATCATGATATTGAGGCCCCAATCCAGGTCCGGATACCGACAGGCAAACAGCAGTCCTTCCATCGATGTCAGTGCAGGCTCCCACCATCACTCCATGATGCATGGGTTCACCGATACTCAGGGATATTGAATAAGGCGCCGTGACAGTGGTGTAAAGAAACAACTCAAGCTGACATTCCTCTCCAGAGTGGAGAAAGTGAGCTTGACACCCCACAATTTCCACCCTGCCGCGTAAGCCAAAAGCCAACAAAAGCAACCTCACCACCCGCATATTCCTCCACTGCATCATTCCAAAAGTATTTGAAATTCATGGCATCATCAAGTGAGGACAAAACCCCAGAGATCCGCGGCAGCACAGCCTCCGGAAGGTCACAGGCAAACAACCAGTCTCTGCTTGGATCCAGAAGCGGCGGCGTCCCGGGATGGGCCCAGGATGGAGATGGGATACGTATCCTCATTGCCAGTGACATCAAATGAAATGATAGGTATGTTGGTCTCTGGCTGTAAGCTGCACTGCAGCACAAAGGGAACCAAATGAGATATGGTATACCCCTTTTCGTGACTGTTTCTAGACACGCTGAGGGTTAAGTGGTGGAATACGAACACGAAGGGGTCTTGGCGTCTCGATGAAGTGGGATGAGATCAACCTCGACGCCAATTTTCATTCCAACAATTGCCTGAAATATTTCTGTGAAGCTGCTATTTCAAGCTCAAGCAGTCCGCAAAGTAATGACCATGGTAGCGAGCAACATACAACAATGACTGCGTATCAGGGGCATTCAGCGGTTAAGAGGTACGTGCCCACACCTCCATCTTGACATGGTTCTGCCACAATCGTCAGCTATTTCAGCTATTGCAGTAGCCAAAGGGTGCCAGGGGTTAGACCTGATAAATCAGCATCTCGGAAGCTCAATCCCGTCTTATCTTGGGCTTTTCTGCATATTATGTCACTCACGGCCCCATTGGCAAGCTTTGAGACCAGACACTCACCATCCTGCCCCGCGCCCAAAAACCCTCTGATCCATCCCACCAGGTTCCCAGATCCCAACACATCCACGCCAAACTACACCCATCACCGTCAGCAAATCCGTAACCCACAGTCCCCACTCCTCAAAACTCACCATCCCATACCTCGCCCGCGCAATCCGATCATACAAATTCTGCCCAGCAACATCATACTTCTCCACAAGTTCAGCCTCCGATAACCGATACAAAGCTTCCGCATCGAGGCCCTTCAGCTTTCTCGCGAGGTACAGGCTGTAACTGTGGTGAAAGCCTTGCCACATCCAATATGTGATTAGATAATCCTGGACCGCGCTGGCGTTGCTGTTGGGAGGTGGGACCGAGGGTAAATCCGGCAGTGGGTCGTAGGATACGATATCTTCAAAGAGGTCTGGGACGACTTCTGATGTGGTGGTCGGCATTTTGGTGTGCGAGGGAGGGCGATTAGACTCTGGGCTTCTTTATTATACGGACCCGATTGATCAGGGGTAGGGGAGAAGAGAATACTTCAGGTGAGGAAGTGGGTACGATGGAAAATATATTTTCAATCGGCGAAGAACGAAAAAGCCGCGTGTGCAACAATCGTAGAAGAGTATGCGTTTCACGAAGGAAATGTTGGAGAAAAAGTAAAACTCATGATGGTAAGTAGAGAGGGAGTTATCCATGGAATCCTTACCTTACCTTACACTTCACAAATCCAGCTAGGTAGGTAGTGGTGTGCAACAAAACGAGCGCATCACGTGCAAGTATCCATCCGGTGGTACCACCAAACCGAGGAACGATCCCTATGCATTACTACTCACACTGAAAGACTCAATTGTACACAGCTCAATTGGAGGCAGAATTGTTCACGGATTGAGAGTGCCAATTAAGATGTTAATGGAAGCCTGGCGTACGGAGGATGGCACCAACAGTTCAGAATACACGCTAAAGCTCTTAGGGGTGCGCTCCCGGTAACCCAGGCGACCGTAGGCTACGGTCGGCTTTTAGCGTATATTCTGGACTTTTGGTGCCATCCTCCGTAGAGCCAATTGTACAAAAAGAATGTTCCACTCCTTCCGCCCTCGGCACTACATACCCAGAGCACATTCTTAATTCCATCCAGACAGGCGCGCTTACAACCCCAGCACCCCGATCGTGCACCATTCACGGGGCATTTTTCATTCCTATTCATAGGCCCAGATTGACACGGGACGGAAACGCTAGGGGCCTGGGTGGGTCTGGAGGTGTGTTTCGAAACATGCAGGTGGTGCTTTGTGGCGTCCTGGGGAAATCACGGCATTGTTCGCAGATGCTCGGTGGGGATTTCAGTGGGTCGGTCGAGGTTCTTGGGTCAGATGATGGGTCCGTCGCCATTTCGGAGGCCTTGGACTTGGAGTGAGGATACCAGGTGGATTAAGTATGAGCTGAGAGCGGGATTATTGCGGGAAAAATGAAAACGGAAGAATTTGAACGTAGTACTCTGTTTGAAATATTTACTCGAACAGTATGAAGCCATCGCTGAGAAGCAGCAGATGGGTAAATGCTAGCTGGAGAATTGTAAAAATGCAATGTCGCTCATGCTCATGCTCATAATCATCATCATGCTGTCTTCAAGATCGTATCCAGTGGTTGTAATGGCCCGGCACCTTCATCCTGCACTTTTCGCAATCTGCTCGATAGCCCATCGATATCGACATCTTTCCCTTGGCTGGACTTGAACCCGAGCCCCACATCTTATTCGTCTTGAACGGTATCTGGGCGGCGGCAGACTTAGGCGCCATTTCCAGACGACCCAGCATGCCACCCATGCCGTCCGGATCATCCATCGCCTCATCCTCACTAATAGGAGTCGGTAACCTCCGACGCCGCAGGAAGAGATCATGTGCCACTTCCTGCTGCGTTGGTACATCGTGATCCGGGACGTCCGTGTTCATGTTCCTGTCTGCCTGGCTGAAGTAGCCGTAGATTGGCGTGGGGATGCGGCCGCCGTTATTGACTTCTTTGGGGTTGTAGAAGAGTGTCTGTGGTGCAATGGTGCATGGGGATGGCTGGGAGGATTCGATGGACTGACAGGGCTGAGGTGACTCGGCGGGCTCGGAGCAATCCATTTCCACGTCGAAGTCTCGGGGTTCTTGAATGTGGATGGTGGAATTCAGGGTAAGTTGTTGTGATCTTTCTCGAAGGGGTGATCGGAAAGGGTTCTTGAGTTCGCCTTCATCTTCGGACGTTTCGACCGGCGTCAGGGCGGGGGTAAGGAGAGGCTGGGGTAGTCGTCGTGGGGATTGTGCGAAATGTGCGAATTGGGAAACAGTAGGGGTGTGCTTGGTGGTAGGAGAAGTGCGAAAGGGCAGAGCACGAGGTTTCTGGGATGAAGATGTAAGTATGGCTGTGCCCCACAAACATGTTGGTGATGATGTTTACCTTGTGATCCCGGACTTCAGGTTGCCAATCGAGCTCGTCTTCGTCTCTGGCACGTTTCCGTGATTCGAACATGTTGGTTGTAGAATGAGAAATCGAAAGGCTGTTACTGGCGGTGTGGGAGAGAGAGAGGGCGAGGCTGAAAAAGAGTGGAGGGTGCAGGATGTTGAGTGAAGCTGAAGGTCTGGAGCACGGTGGGATGCTGGTCTACTTCAACAAGGCCTCATTTCGCATAGAGCCGAGCAGCTAGGATGATTAGGTTGCTGAGCATGCCAAAGAGTGAAGACCAAGGTTGACGGGCGGGAAGTGCAGCGGTGGTGTAGAAGCAAACAGGAAGTGGCGAGAGCTGCGACAGGCGCCAAGGCGAAGGATCCTCGTCATTCATGCACAAGATCGAAAGACCCACGTCGAGTCTGAAACAACTTCGGACGATAGCTGCATGCCACTAGAAGACGCCAAGAGAGCCACATTTGTTCCATGCAACCTCTCAACGTGATTGCCTGCTTCTACAGTTCTGATGCAGTGTGCTTGGATCTTGTGGTCCGTTTGCTTGGTACTGTGGAGAAACATGCTCCGGATGGTTGCTGCATCAGGTACTCCACTACTCGGATGAGTGAATGCAGAGTGATTTCCCACAATGGAAATGTAGCAGTTGGCCAGTTGTGGACAGAGCGATACGCCTTAGGGTAAGGTATTGAAACAAGCTCTCCAGGTGCGGAAGGCTCCCAGCAAGTGCCCAGAATGGGCGGACGTTGCCTGTGTCTATTTTCGGAGAGGAAACAGCAGCCGTTTGACCAGGACCAGGACCGGACTTTGTATCAGAAAGATCCGACCAATGGGAGACGATCCAACAGCCGCGTGTGGCGCCATTGTGGTGCGCACAATCTTCTTGATCGGCGTCATTTTCACCGAGCTTCACCGCCGTCGTGATTAGTCATTAAACAACCTAGTGCTGATCTTCTCATCTTGCTTCTGATTCATCTTCCTTTGAATAGCCCAGCAGCCATCAGGGATTACCGGTGGAAGCCATCTGAGAAACTAAACATACATCATCTCACTTGGCCATGCCTATCGCCGACAAAGACATGGAGATAGAGCTCAGCGAGGACATGAGGGGTACCATCTACCTTCTACAGCCGAACAAACACAAGCAACGGCTGACTGCTTTCTTGAAGTCCTCGGCCAGGACCCTCTCATCCCACCTGCTCTCCTCCAAAGTGAACTTCCAGCCGTACACATTCCCCCAATTCCCCTCCCCTTTACAACCATGGTACTGACAATCTTCCCAGTCCCCCGAAACCCAAGAAACCGTCTTCCGCGGCCGCCGCGACGCCATCCGCTGCATAACCCAAACCGACGACCGCCTCCTCGTCATGGTCGGCCCCTGCTCCATCCACGACCCCAGCTCCGCCCTCGAATATGCCCAACGCCTGCTCTCCCTCTCCAAAACCCTCTCCCAAGACCTCTGCATCATCATGCGCGCCTACCTCGAAAAGCCGCGCACCACCGTCGGTTGGAAAGGCCTCATCAACGATCCCGAAATCAACGAAACATTCAAAATCAACAAGGGGCTCAGAGTATCACGGCAATTATTCTGCGATCTCACGGCCATGGGTATGCCCATTGCGAGCGAGATGTTGGATACTATATCCCCGCAGTTTCTCGCAGATTTGATTTCTCTGGGGGCCATTGGCGCGAGGACTACCGAATCGCAGTTACACCGTGAGCTGGCGAGTGGGTTATCATTCCCCGTCGGATTCAAGAACGGAACGGATGGCAGTTTGGGCGTTGCGATTGATGCGGTGGGAGCGGCGGCCGCGAAACATCATTTCATGGGTGTGACGAAGCAGGGGTTGGCTGCCATCACCATAACAAGCGGCAACGATCACGGCTTCGTCATTCTGCGAGGTGGAGGTGGCAAGACGAATTTCGATGCCGAAAGCGTGAAGAGCACGAAGGAGCAGTGTAAGAAGAAGGGGATCATGGAAGTCATGATGATCGACTGCTCACATGGTACATCCCTTCTCCCCACCTATCCGGCACGCGCTAACGCATACCCAGGCAACTCCCAAAAAAACCACCGTAACCAACCCCTCGTCGCCCAAGCCATCGCCTCCCAGATCCGGTCCGGCGAAACCGGCATCGTCGGCGTAATGATCGAATCCAATCTGCACGAAGGAAGTCAAAAGGTGCCTCCCGAAGGCCCCTCCGGCCTCAAAAAGGGCGTCAGCATCACGGACGCGTGTATAGGCTGGGATACCACCATTGAAGTGTTAGAGGGGTTGGCGGAGGCTGTGAGAGCGAGGCGGAAGCTTCGGGAGGGGATGAATGGACATTAGATTTCGTGATATGATGTGTTGTGAGGGAAGCGAATTACATGAGGGACGATTTCGGAAAAAGCTGGATGAATTGAACGGACGCTGGAAGCTGGCGTTGGGGAATTGAGAGATGAAATGATGTGGATTACATAAGGTTGATTTCAGGGAATTAAATTTGAGGTGGAAAGACGGAAAAGTTGGACGAATTCTTATAGATTTTAGAGATATTATATTCGAATGCTTAGACAGAAAGGGGTTTTAGCTTCTCCGTCTATACCTAACCATCCTCTTCCCCAACCTTCAAACCGTCAGCAGCATTAGCGGATGCTGTAAGGACGCGATGTTCGACAGCTAAATTCAAGCTGGACCTGGGGAGCAGAAAAAGGGGATGGAGAAATTCATGACACATTTCTCAGAAAAAACAACCATCAAGCCTATCCATCCAAAAACCACCGTCAATTTCCAAAAAAAAAAAGAAAAAGTAGCTCTCCTGTTCTGCCATCGAAAGAAAGTATTATATGTACCTCGCGTACGTACCAGCCACTACAACTATGAGAAATCTCCAAATCGTACACGCATCGTACAACAAACACCAATAGCCCCTTGCTTGGTTGCCCTGACCTTCCATCCATCCATCCATCCATTCATCCATCCATCCATCCATCGATTGCATGTAGCATTAATCCCAACCCCATCATACCGATTCCCAATCCTTTCCAAAAACTGTGCCCCAGTCAGATCATCACCGCCATAACCGATCCGAATCCAAACCATACAAGTCACTATACCACCCCACCTCAGCTCCTAGGTCGTATTTCTTTACCCAAATCCCCACGCCTCCTTCCAAGCTTGATAGGTAGCCCATCACCAAAACCTCCATCTCCACCCCTTCCCTTTCTTGCTCTTCACCTTCTTCTCCTTCCCATCCACCGCTGCCGCAGGACCAACCCACCTCTCTACATCCACGCCTCTTATCATCCTCTTGAGCCATTTTTCTGCAAGACTATCTCTTTCTTCCGAACCACCTCTTAAGCCGCCTTGTAGCCCCACTTTCGTGTTTGCCCTGGAGGAAAGACGAGGTGGATGAGGAGGGGAAGGAGGATCAGCAGTGGGAGCAGTAGCAGTGGGAACAGTAGCATTAGCAGCGGCAGAGGGAGCAACAACATCACTACCACCACCACCACCACCACTGCTAACACTGCCTTCCACTTCCTTCACCAACGGCGATCCCTTCTGTCTCGGACTGTCCCTCATGGGTCCTACATGCAATACTGTAATAGGATCACTCAACATCGGCTTCCTACTCCGAGCTCCGTCGCGCGGGATAGCGGGCGGTAGATTCCCATAATCGATTTCTTCTTCATTGTCATCTCCATCCAAGGTCTCCGTTTCCCCATCTATCTCCTTCCCCGCATCTGGCACAAACAAAGTCGGGGCGGGAAAACCGAGGTAGGCCTCGATTTCTTTGTCCAGTTCTGCGAGGCGGATGGGATCGCGGGCCTTGTGCTTTGGTGGGCGGGGAGGAAGTGAGGGGATAGGGGGTGGTGGATAGGTAGGTGCGGAGGATTGGATGGGTGGTGGAGTAGGAGGGACATCGCGTAGCCAGGTGCTGACGCGGCGCCTGACCTTTTCCTGGCGCTGGAGTTCGTTTTCGAGGAAAAGTTGGAGGGCGGCGGCTGTGCTGGTGGAGTCTCGTTGTCGATCATGTTGTGTATGCATTGTGGGTTCGGGAGCCAAGTTCACATCTTCAAGGGCTCTAGGGCCATTGTTGGAGCCTGCGATACGAGCGGAGGCTGTGGTTAAAGGGATGCGAGATACCACGATAGAACGGCGGGGACCGCGGAACCGATGCTCTTGTTCTTCCCAATTGCTGACGGCTCCGCGGAAGGTGGTGACGCGTGCGGGGAGATGGCCGAGCTCGATGTTGTTGTCATTGTGGGTTGGTGAAGTTGGAGAGCGGAGCTCCTCATTGAGTGAGGGTCTTTGGCGTTCAATGTACTTGATGTAGACGAGGATGACGCTTGCCACGCTAGCGGCAACAGAGAGAATGATACCGAGATAGTAGCTTGGATTGATGCGCTTTGGTGGGTTGCTCATGGCTGCTGTGATGATGAGGACGAGAAGTGTTGTGAGAACGATGATGGAGATGTGGAGGATTGCTGCGGATAGGATGAAATGAAGGTTCCTTTTGGCGAATGAGTGTTGACGGGTATGTTGTATTGCAAGCGATGGTATCTGTGGGGGTCGAACAGTGTGAGCAATGTCGGTACGAGCTGCAAGCAAGAGGGATGCTTGGGAGTGCTTTGGAAACAAGGCCTGGGAAGGAGAGTCGGACGGTAGAAGGGTAGTAAAAGACCGAGCCGTCCATGAATTGGGAGACCGTGGGTCTAGATCGAAGACGGAAGGGGCCGTTGGGACTGTAAGGACAGGAGATGCCATGTCAGATGGAACGATTGACCTTGAACAAGAACATGTGACAATGGTTTGTGGGAAGCTTCCAGTTGCTGGACGAGGCTGCTTCGGGCATGGGATTAGCAACGGTTCAGAATGGGCTTGGCTCCAATTATCATCTCATGGTAGGACGGGGGCCAACAAGGTAGTAGCAAGACATACCACAGTCAATGGACGGCGATCCTCTAAAGTTGAGCTTGTGTCGTTATCCGGGGAAGGAAACAACCACAAAGCCGTAGGGAGCCCCTTTGATAGGGACGAATATGCCTAGTATAGTTTGGTCCGATCTTTTTACTGACCGGGGAAAGCGGCAACGTATTAAGGGGAATCTCATGACCAACAATTTCGAAGCCAGTACCTCAGCTTACCCAGCATAACAGCAGCAGAAGGAAGGTGTATCTACCGAACAAAGCTCCTAAAGCAAGGATAGCAGGACATTGGTGACCTGCAAAAGAATGACTTTGCTAGAGTAGCCGGCTTACCATGCAAAGAACGTTGAAGGCAACGACATTGAGGATGAGGAATGGTAGAGAGTCCAGTATGAGCAGGCGGAACAATTTGGACCTCGGCGGTACCATGCTCTCGGGAGTCGCTGATGAATGAAATGCTCCCTCGTGACCCAGCTGGTGAAGACGTCACGAAAGGCTACGAGACGAGGAAACATCAAGCTTGAATCGTGAGAAAATACGGAGGACGGAGGATGATTATGATGTCGATGAAAGAAAGAAAGAGACATTTCAGCGTCTCTTGTTTTCCTTTTGTCGTTTTTCTTTGGCTGCTTCCCTACGTCTCCTTTTCCATGCTCGATTCGTCTCGCCTCTATGTTCGTAAAACCACTTTGCAAACTCACTTTCTTCGGCCTCTTCTTCAGCTTCGTCCTTTGTGGGAGCATTCGAAGCTCTAGGAGTTGATGTGATATCTTCCCTCTCCTCGTCACTTTCACTATCTCGTTCTCCGGACCCCTGAGACCATAAGCGGCCAAATGAGGTCTTCCCAGGAGCAGCAGTATCTGGAGTGGGGGCTGCACTGCGAAGCCGCCGCTCCTGGAAGTCTTGCTGCGTAAAGGGTGTTTGGGGAATAGCCACGACAGTATTGCCGGCTGGTTCCTCATCTGGCTCAAAGAAGCTGAACCCGGTCTTGACTTCCAATGACGGTTTTTGGGGTGTTTGAGAGGCTGCCGTCTGAGGTCGTTTGAATAGAGCCTCAAGAGGATGAACGTCATTGTTCGCCTCCAATGGAGGGGTAGGAGACAGTCTGCTAATTGATAGCGCTCGCACCTGGTCGGTGTTGAATTCGTTACTCGCTTCCGAGCTGCCGCTGCCCTCAGAGGAGGTCTGGTCATCTGAAAGGCCCTCCGCAGGTTGATTAAGTTGTGATTGTCCCTCCGTTGGAACGGTAATTTCTCCACCCTCAAGCATTGGGATGCTATCCGAAGTTGGCTTAACTTTTTCATCTTGCCCTGGCTTCCTTGAACGACCAGCTCGCGTCTTGGTTTCCTTAGCGCTTTGGGCGTGAGCGCTTGCAGAGTCCTCAATGGCGCCGACTATCTGGCGAGCTTTTCGCCTCGTCTGTCTAGCCTCATCCATGTTTTCAATGATGTTGCCGTCTTGGTCGAACCATCCCTTACCCTCGATGTAGGATGATGTGGACTTTTTCCCATCAAGATCTTTGTCCTCTCGAAGGAAGGTGGCCTGCTTTGTAGTCTTGTCAAACTCATGAACAAGAACATCGCGCTCGGATTTCCCTCGCTTTCGTTTCTTGGATTTGGTCGCTTCGGAAGTATTTTCAACCGAGAGGCTGCGGGCGTTTCTTGGGATTTTGGTTTTGAAGAGACATTCCGGCCCGTCTGTGTGTGCAGAAGCTTTCTTGACTGCCGCCATATTTTCTCTCTTATCCCGTTTAGTTGACTGCTTCTCTTCCTTGGCACCAGGTTCTGTCCATCCTCGTTTGACCTTCCTCCCATCCGGCAACTCTACTCCGTCCAAAACGCCATCCTCTTTCGCGGACTTGGCCCTTCTGGACTGTTTGCGATCCTTCTGCTTGGTCTCTTCATCTTGAGTATATTCAGCTGTCCTTGCCTTTTCCGGTCTTGCCTTCTCGACCTTCATCTTCACACCTTTCAGGATGGAGCCGTGTAACTTTTTCTGCAGACGATCGGCTTCGAGTACGGGAAGATCGATATAGCCGTACCGTTTGTCCGGGAGTGATTGCAATGTGTGATAGGATATGTTGCTGGCCAGGTTTCGTAATGGCCCCGAAAGCACAATGGGAAGGAGCTCTGGATCTAGCGGGGAAACATGTAGCCGCCGAGTTTCGACCATGGAGTGGACAGCATCTGGATCAGAGCTGAGCGGTATAATAGCAGGTAGGATACGCTCTTGCTCTTGCTCTTGGTACGAGCCGGCCAGTAGTCAGACTGTCGGACTTTGGTAAGAGATCACCGGGGCCTGGAACTTTCGGAGGTGCGACGGTGGATTGTGGAAGCTTTTAGCAGCTGTGGGCGCCACAAGAGGGGTTTATTAGACGGCAGGTGGGGGTCCGGGAGAGGCTGCAAATGGCGGAAAGCTTGGCGTGTGGGTGGGAGCCAAGCGAGCCAAGTCAGAGGTTCCTTGATATAACTACTTTGGGTAGGTAGTCGTACTGCCACTGCTGCTTCGATTCTGTATAGCAACACCATTGACCGTCACCATCATTTTACATGCCCACTGCCGACATCTGAACAACACACCAAGTTCGTTGACTTTCAGATTGTTGCACCTCCATGAAGCAATCCGGCTACTTGCATCATTAATATATTCTCCACCACGCCCAGCACGAGCTCGAAATCTTCCTATCCTACCATGCTTGCTTCCATTACTCGGCTTGGCGGAGGACTACTACTGCTTTCATGAGCATCTCTTCTATGGATCAAACCTCGATATGAACATCCGTTATTTTGAAGCCCGCTGTCACTTCCATTTCAGCCATCCTCGCCGTTTGACTCCACCGGCTGCTTCTATCCGATAACGTACCCATCTCGTCGAGCTAATCAGGGGATTATGGGGAACACTTCCACAAAAGAGCACCGAACAGACGCTCGAAGACCCCGTCACCTCGACCCTCACCGTCTCTCTTCCCCAACCTCCTCGGGCCCAAACTCCCCGTCAGCAGACCCGCCTGGAGAAAGCTCATCTCAAGCCTTCTACAACTCAAGAACCGGAAGGGGGAGCAGACCCGATCTTTCCGCTCTGCTAGGCTTGGCCAACCATGCTGCCGGAGAGGGACCCTCCGTTGAAACCCGAAGAGAGACGAAGCAGGAGAAAGACGCCAGGAAGTTGGAGAAGGATCGAATTGCAAGAAGAAAAGAGCGGGAAAAGAGCATGCGAGAAGAGCATGTCGATGGCGGTTACCTCGTCACACAGGGTGTCTACACCGGTTTCGAAGATTTCGACAAGGGTATCGTCAGGCAATTGATGGTAAGCTAGCTGGAGCAATCCCACAGACTATGGCTCATTACGATAGATCGAACGACGTCTTGCTCCCTTCTGGCGCGGTCTGAATGATTTTAACGATGCTTGGACCGAGAACCAGTTGATTGCCGCTGCCAGAGGCCTACCTATCCCAGCTCCCGACGAAATCCCCAAGGATGAAGACACTGGGCCTTTCGCAGGAGCCGACCAAATCTCCGAGCCAAAGATCAAGACTCCAGCATACGACAAGATGCTCATGGTACCAATCACATCAAGATCACGATCCTACGGCTCAGATTCATCCAACCTACCTTACGCAGAGCCGACCACAAGCTCGAGTATATTTCGCGGTCGAGCAAAGACCTTGGCTTCCCTGACAACCTCGGCCAAGTCCAGTGAAACGATTACTCCAGCCGAGATACAGTTACCTCGGGATCCTTACATCAACGGTCAACGGATTGAAGTGTTCCTCTACAAAGAGACGTTCGAATGTTCCATATGTTTCATTTACTACCCCAGATTTGGCAATAAGACAAGGTGCTGTGATCAATGGATTTGCTCCGAGTGCTTTGTGCAAATCAAACGTCCAGATCCACATCCGCCAGAACATACAGATCCCTCTGCACCTCCTCCGCCACCGACAACAGCCGACGAGGGCGGTGAAGAGGGCGAACTGGTCTCCGAGCCTGCGACATGCCCTTTCTGCAAGCAAGCCGAATTCGGCATTACGTATGAATCTCCACCTTTCCGCAGAGGGTTGTCGTACGCCAATCAACCCTCAAATCAGCAATTAAGCAGGGCGACATCTGCCATGTCCTCCTCAAGCTCTTTGTCTTCGGCACCCAGTGGAGGCCAATTGTCACCCGACTCGATAACCCGAAGGAGGACGACCTCTCTTTCGGCTGCAGATACATCCGTCATTACCACGGACAGGGTACGACCAGATTGGTATCACAAGCTGATGACCGCTCGTGCCCATGCCTCGCGTCGATCAGCCGCAGCAACCGCTCTACATACGGCGGCATACATGATGGGCGATCGTGGGTTCGGAGAGGGTCGCGGTCTCAGCAACTTTGGCCGACGTGGCATTCTCCGGAGGAGCAGTGGACCAGAGTTCCTGACCGGCGGGCATTCATCTGCACATGCGAGCATGATGGCTCTGCTGTCGGAGCGTCATGCAGCAGGAACACTGAACCGGCTCGATGGACACGACTGGAATGCAACAGGATCATCCACAGCTCTTCCACGAGCGAGCTCACGAAGAGACCGCATGGAAGAAATAGATCATTTGATGATGCTGGAGGGTATTCGTGCGAGCCTCGCCACCGAGGAAGAAAGGCACCGACAAGAGGACAAAGTAGCGAAGAAAGAGGCCAAGAAGGCGGAAAAGGAAGCCAAGAAGAAGGAGAAAGCCGCGAGGAAGGCGGAGAAAGCTGGGCTGTATTCGAACGGTGCCAATGCCAGCAGATCTGGCCTGTCCACCCGCAGCGAAACGTCTCTTGGTGCCGGCGAACCGTCGTCATCAGCCGCCAGTAAAGGCAAGGCAACGCTAAGAACGGCAACAGAGTCATCACCCAAACCAGAGTCATCGTTACTAAGTCGAAGAATGCCACAGCGATCTGAGAGCGATGTGGGCCTGCAGCCCCATCCATTCGTCTGGGACTCACAGGCAGGTGCGCAGAGTCACCTTGAACGGGCTCGAGCACAGCTGAATCCTGAGCTGTCCCCTTCATCGCTGCCATTCGGATCGAGCAATTACAAGCCGTCTCATCTGCGAACGACGTCGAATGTGTCTTCGTCAGCATCATCCATCAACGAATCTTTACCAGACTCTGGGCGAAACGCTTTTCAAGGATCAAGCTCCTCCCTCGAACCTTCGCCCAGTGCCAGCGGAGAGAATATCGGCCAGGCCAGCTCATCATCCGAAGCCTTCATCTCCGGGACACCGCCGGGAGGAGGGGCTGGGATAGAACCGATGTTCAACTTCAGGAGCTTAGCAGCGATGGTAGGCAAGGAGGATGTAGTGAATCCGATGGATGCGGTACCCACGATTCACGATGACAAAGAACCTTCTGTCCCGGATCTCTTGGGGGCAGACGGTTCTCCAACAGGCGACCGAGCTACGAGGGACGAACGAAGCGACAGCATGGCAACGGAAAGGCCAAAAACGGAGTTCTACGAAACGACCGAATATCCACATGATGATTCAGAGGCGACACAAAGCGAATACAGTCGATCTTTGGAGATAATGGACGATCATAAGATGGCGCCCGAAGAGGGCACAGGAATGCATAGGGGCGATGGACAGGCTGTTACTTGAATGCATATGTCGTATCAGACGAAGGGGGGCGGCACGACATTCTTATGCTTGTATGATTCATGGCGTATACACGGCTAGCATGGAGATGAACATGGACATGGGTTAAGGGGGGTTCGGATCGGAGGGTGAATAACATGCCCATATCATAGATGGGCCCCAACTTGAATACAGTATCAGAAAATTACTCTTCTCCGCTGCAAATGGAACTCAGGGGTCATCGCTTTAATCCTTCACTTGGTACTCCGTTTGGCCGTATCTCTGACGGCTGCAAACCCCGAAGACCATTTGCATCCAACCTATCCCACGAGCCGAAACCTTCGCGAATGTGAGCTAAATCTACTCAAGCAGGTATTCCTCGATGCATCGGACGATGTTCGCTCTTGCAAAACGCTTTCGAGATCTTGGCAGCTTATTCCTTATGATTGACAGCTACTTTGTTACTGCTAGGTACTTGGATATGGAAAAATTTTGAATACTAATATGAAGTCGATATTGATTTTCTGGGTATTCGATACCTCGCTGTCCTCCTAGGCGGCTACCTCCAGTTATAGTAGGATCGTTTATACCGTTTTAATATCACCTTCGTGGGTTGATGTGTGTGGGTGACGCAGGTGGTGAGGGTGGTGAGGGTGGTAAGGTATACAGCAAGCGCTGACAGGGATACGTTATAAATCTTACACAAGACAGAAAATCACCGATCGCTGCCGCTTCCTCCGTATGGAACATTGACATCATACCCTTACTCGAGATCTTCTACGCACCGTATGAACCTCGAAGAACACTTTGCACTCCCCCACGTTCGACATCCGAAACCTCTGTTCGATATATAAAGTGTGTTCTAAAGGTTGAGACTCTTCTGCCGGCCTGTGGAAGTTTCTCATGACCGAGAGTCCAGATTTACAACTTTGTATGGACCAGAGGCTGCTATGGAATCCTAGAGGGATCTTGATCTTGTTGGCATCGTGTGCGCCATGACTTTATGTTCCCGGCGCCAGCTTACTACTGCAAGCTTCATTAGTGTGTGAATTTCTGGATCGGTGTTAGTACCCCATGTGCAGATGAAGGCTTTCTAGGCAACCCGAGCGACGCAGTAGTAGTACTATTACGGCTGGCAGCTGTTGCACTTCATGAAGAGCCTTGTTATTTCAGACTTTGTTCCGTTGCCTCCTTAGCGGCGTTTGACCCTGGCTCCAGGTCTCCCAGTCCCGATCGGGTCCTGTCTGCAAGACCAACGCAGAATCGACGGACCGCACTGCTGCCCACAGGCGCGCCTTCGAGAGAAACGATGCACCACCGTGCGTCGTGCAGGGAGCACATCCACCCGGGGGCACTAAAAACTGACTAGCAGCAATCGGGTACGGATCTGCTCCTGAGCTGTTGGCAACGCGGACGCCTTCATCATCTTACACCACCGACACTTTGTTCCTTCTGATGCTTTTCCTCTGGCAACACATAAAACCTCGAAAATGTCTCCTCAGATGGCTCCTCGGAGTCTACCAAGCGACCCATCTCATTTAACATGCCTTCTATTACCAACCAGACTGAGCGCTCCGGCACCCCCCTTATACCGTCCCCAGTGACGTCCCCGACTACCAGTAGCGAATTAGCTGTCACTATTACCTTCGGTCTTTGCGCGGTAGCTGGCACCGCAGTCACCCTCTGGCAAGCTCATCGTCTATGGCAGATGTTCCGTCACCGTAGGCGGGAGGACGTTGGTATAGTCGCTGCCCCCTTTGACGGTACCAGGCTGACGACCATCTCTGAAAAGCCGCTTCTACCGTTGATGTGGAGCTTGTCGCGGTAGGTACCACGTCATCAATTATCGAGACTGCTACGTACGTCTTTTCGCAAGTCTTCTTTTAATGCGTCAAACCTCGCTCACCTCCGTCCTTACATAGTGCCAATCCGACCCCAGACAACTCCACCGCCGGCAGTATTCGATCAGGGCAAGATCATATCGACTAGAAATGAATAGAAAGAGACAGCAATAAGAGACAAGACCGCTATAGCACAAACTCCCAGAACTCTATACCCGGCAGTATCGACAGTACCTTCTCATCGTACAGACTAGCATTGTGTTCGGATTATCAAGGAGCTTTGTATTATAGGTGTGGAACAATCATGAGGATATGCAACACGATGTTCAGGATAGGGACATGCATAACGAAAACTTCCAGAACCGGTATAAATTGCGCATGATCACCTTGCTTACCATGAGTTGACAATGTGCAACTTTCGTCTCACTTCCACTTCTACTATTAAGATGTGTTTCTTGGCTTAACCGTATCAAACACTACATAGGGATTTTATTGAATTCACCTTATTCTCGATCCTTGCCTTCGCATACAACGAATGTTATTGTCCCTCTTTGGTAAGCTCGACTGAAAGCTCGATCTCTCCAGTCAAAATTTCGAGCCACTGCTATGATTTCTCTACGATACCTCGGTTAACTGTTGATCGATAGAACGGTCTCTTGTTGTATTTGTACCCCACAGGGCATGTGGGGCTGAGTAACGGTTGCCACTGACGTACGCAAGGGGCCTTTTCACTTTGAACCCCACTATTGCTATCCTGCACCAAAACATCATTCGCATTAAATCTTGGATTGAGAGCAAACATTTCTTCCAAAATATCATTCTTCACAGTATCCCTTACACTAAGTGTTGTGTCAAGACTATAAGCCAGCATGTCTTCCACCGTCGTACACGTATAGTCTACCTTGCCCGTACCTACTGGAACAACTCACTAATTCGCTACAAGGTCAAGAACATTGCTTCTCAGACAAGCGAGAAGGAAGTGAGAGACTTCTTCAGCTTCTGGTAAGTCTTGTCTCCACCAGATTTAACATTTCAGTGCATCTGACAAAAGGCAGTGGAAAAATCACATCTCTTTCGGTCACACCCGCTTCCAAGGAAGAGGACAGTTCTCAGAGCGCAACCGTGACATTTGAGAAAGAAACGTTCGTGTCTCACCTTTGATATGAATATTCTCTCGTACTGATCATCTTGCAGAGCGGCCAAGACTGCCCTTCTCCTGGATAACACCCAACTCGGAAGCTCTCAAGTCCAGGTATCCAGCGCCGCGAACATCGAAGAGCTTGCCGGCAAATCAGCATCCGCAGACGACACACCTCATGATGAGAATGACATCTCTCAAGAAGACAAGCCCCGCTCCCGCATCGTCGCCGAGTATCTCGCACACGGCTACACCATCAGCGACAACGCCATTCAACGCGCCATCGCTCTCGACAACAAGCACGGCGTCTCCAACCGCTTCACCAACGCACTCGCCCAGTTTGACCAGAAGTACAAGGCAACCGACCGCGCCAAGGGCATCGACGCCAGCTACGGCATCACGGAGAAAGCCAGCCGCGGATGGGCTGGCCTAAGCTCATACTTTGAGAAAGCAGCCAATACGCCCACCGGACAGAAGCTGGCAAGCTTCTACAGCCAAAGCAACAAGCAGGTCCACGACATCCATGCCGAGGCAAGACGTCTGGCGGATCTCAAAGGGGGCAAGACCGGTGGCCCGGGTACGGCGAGTAAGGAGGAGAACGAAAAGACCATGGAGAAAGTGCCAGGAACGGAAAACACGACATGTAAATGTGGAGGTGATACCGGCGTCTGTCCCTGCGGGGAAAGTACTTGTGCTTGCAGTGGATGTGCGAAGAGTGAATTGACGGGGGACAAGACGGCGACTGGACCGGCGGATAAAGTCGCTGAGTCGAGTGGAGTTCAGCCTTTGGGCGAGAAGACGACTTATGCTTGAGCGTGTGTAGGCAATTCGATACTTATGACTTTGGCGGTGTGTATGGTGTATTCTTAAGGTAGAGAGAGTTATGATACCTTGTGCGTGCGAGATTGTCAAACAATCAAAAATCTGCCAAGAGATATAAACGGAAAAGGTCTAGCGCATTCAGCTCAAGCTTCAAGATTTCTACTTCTGTGCCCCGAGGATGGTTGCTATATTCTTTGGAAAACACCTATCAGTATGAAAGGGCGACCACTTCGACTGTCATCCTTTAGCAGTCCGACATCTCCTTTCTCTGGCTCCTCGTCGCGATATGTATGCCTGCAATGCCGCCACCGTGCCTCCCTTCGGCAACCCGCTCTCCCACCAGCTGTTTCCTCATCGCCTTTCCACCGCCGCAGCTATGCAACGGAACCTTCCATACCCGACAAATTCCAAGCCTACTTTAATAAGACCATCGGAAAGCGATTGTTCAAGGATAGCAAAATCCCAGGCGCTGCGGTAGACGACACAGATCAACCAGGAAAAGAGCCCGCAGTCCCGCCAGGCGATGAAGGAACAGCTACAGAGCCGCTCGATGATGATCCTTACTACACACCCGCCACTTCGGGAGAGGAATTGGAGATGGTGGGAGGGCCGTCGGGGTGGTGGGAGAAGGCTTGGGATCAGGAGCATCAGTTCCAGGGGTACAGTTATCCGAACGAACCGAGCATTTACCTCTCAATCACTGATACTATAACCACCCAGATGGATGCGTCCGACACCTATGCAAGACGGCAAGGAGATTAAAACAGCTATCGAGCGCGCCCTGGTGGAATGGTATACCGTGGAGAAGGGCAGTATAGAATTTCGGAAATCCGCCGGAGCGGCACACAGATTATGGGCAAATGATCGATCGTGGGAGATGCCGCCCATGGGAAGCTTCAGCTTATCGCAGAAGAAGAATGGGAAGGTTCAATTGGATTGGGAGCGGTCGGAGGATCAGATGGAGATGCAGAAGTGGTTGCTGGAGCCTTTTCAGAAAGGTACAGAAGCAACGGGGCTTGAGGATAAGACCTTGGTGCAGGCAGGAGCTGAAGACGTGAAGGCGAATACGAGCACTTCGGCGATGGACGCTGACCATGCAGAAGTCGTGGGAGAAGAAGCTGCCGAAGTCACAGATGGCGAGTCAAACGTTCCAGACGAGGCATTGCTGGAAGGAGATGGCAAAAGGCTAGAATCTCCTCGAAAGCAAAGGCACTCAAAAAGGAAGCAAACAAAGATCGAATACGATGGTCTACAATGCGACATCAGCCTCAGCAACCACAACCTCAAATTCACCGTAAGGTTCAGTGAAGCAACTATCGAATGAGCCATACTAAAGCATGATACAGGTCATCAAGCGTGTAATGCAACTAACAGGCATCCGCATCCCCGACACAGCAATCCAATCCATCGAGTCCTCCCTCGCCCTCTGGCACCACCTCATCCAGAAACCCAAGCCCAAGAAATTGGCTCAACTCCTTATCGAAGGCCATGAGCCTACAGGAAGGAAACCGGCCAAGAAAGTCCCGCTACTAGCCCACCTACCCAACGTCCAAATCCTACCTACGAAACACATCCCCTCGATGACGGAGACAGCCTTGGGTAGACAAAAGGTCATCGAGCAGCAATTGGATGAACATGGCATCCCGGTACCTTTCCGAGAAGAGATCGAGCAGATCACAGCGCACGAGGAACAACGGCTCAGAAGGCAGATTGATGCTATGACCGAGGGTGAAGGGGTGGATGAACGGGACATGTGGAGTCAGGCGCCGCTGGAAGATCTGCGTGGACAGACGGAGGGATTGCAGAGGTGATGAGGAGACTTGTGGGGAAATTCATCTGGCTGTATTTTATCCATAGTGAGGCACAAGAACCGGGGACTGCGAAAGGAAGTATCGTCTATCAGTAGGTACATTTTATCGCCCGACAAATAGGTAGGCGACATTTCACTTTCCATAAACTTGCAGTGGTCCGGGAATGTATATAGCAAATGCACGGTAGACTCGAAGTCGAGAAGCTGTATCCATATCTTTAAAAAATCAATTCAATCCAGTAACCTATTCTTTATTCATTGCCACGTAAAGTAAAGATCGCACTTGAAAAAGATATCTCTCACCAGCCCACGCGCGCCTGTCAATTCACCATAAAAAAACGGGTGTGACGTCGATGGTGGGGTCTTCCCATCTACAAATTCCATCACCCCACCAAGCTTTCAAGAAACTTCTTAACCACCACCACCACACCGACTGAGATCCAAACCTACAACCATACACCTTCCTCCAACCCAATTTCAGTATCCAGAACAGGTTAAAAACAGCAGGTGAGTTTATCGAATCGAAGCAAAGAGGCAAGCAAGCAAGCAAGCAAGCAAGCATCGCGGCTCTTAGGCCTATGACCAGGATCGGTCCAAAATTGGCCCTGGACTTTATATCCTCTCTTGCCTTTTTGCACATGCTCACTTCACATACTCCACCTTCCCACCCCTCAACCATCCTGTTCCAAGTCCACTCAAGCTAACTCACCTCCCCACACCACAGCTTCCACTCCACCAACCCACGCACCACCAACTCACCAACCAACCCCCACACCCTCCCTCAACCCTACCAACACACCTCACACCCCCACCCCCCGCCCAAAAATGTCCGCCCCAAAAGCCGGCCGCCAATCCCCCCCACCAAGCGAACAAACCTCCGCCCAATCCGGGGCGCCCGAATCCGGAAAAGCAGACGCCGCCCCCAGCGCGGAGCACGCGAAGGAGGAATCCGAAAAGGTGAAGAGCGATGAGAGTGATGTGTTGAGCTCTAATCCCCAGGGCCCGATGGAGGGGCCGGCGCATGAGAAGGTTAGTAAGGTTGGTAGGGGGGATGTTTAGGTGATGGAGGAGATGGGGGAGGGGGAAGAGGGAAGGGGGAAGAGGGAAGGGGGAAGGGGGAAGGGGGAAGGGGGAAGGGGGAAGGGGGAAGGAGGGGATGATGATTGAACTGCCAAAGGGATAGCGGCTTGGATCAGTCAGGAACAGATTCGGGGAGAACAATGGATTGGTGTGGAAACAGATTGGCGTGCATGGATGCCATTCGCTCTTGCTTGTATCGTGATTTACCTCTGGGTCATTCCGGTTTGGATTCATGCGAGTATTCGAATGATCAAGATACGCACCAGCAGTAAGAGTATAACGTAATGATGATGACGACCATTACAGTCTCCTAACATGATCCCCTTGCCCAAGACCATTCCCACTGATATCATCATCAATATTGCCTATACCATACCATACCACACAGCTTCAATCTCGCGTCCTGAAGGTATGTGCCGTGCAGGTGCACATACACACCATGAAACCCAATGAACTCTGATTACCATCATAACATAGCCTATCCATTTCACGAAAAAAATTAATCACCTTCGCCGCTGCGGACGGGTATATATGCTCTCCGTTCTCTTTGGCTCTAGACAGAGGGATGGATGTCAGCAGTGTAGGATAGGTTTGTATGATGACGTAGGTTGTAGATTTGCGGGGCGAGAAGGGTTAGGAAAAATGGTGGGGGTTGGAGGTTGAGGGAAAACAGGGGAAGAAGGAAAGCAATGGGAAAACGGGGGAGAAGGGGAAAGAGAAAGGGAAAGGGGAAATGGAAGGGAAGGGGTAGGGAAAGGAGAGCTTACATCAATCCACGGCTTCACCGCCGCCCAACCCAGCAGCCCCGCCGTGGCAAAGATGAAAATGAAGACAACGGCTTCGTCTTTGCGGGAATCGCGCTCTGTGTATTTCACCAATCAATCAGTGATATCTTTCACCCTCTCCGTATGTTCGGCCCGACACCAAAGTTGGTCCAAGTAGGGAAGGTAGAACAGGAAGGAAAGGCGGCAAAGTGGAGAAGGTGAGGAAGAAGGAGGATAGAGCATACGAAAACAAGTCGTAAAAACCTCCTCCAACGCTTTCCCCTCACAGATATGCAATCCCTGGGAAAGACAATACTGTTTATTGCAGTCGTTGCATGTTTTCTTCCTGTATTCCTTCTTCTTCTCGCCTCCTGAATCCTTATCGTCGCTGCTCTTATCAGGTTTCTGGTCGCCTTCTCCCTCTCCCTTGTCCTTGTCGTTATCTGCCGAGGATCCGTCTTCTTCGCGTCGTAGGAGAGGTATACCCTGTGCACCATCCAGTTGCGGGGAAAGAGAGCGCGCATGCAGAGAAGATGAAGGAGCGTCGAGAGGTATAATGGTGCTGTTGGAGCCGCAGATGCATTTGCAGAAGGAGGTTGGGTTTGCTGTGATATCGTGATTAGCTTAATCGTGCGGTATTCGTTTGTGAATGTAGACGAGAGGAGAGGAAGATGAAGCGATAGGGGTTATGGGGGTCTACTTACAGGCGGAGGAGGAGACGAAGGCGAGGAGGTGGAGGAGGAAGAGGAAGCGGAGGGGCTCCATTTCCGTGGGCGGGGCGGCGGGGAGATGGAGGGTTGTGAGGTTTAGGGAGGCATGGCACGGGTAGATATGTCGTATAGAGTGTAGAACGTTGTATCCATTGCAGAGGCGAGTATACTGTTGAGATGGCGGTCGGGTTGTTTCGTAGGATGAGATTCGGACTTTGATGTCTTGGCAGCGATTATCGATTGTCTACGAGACAGACCCGGGGATCGCCATTCATTGTCAGTAATAAATCGAATAGTCCTCTGAGTACATTAGGGCTTCAGCCGATGCTAAGGTCAATGTGTCTACAAATTCTTCCACTACCGTAGATTTCAATTTGCCCCTACCCCCATTTTGAGCAAATTTGCCTGCCAAGCAAACGGATATCATGCGTTTACATTCTCTATGTACAGAACAAGAATTATGATAGCCACTTAGACCATAGGACCCTGTAGCAGCTTTGATCGTCACCTCTATCTTGCCTGTGTCGAGCTCTCCTGTGCAGCAAACCAGCACCCCTCCGCAAGCCAGTCGAAGCTTCGGCGATATTTACAATGTTCAGTAGGTCGTGTTCCAATTCCTCTGAAACCTTGCCCCAAGCCTCGTTTGAACAGTACCTATCTTGATATGACTGAAGGATTTGCGCCAGATGTCTTTTGCTATCCAGCTGAGTCTTCCGACACTTGGGTGTTGGTGCCGCGAGCCCTGGTGATATACCCAGCCGACGAGTATGGCTTATCTTAATGTCGAAGGCTGAAACCGTGTCGTTGAAGGTAACGAGCTGTCCTTACCATCTGTTGAAACCTGTCGGTGGAGGAGCTGACGCGGATGGGGCACTGTGAGGCTGTTTAGAAGAATGACTATCACTTCGACTGGTGGGGTGGGTACCCGATACCTCGACTGTCGGTGGGATATCAATGCCTGGTGAGGTGTTTGGACGCCGACGAGGTAGTGGTTACCGATGGATCCAATGCTCATGCCGTCGTATTGATCATTACATTGCTTTACCCGTGGTCGTAGCGTGGGAAAAACGTCGAGTCGCTGTGAATTGAACCGGATATCGCCATAGAGTGTTGCTACTCAATCGTCCAAACGCTTCTCTTGACGCCGCGGAGATAAAGACCGTTGTGAATACGCTTTCTGAACTTTCGAGTTCCATCCGCTGGCTTAACAGAGAAACTTTCCTTCGGCTAGGTATCAGTGCTCGCAATCTGGAAGGAAGGCATCATCGTGCAAAGTCGTGCTTAGGGGCAAACAGAACGAGCTCTTCAGACGATGACGATGACGATGCCTATAAGGCCGGAGCGAGGTCGGTCATCAACTCCTGTCCCCCTTGATTCGTGACGTGGAGGATGGGGCCAACGGGACCGTGGTTTCAGCACCACGTGGCAGCGTGGATCGTCGCTATGTATTTATCGCATGGATTTTCCCTCGTGAATGCTAGGTTGATCCGAAACTCCTGACGTGCACATTCGATAGCGTTGGTGTATGCATGGTCGCGGGCGTTGCCGCATACTACGGGCTCAGCGGCTGTGCCTTATTGGCTTTCCGAAGCGGCCTGGTTGCATCGACCTCGGATCCTTGGAACGGTGCGTGGACAGCTGTCACGACCCTGCATCAAGGTCGCCGTTGTGGATGGGTAGCCACGCGATTGAGATGGTCACGCCCCCAAGTATGTATGATAATTTACGAGAGCACTCCAGTTTTCTCCATGTATCAGCCTTTGGTCATACCTCCGGCCTGGGGTGGTTGCTTGACTGGTGATGCCACCCAATGTGGCTTATCTTATTCCAACAGCGTGCAGCATCTTGGAAAGAAATAGCGAGCGTGTAACCGGGAAAATCTTGCCATAAGCTTACTCTGCGCTACACGATTAGGTATGGCTCCAATTTTAGTGGACCTTAGCAGTTCCAAAGGATAATTCGATTCAATGATTGTAAAGGAGTCAGAAAGAGGCCTGTTGGTAGCAGTTGTACAAAGCTTTACCGAACTTGATATGACCAAAGAGCATCTATCTTGACATCATCAAGCCCGGGTTGAATTTACCCTTGGCAAAGGGAGTAAGTACCATGATATTTTTCAGCAAATCTGGTAAGAAGATTGAAGCAGACGAAGATAGCAGAGAACAGGGATGGTACTGGCAAATCCTTACATGCAAAATCTTCGAGATTGAAAAGTTGCCTACTGCAATCGAACTCTACATCCTTTGGGAGAGGCGATCCACAGAGGCTTACCCAACCATGATCAAGTCAACCGGGTGTTCGAAAATAGGAAGTTGCGCAAGAGCGGTGTCGTTGAGGATGCTGTCAGATGAAACCATGTCACCTTGTAGGATCGCGGTATTAAGGTACATCATAATCGGGCTGAACAGCTGTCATCTCCAATGGGGGACTCGTCACCTGGGACTGTTGTCGTACGCAGAGGCAGAGCATGGCCATCTGAAAGACATCGCGTGTCGGAAAGGTGGGCAACTGGCAGCGGCTCTTGCCGGCTGTACAGAGGATTGGCTTTCTGTTGCAACGGTCCACTCCCGTCATCACCGCAAGGATTACCGCATTCGGACATGATCGGGAGGCTCAAATCCTTAGCCTCTGAATCCGTCTCTCGGTCCTCGATATGAAAGGGCCTGATCTGATCTGGCGACGAATGCATTTTGCGTGAGACAGAGATTGCTTCCTAGGAACCAGTATTCGCAAGATGTTGCCTTCCAATGTAGAGAACTGAATGAAGTCTGAAGTTGACCATGTAGTAGTTTAGGCTAGCGTGGGTGGACTGAGTAGAACCCTACCAAAATGGACAAGCTCGCTTAGCTCGGCACGGAATCAACCTTCGCCGACGGTGGGAACATCAATCACCCAAGCATCATTATTGAAGGACAGAGAAAATTGCCTGCTTACGAACGCCTTGTCACTCATCCGAATGTACCAATCACCTTACTGCCAAGGGGTGATCCTCATCCTGTGATAGGTATGGGTCCTGATTGATCGACAGTGTGGCATGGTCGTCGGGGAACTGGCCCGTCCACGACACACATGCGATGAAAGGGATCAACAAGCGACGAAGCCAGAGGCTCACACCGGAACGGCTCGAGAAAACCAGCTAGGTGCTTCTTTACTTCTTCATGACGAGCTGTCTTCAACTGGTCGGTGCATTCGCAAGAGGGTGAAACGTGCTACGCCGTTCACTGCCCTCCCAGCTCGCTCAATTTACCTGAATATTGCATCTTTACTTGGACCACTCCAAGCTTCAGCAGCCCTTCCCACAACCCTGAAACATATGTGCTTCCCATCTCACCTCCTTTTCGGCTGTTAATCCTTCTTGCTGCCTGCCAGAATGTGCTTGAGGAAACGCCCTGGCGTCGTCATCGTTGGCGATTCATTCTCGAGCTGTGCTCGGTGTTCTCAAAGCCGGTCAAGCCAGACCCATATGTCAGTCAGGCTCGGTTGCTTTACACCAATCAATGGCTGGGACTGCCATGCAGGCAGCGGTTCACGCTAATCCCCGTCAATCTGTCCCACATGGACTGGCATAGCCTACCGGTGACCATTTTACGCTTTGCATATGCACCATCACTGTTCCAAGTGATCAAAGGCCTGGCCTGGCTGTCTAGATCAAGCCTGAGGGGACATTCTTCACCTGGTTGGATAGGTCGTACAGTACCGATATGATCATAAGTTGCCACTGTCCTGCTGTTAATAAAAGGAGGGTGTGAGATTTCTGATACGTACGGCTACACAGCACCGCCCAGCTTGTTTCGCATCCTCACCTATCGATAGATGTATCAGAAGACTCTGTATTCCCACACAGGCTTTCAATATACAAGAGATGCCATACTTATACCTCCTTCCCCCGGACGGCACTCAGCCTCTATTGCACCAACACACCGATATTCACATCGTTCCAATATCTCCACGTCGATCCCGCCTAAAAATGCCCATCACGGATCCCACCTTCCAGCACAGCGATGAAGACTGGTCTCAGATCACCCAGCCCCGGCTACGCAAACGCGTGCAAAACCGCGTATCTCAAAGAAAGCATCGTAAGGGCTTCCTACTGCTCCTAGCATGGCTCTGCTCCTGCGATGGCCACTACACTTGCCATGGTTTAGACCAGCGCAGCTAACTGAAATCAACAGGGAGTAAAATACGCCAACAGCGCGCTAATTCAGTCGATGCGGAACGTGCGATGTCGGCCACGAAAGGGACAAGGGGGCAATCGCTCCACAGTGGTTCCATTTCGTCGAATTCGTCATCAAACCCAGGTGGACAACAACGAGGCCAACATGAGTACGAGTTATCGAAGCAAGTATTGGCTGAACCAGACCGTCTTCATCCGTGGAGTGGAACCGATGGGCTCGCATACAGCGCTTTCGAAGATCCACCCTATGCCGAAGCACACCAACCCTGGCTGGATTACCCATCGTCATCGTATCCCGTATCCTCAGCGTATCCTGTCGAGTCTCCTTCGATCGCCATCACCCATACCCCGGTCAGCAACTCGTATGATCTTACCCAAAGTACAGGACCTATAGGACGCTCTTACTCGTATTCGAGTTCGATAGCCCCTCCGATGGCGAACACGGGTATGGGTGCCATGAGAATTGCACATCAAGAACCTCAGCAGCATTCCTATTACACATTGCCAACATCGGTTTCATCCAGTCAGTATTTGACTACGACAGAATCGACAGGCTTCCCACCCCAGGAACGGCTGTATGAGCGATTTTCCAACACTTGGGATCCCTCGACAGCACATTACTCTTACCCAAAATTGGATTCAGGACCAATGGACTCAGGTTACACTCGAGAGCCGTCATTCAGCCCCGGATACTACGGCTCCCCATCAATGTCCAGCGCAAACACTTTGTCACGAACCGCAACTACCCCAGCTCCAGGGTCGAGTTCTAGATCTTACTCTAGCTACGACCACGACTTACTCAATCCAACGGCCTGCCTTGGTACTGAACCTCGGAGTTCTGGCTTCGACCCACAACATTACAAAGACAGCAGTACAACTGATCTTTCTCCTGTCCCCAAAGGAAAAAGACGGTCACGGTACCCAGGTCATTAGCCGTTACATCCGTGGCTGAGGTGTTCTGCAACCGGCGTTTGTACGATAAGTTTGAAGTGGTGGAATGAACTTTGTAAAATTATCTGCAGGTAGTTTACAGCCAATGTATTCATAGCAAATGAAGGATGTCATGTTGCCACCATTCGGTTGCTTGGTTTGAACAGATTCTGACATATTGCTTGGACGGGGCTAAAGTAATTCGAGCATGAGCATAAAACGATCGTAGGCGAAGTTACGTGATTCATGTGGACCACAAGATCAGGCTTCAATCTTTCGACTGCATTCATGCATTGTGAGCAGTCGAGGCGAGCCGATCAATTCTCAAAGAAGGGGCCATTTTCGCCTTGCGGCTCTGCGTTCTTCAGCCAATGAGAGACAGGCTGATTGAGATGACCAGACCCATGAATGTTGAACCAATCACAGCACTGATGAGATAAGCCCTTCCAAAAACAGCCTTATCGATAAAGCTCAGAACCCGGACTATAAAGTTCCAGGTTCCCTTACAATTACCACCATCCAATTTCACCATTCATTCACAACTGCTCAAATCTAAAGTCACTACCGATAAAACTTCAATTACCAGAGATCAGACTTGTACCAATTATGTCTTCCACCAAGATCCCAACATCCTGCTGCGGAAAGTCTGGCAATCAAGGTTGCGTCTGCGCATCTCAAGCCAAGTGTAAATCTCAACTCCCTTGTCACCATTCTTTAGTCTCCGCCAGGCTGAATTTCCATGACAGGCTCTTGCGGCAAGCAATCCGCTCTCAACTGCACCTGCGAGAAAGCTTCCACCGAGAACACCGTTGCCGGCGCTCGCTGCTCGTGTCGTATGTCTCTCGTCCCTGTTCTTCCCCGTCCTAGATCTGTGCTGCATTTATGCTCGTTGAACATTCGACTGACCGAGCATGTAATCTAGGCGCTCGTCCCGCCGGCGCATGCACATGCGAACGCGCAGCAACTGAGAACAGCAAAGTCGAAGGCTCCACCTGTTCCTGCGGCAAGCGTCCAATCGGTTCGTTTATCCCATCCAGACTCTTGCTTCCATACTAACTCTGCCTCAGATGCTTGCAGCTGTGAGAAAGCTCCCGATGGCGGCCGGCTTCCTACTGAGATCGACTTCACCACCAAGGCTGCCGGAGCCTGAAGAGCTCCCTCACTGTGCCCCGAAGCTGCGGATGTTCCCATGATACCTACATGATCGAATGGCATTGGGAGGCGTTGAGACGAAAATGGGGATGGCGAAAGGGCATTCTTGACACGGGTGGTAGAGACTTCGGCGGGCATCTGTGTTTATGAGGAACAGTTGAATTGCCTCCCTCACTGGCTATGAGAAACACCGTTTATCCAAAACCATTCCATCTCTTGAAGTCTTGAAGTGCTATGCGAGCATGCAGGTATAAGAAGTCCCAATGGCTCTATCCTGTCATCACCATCCATCCTTACGATTTACCCTCATCGACCTCATCTTTAACCTTCGCATCCTGCTTCGCCGGCCTTTCCCCAAAAATCGTACTCCCCACCCTCACCTCATCACTCCCACACCGAATCGCACTCTCAAAATCCTCACTCATCCCCATACTCAACTCCAACTCCCCCTCCTCCATCCCCAACTCCCTAACCACCCCATCCCTAACCTCCCTCAATTTCAAGAAATCCTCATTCTCCTCCCCCTCCTTAACGCCCCTACTCCTCGCAATAGCTCCAATCGTCATAACCCCCTGCAGCTTCAACCTATCGCATTTCTCTCTAACATGTCTACACAAACCCGCCGCCTCCTCTGGCGAAACACCACTCTTCTCCGCCTCCCCACTCGTATTAACCTGCACACAAACCCTCAACCTCACCCCCGTCCACTTCCTCCACGCCTCTCCATCTTTCTCCCACAACCTCCCCCGCCCCTTATCCAACTCATCCGCCTTCTTCACACTATCCACACTCTCCACGCACCACAGATTCCCCACCTGCTCCGCCAACGGCCGACATTTATTCGTCTGCAGCGCGCCGATGAAATGCCATCTTATTTCTTGCGGGAGGAGGGGCGCTTTGGCGAGGAGTTCTTGGAGGTAGTTTTCGCCGAAGTGGAGGTGCGAGTGCGGTGGGGAGTGCAGGGCTAGGATGTCGTTTGCGGGTTTGAGTTTGGAGACGGCGACGAGGCGGGGGGGTTTTTTGGAGGAGGCGGATGCGGAGGAGATGCGCGTTAGGACGGAGGTGAGGTTTTGGGTGAGGGTGGAGGCGCGGGTGGGGGAGATGGGCATTTCGGAGGTCATGGTTGGGTTATGGCGAATTTTTTTTTGAGAAGGATCCATGGAGTATTCGATTGGAAGGGATGATGACGACATGGTGATCGAGCGGGAGCCGCGCGGTAGGATTTTGACGCGTTGGGGACGACGAGAGCTCTCAAACTCGACAGATTATAATAGGACTGGCACACAGCAATCGATCCGTCACACGGCCATGGTACGAAGTCAAGTAGCTACAAGAGATTTGAATCAACGTAGCAGGCAATCGTTACAGCGATATCCCTTGTCATCCGATCCCCATTGCCGTTGACTTGTAATACGAGGTAGGTCTCATGGTTCCAGCTTACATGGCTTCGACCAGGATGACGAACAAGGTTGTTTTCGGTCGTTCACAAGGAGCTTGAGAGATACTTCATGTGTTCTCAGAAGTACAGCTCACCCTAGAATTCGATTTCGAAATTATAAGCACATGGAGACATCGCCAGCTGATCGAGAGTAGCTCTCGCCGGTGACCCTTGTCCCCATTCATACTACCCGTCCGACGTGTTTGACAGCCGTTTCTCCCTTACCACGACGCACTTCTAGCCATCACAGTGGATCAGCGTTACTGGAACGACGCAACGGGCTTTACTGCCATAGCAAGGCCATCGCTCACAACACCGTGGAACTTCAGTGTAACCTACCGGATCGGCGAGTCTCCATGCTTCTCCTCGTAGCATAATTGTGAGCGAAGTGAGGCAGCTATCGGCCAGACTGTCCGTGCTGTATCCGCTTTTACGGCCGAGAACGGTATATTTATGGAGAACCGTATGTGGAGAACTTGACAACAACACTACCGGTCGAGAGTCCGAATTGACAGAGATGGAGAGCCATTGTTATCCATAACCCCCAACCCAGCTCGGTCCGGAACCTCCGCCGACACCGCCATCTGCACCTTTTTGCAGAAATTCAACCAAAGCATCCCCCAAGCCGTCGCAAATAATGCCACATCCATCTCCATGGAGGGTCCAATAAACCATGCAAATCGTCCCGGCGATTGCAGTCCCAACTCTGCTTTATCGATACAGTGATAGCTCTCAAACACATCTCCTTTCAAATCCCGCCACGATGCCTTTCCTTGCCTAAGTCTCAGCCACCCAAAGAAAAGAAGCCCTATTCACGCGGATCCCACATCCAAACCGACACCAGTCGGTCTTTCACCACATGCTTCGAACGCAATCCTGCAAACGTGTATGGTAAAAACGTACCTAGAGCTCCAATCTCGCAGTCTCTTAAAATCTTCACCCCAGAACGAAGTCATCGCCCCCTTCCGCCACACCGTGACAGTGACGACGCATTTTAATACTTTATCCTTACGAGAGAGGAGTATGCGAGACGCAGCCACTTTTTATTCATTGCTGGTGGAGGAGAGTATTCGAGGTTGGGCGAGGTGCAGGCGGATCCTGGAGGTGGTGTTCCGAGGATGATGACCCAGATCCTATGGTTGAAGGACTACATGATGCTCTCATTGAGGACGTCCAAGGCCCTACTCCACAACCCGAAGCTGGGTCGCCACCTCGTTGCGGACGTCAGGATTTGCTACTATGCTGTGGTGGTATCACGTACTAAACAAAAGGAGTATATCTTGTATATTGTCGAGAAAACGCTCGATCGATATCTTTAATGCAGCAGAATTGGTGAAGATGGCGATATCGCTAGTAATGGTGACTTGCTTTATTCGCACTGAGCAGATATCGGAGGGTTTCAATACCTGTGTTTGACAGTGGTAGAATGGATAGGAAGTCGTTGGGATTGTGTGCGGCGGTGATAAGGTTTGTGGTTGATGGGTATTGACGATGTTTCTTCTAGTGGTTCTGTGGTTCAGATGGTGCCGTCGCCAGGTACTCTTCCAGCGAATGGTCGATGGATTGGCCTAGTTGTGCACACGCTTTGATAGGAAGGGTCCCGTATGTGATGTGTGCTTTCATTCAACTTTTCCCCTCTCAATTTTAAGTCCAAATGCTACCCTAAGAATGCTATCCCATTTGTCATATTGACCTTCCACCCAATCGAGCATGCATGTCAATAGCAGATTAAGCCAGGTTTCCAGTCTCATCGCTATCAACCTTCCGAACAAACCTCCTTGACACGCCTATCCCACCTTTCCGAATGCCTAAAACTTTGAATCAAATTGGACCTTCGGGTTCACCGACCCAGACCTAACCTCATCGTCCTTGAACCCATTAGCCAGGAACCACTGGATCAGATCCCCATGCTCCAACAGATCATCCATGGTCAAAGGGAAAGTGACGGATTCTTCGACGCCGTCACAATTGGAGATGCGCAATCTATCGGCACGAGCCAGAGCGATGCAATATTCGCAGTTTTCGTGCGGGTATAGGTGGGCGGCTTTCGAAGTGGGTGAAACGGCATTCTTGTGGTCTCCATTGTTGCTGTTGTTGTCGTCGTCGTGGAAAGCATACGCGGCCTCATGTATGAAATCCTTGACATTGTGCGAATCCAGGAACCATTTGATCAAAACCCTATGCTCATACATGTCATCCCAAGTCAATGGGAAGGTGACGGATTCTGTGACGCCGTGGATATCGGTGCTGGATATCGAGTTGCCCTGAGCTAGTTTGGTGCATGCGGTGCAGTTTTTGTGGGGAGAGAGATGGGCGGCTTTGGAGGTGGGCGAGACGACTCCTTTGTTGTAGTCTTCGTGGGAGGCAGTATAGTGCCGGTCAGCCCATATCTTAAACCGGTGGAGTAAACCCTGGACCACATGGCCGCGATCACGCAAGTCATACCATGTAAGAGGGAAGGTAATGGATTCTTTGACACCGTGAATGTTGGTTATGACATAACTGTCACCGGGGCCCAAGTATCCATAGGGCAATGGGTGGCAATGGTTGTCATTCGAGGTGAGGGGCGAGAGGTTTTCTTTGTCGTGATCTGCGTCCATGTTGTCGTGATAGGCGGGGGGCTGCTCGCCTCCTTCTTCATCGCCATTCATAAGAAGCCCTTTCTCTTCATGCCCAGCAACCACTTCAAGCCCATGAACGACTCCAACGCGGTGACGGCGACAGAGGCGGTACGTCTTGTACCCGATGAAGGCCAGCAGGCCGATATCGAGAAGGAGGCATAGGAAAGTGAAGATGATGCCAGCGACGTAGATTGCCATGTCGGTGGAGGTGACGGTGGGGTTGCCCAAAAGGCCTTTGATGACGGTGGGGTTTCCGCGGGGGTAGGCGAAGGGTGGGTTGATGAAGGCAGGCATGGTGGATGGGATTTCTTCTGGGGTAGGAAGTGTTTTGAAACAGTTGTGTGCTGGAGAGCATTAGATGGAGTGATGAATAGGGCAGGGAGTGACTGGGGTGGACGAATGGTGGGAGGCAGATGGAGGAGTATGGAGGACGGAAAGGCGGTGAGGACTCACGGGTGTTGAATGATCTGGTAATCTGGTCGGGCAAGTTGATGAAGGTCAAGACCTGGGTCCTACTTCAAAGCGCGAACGAAGGCGGGAGGCATTGAAGGTGCCAGTCCTGGTGCTGAGGTTGATAGAAGCATGGGAAGTAGAAGGCAAGTGAGAGGAAGAAATTAGAAGTGGGCGGATCTCTATCATTTTATGCCACTTGCGGGGGAGAAGTCACTTTGTGATGAATGAGCGCGGGGATTTGATCCAGGGGAATCGGTACGTCACTGTTGTTGGCGGTGAAGCATTGCAATCAGTGACTGCATCGATAACGGGCTTTTCCGGGACATAACCCTGAGCCAGTGCTTGTCCTCAAAGGCAAATCGCACCTGATCAAGTGAGGTAAGTGCAACAAGATGTGCGGTGGCATACTGTGCCCTGAAATGCTGCTGATGCCAGCATTCATTGCGTACGTGGGTTATTGGATGGTGAGATGATGGACTATTGCTGAAGCAGCCATGTCGTGAGATCGATATACATAAGTTGCCAGGACTTCAAGCTTGATGACGAGAAGCTGCTCCATCGGGCCAAACGCTGGATAAACCTCGGAAGCTCGCAACCTGACGTGTCGAGTCGCGCCAAGACAACCTCCAGGACATCAACCTTGGCTGGTTCTAGTACCATGGTAGCCCAAGAATCACAGTCCACGAAGTGGATCGCTCGAACTTCAGACATGGATACCGACGCAGCTATGAGTAGTCCCCTAACGTCAGTCGCTGCTGACGCGTTACAAAGTCCCGGGCCCCTTTCCCCTGGTGCCTGGAACATATGCGAAATAAAGACTTGTTTGTGATGTACAGACCAGCAACTAATTAATCTGACCCTGGCACTCCAGGCGATCATAGGAGTGCTGGTCTCATTGATGGAAAGTCGCCATAGAGCGAAAAGGGAAGTTGTGGTGATGATGTGGCTTTGCCCTCACTCCGTGTCCACCAATTCTTTCCAGATGACAGGTTGTCACTATCTCGAAGTGTTCGCAGATGTAGCTTGATTTCTTGTGAGTCTGTCTCCGGTCTGCTTGCTGCGTCACTTTGTTGCAACCCCGATGACACTCCTCTAATCCTAACAACACAACAAGACATGGAACTTATTACACTACCAGAACAATAATGCTGCTTCGCACTCCCAGCCTTCCCGCTGTCTTCTTCCCCCATCTTCGCAGCTTCAATATCCTCCAGCAACATCGATCTCACATCCCAGTCATGCAATTGAAGTCCTCGTCCTCCAACAAAGCCTTGCTGCTGCGCTTCTTGTCCTTCCTCGACGAAAACAACTTCGTGTGCAGCCAACGGCGGAAACCTGCATTCCCACCTAAGAGAACCGGCGGGACAACAATTGCGAGGACCGTAACAATCTGCTTGGTCGCCTGGGGCGCCACAAACCGTCCTACCAGATGCACAGCCCATATGGCGAAGTAGACGCCGGCGTTGACGAAAGGACGATAGGAAGGACCCGGCATGTAACCTGCCAAGGTGTCGAAGTCCTTGCCACTGAGTAGAAGGAGGCAAAAAAAGGCGAAGAGGAAGGCACTCTCTGCGTATCGGTTGATAGGGTGCGGGTCTTTAATATCGCGGCCCGTGAGCCTCGTCATTTCAATTATTATTTTGGAAATCCAGGCGAGGCCATACAGGACAGCTGTAATCTTAAGGATGATCTTGGTGCGTGGAGATAGAGGCATGAGTACCATGTAGTGCTGCTTTGTGTCCGCGTTCCAGTAAACCTGGCGAATCTGAGGCTTGGAGTCCGAAAGTAGAGGCATTGTTGCTATGTGCCTGGTGGTGCCTGCCGGTTGTAGAGGTAGTTGGAGGCAGTGTGTGAGAGGTTGCTGAATCACAGCGTCGTGATAATATTGAGGTAAGCGACTTCGTTGATATAAGTTGATTGAAATGTTTAAGGGAAGAACGGCTTTGTATAATAGCGATATTTTATTGTGTTGAGTCTATATGTGATGTCAAGATGGGACACGAACAATTTCCAACTAACGGCATCAGAATGTCTATTTCTCCGCTTGCTCTCGCTTCTTTTTCCATATCAGGTCTTGCTCCAAGGATAGCTCACATCCCAGACACGCAACGCAAGTCATCATCAACAAGCTCAGACTCGTTATTAGGTATATTCTCCTGCATCGAAAGCCCCAATCTCCCACACAGCCAACGATAACACTCTCCCAAAGACCCAAACCCCACACGCCCACACAGCATCGCCAGAATAAAACCGATCAGCAAAATCGCAAAGGGCCCCTCCATCTAATCTCACGCCTCCACCATAACTCCACAAACACAGGGACCTCCAAACACCTCTCCTATTCTACTCCTCCTTTAATTCATCCTCCTACCTCTCCTCCACTTCCAACCCCTTGTCCGCCGCCGATAGCGTAGATGAATGATGTGAAGGAAGTAATAAGAGCCGTAGAAATAGACCAACAGAACCGTAAGAAGGCCAGTAACAAGCAGGGAGTGAGTCCGTTCGGGATGTTGGAGCCCGCCGATTTTGTGGAGGAGAGCGGTGAATGGGGGTGGTTAGGAGGACGGAGGTTGTGATGATGAAGCTGGCGAAGATAGTGAGGAAGGCGAGGAGTTGGAGGGGGTTGTAGGAGCGGCGGGTATGTGGGGACATGGTGGTTGATGGGCTGGCGAATTGTGATTTGGGTTTAGGAGTTTCTTTAATGCGTTGTAATTTTGGTGGTTATGGTTTTGTGGGAGTATATGTGTTGCTGATGATGGTGTTGTGTTAAAAGAAACGGTTCTTGTTACGAGAGTATTATTAGTTTCACCCTGGGCATGATTCAACATATTCGTTGACAATCCATCTCCCATCATTCGTCAGAAGCCATATATATACCACAACCGTCGTCGGAAGACACCTCGAAAGGTGCAATACTGTCTTTCGAAGGGTTACTACCTTGCCTGTCCGTCCCCATTGCTAGACTAGAGATCAAAACGGAAACGACCCAAATTGTGGTTTCTTTTTTAGTGATAATTGGTCTTGATATGCAAGTCGGGAAATTTGTAAAAGCTTTCACGCAACGATGAATTCGTATATTCAATGTTGCAAGTGATGGGATGGGCATCGATAGGCATTTGTTCAGGTCAGTCTAAGAAGTGTCTCAGAGACGGCCAAGAAGTATAGGAGATCTCTGACGATCGAGCGAATGCCTTGAGTTCTACTTGGTATCCGAGCTCGATTCCACGGAGCAGCGAACATGTCAACGGGTATGGCTGGAGTCAGGTCGCAGAATCGAATTCCCTTCCTTCACATCCCACTATCTTCCTCTTCCACCCGACTCCATCACTCCACTTCACACTGACACAAACATACAACTTTCCAAGCCCGCCTCCCATCTCCCTCCCCCTCAATTCACTCATCCCTTACCCCCTTCCTCCACATCCACTCCTTTCATCCGCCGCCCACCAAGCAAGCCCCAATTTTGCCTCCAGGAGTCACAATAGGCGTAGCGGAAGCAGACAACGCAAAGAGAATATGAAAAACAGACCCGAAGGACCATGAGAGGGACCGTGTGAAGGGATGGGTCGATTTGTTCGGGGTATGTAAGCCAGTTGGTTCTACCGAGGAGGGTGGTAGAGTTGTAGCGTGTTAGGAGATACGCGGCTGTGATTGTGGCGTAGGCTAGAAATGCAAGGAGGGTGGGGCGGTGTTGGGAGGCTGTGAGGGTGGAAGACATGGTGCTGGGTGGGTTGAGGCGTCGAGGTCGTACTGGTTCTTGAGTTCGGGTTGCTGGAGTTGATATACCTTTTTGAGTCTGATCGATATGGGCTCTGGGGTGTGAATATCGTAGCGTGTTAGATTGAAGATAGTAGATGTAAATTGAGGGAGATAGAAGGGAAAGAAGTATATGTATTAGATCGTCAACAGAGATAATCTATCTCGACACAGAATATCAACAACCTTTCCCCTGGGCCTGATTCAACATTCTCATTGATCATTCCCTGTTCATCAAAAATCACAGCAACGCAAACACATGGACATTTCTCGTCGAACACAGCCATCATGCACTCGGAATCAGCCCTCGTTCAAGGACTAGCACATCTAAAATAAATACCTTCATCCACAGCATTGAGAAAAAGTTCCACGCCCAAAACAAAGGCGAAGACCAAGGAATACGAACTCACGACCTCCGGGGACATAAATATCCGCCAAGGTGAAGCCTCAGTCGAACTTTAGAGGGAATCCCTGCTACAATACCGGCCAGGTAGATATTTTCATTTTCAAAGTCCCGACTCAGGGCACCCCGGCAGATCCGAAAATGATGTCCAACACTCCAACAATATTCCAAAGTCAATCCAATATTGTTTGAATGTATCTAACATTGAAATGCGCCCAAGAAATCGAATATACGACTTTCCAAACCTATTATCCAACCTATCTGTCTCCCTTACATCTTAAAAGGTAGGTAGCTCAATGTATCCTCTGGATTACCATCCAGCATCATCATCTGTAAACCTCCACGAGGACCTCAAATAACCAGATCGAATCTACCGCGGACCCCGATTTTGGTAAAATTCTAAGAGTCTTTCATCATCAGTTCCATTTCCCATCCACCAGACCTACAAACACAGCCACCATCATTCAGAATGGATCCCATTCAGATAACCTATTCAGGTTCTCCCTTCCGGTACCGAAGATAGTGTTTCCCAGTGGCGACGCATAGGCTGATAAGGAGGTACACCATGAATGCGACGACAATTGTGCAGGCAGTCGAGCGCCACGGCTTGTCCGAGTAGCCGGTAGAGAAACTAAACAAGAAGATTCAAACAGTTACAGGTAGCAGGAGGGGTAGGTATAAGAGGAAGAAGCCGATCGTTTCTACCAGGCATCTGCTGGCGGACAATCCTTTGGCAAAAGCGATGGGGTTTAGGAGGGACATGGTGGTTGTCGGATGATCTGAGTGTAGGTTGGGGGGTCTTTGATCTGCGTGGGTAATGTGAAGCGTTGTGATGTTGTTGGTTTCGCGGAGTAGAATGAGAATAGTGGTGGGGAAGTGTGCGGTGATTTCGAAAAATCTTGAATAAGGGTCTTAGAGACGGATTCTGGGAAGATAACTGATTTGAGCACGTTTCCTCGCTACGAATGCTGCAAAGGTAGCTAGTTTGAGCATGTTATCCTAATATCGATTCTATCCTGTAAAGCTATGTGAGCTTTGTTAGATCAGGACAGTTTCTCTGGTATGCCAGCACCCCCATGGATCGAGACAAAATCCTATTTTACAAAGTACTCATTTTCACTCGCACTCCCTTTTAGTGTGGAGGTGGCTCTTGATTCTGTATATCTTCTCTTGCGGCTATCTATACCAACCGACAACCAGGAAGGGTAATGTGCAACCTAAGCTTTAGCGATTGAGGGTTCTAAATGATGAAATTCCGAGGTTGTAATTCTGGGCCCATCTCACATGTCCTTTTTCCCAACATTAGCAGTGTCCAGCTCTACCCCCTCAAATGCATCCAATTCAGCCCCAGCCAGCAACAGCATAGTCATCACAGCCCTCATACTCTTTCTTGATCTCCATCCCCACAAACGCAGCCTCCATCCTGAAAAACTCCACCCAATAAAGAAACCTCTCCTTCTTTCCCCTCCCAATCTCACCAACTTGCTCCACGAACTCGACGACCGAGTTTCCTAAATGCCACGCCAGGACCAAAATCACAAACAGCCAGTAGCAGATCCTTTCCGTATGGCGTGAAATGACAATTTGCTTGATGGCGAAAGCAAATTTGTATATGAATGTTATTAGGAAGCAAAGGAAGGTGAGCAGGTATTTGACTGAGAGGAGTTCCATGTCGATAGCGGTTCTCAGTGCTTGATATATGTAGACTCCTGGTATGAAGGGGAGGGAGATTAGGAGGATGAGGCATTCGAAGAGAATTTCTTCCCCGTCGACGGGAGTGGGAGGAGACTTGGTGATTCCTGCATATTGTGGATGTAACTTCGTGTGCGTAGCGGTTCGTATTCGAGACATTTTGAAAAAGCGTCGGTATGATCTCCTGCTTTGATCGTGCGGCGTGGCACGAAGATCGTTGGAGTTGAGGAAGTATCAATGCAAGTGGGAGGAGGTTTGCTTTCTATTTGCTCTGCAGAGAAAAGTTTGGCACATATGCGTTGGGAAGTCGCCTTTTTGAGCAAGTTTCCTATCCACTTCTTGGTGTAAAGTCCTCTAAAAACCGGGCTATGCTACTCGAGGATAATTCTCCGGCAGGTCAAGACTACCGAGATCTAGCAACCGCAAGGAATGTCCCTCCCAGATTCCTTATCCCCAAGCTCGTCACACTTCTCCGTCTTATCATGCTCCCCGAAGAGGTTATCGCCAAGTTTGAAACCCATCATTTCGCCAGGACTCGCCAACTTTTTAATCAAATCATCGATTTGATGATTCTCAACCTCTTTGCAGTGAGCACAAAGCTAATTTGCAGGTGATATTGTCCTCCCATAATCTTCCGTCACAGTTGAGGCATCCACGACTTTCTTCTCCTCTTTCATGTGGTGATAAAAGCAGTCGATGCAGTACTTGAGAGACGGTGATATAAGCGAACAATAGAACAAATAGGGTGCTAGGAAGGAAGCCAGAAGTAGGCCGTGCTCCTCGAAGAAGGTTTCAAGGCTACCTTTGGGGACGATCATGGTGATGATTAACACGATGATGTACCCAGCCAGAAGGGTCAATGGGAGCTCTACCAAGAGACTGATAAAGTGGCCTGCCTTTGGGGTGACCTTGAATATAGCATCGTCGGTGGTCGACAGTAATGGCGTTGTCATGTCCATGATTTTCTTCTGTTCTTTCGCCTCGCGCCAGGCGCGGTCGATGCAGGACTTGAACTCCTGTGAGCCGAGGATGTAGTGCAAAGCCGGAAGCACAAGGAGGAGTGAAGCCAGCATGGGTTGGGTATGATCGTCTTTGAGAAGATCGACAAGAATGGCGTCGTTGGTGGTCCTGGTCAAAACCATGTACCCAGCGATAAGGGCCAGTGGAACTGCTGTACAGATGTGAATGATGAAGCGCTCGCTCCAGTTTTCCTTCTTGGAGCCGTTGTTGGTGATTGCGATTTTTACCATTGCTCTGTGCATCGCCAGGTTGTTCGTCGACGTTGAAGCCTCGGCGCGGCCGATAACCCAAACGAACAAGCTCAAACTCGTAAGACAGCCGAGGAGTATCCCAAAGAAGGTATCTAGTGCATATTTTTGGGAGAGGGTAATGCAGTTGGGATCGTCCGCGATAGAGGCTGTGATGAAGTGTAAATGGTAAGGATGGTCATCCAGAGCCATATGATGAAGCGAGACTTCAAGGTGGCTGCAGGCATGGTCATGGTATCTGGTTGGATTGATTGGGTGACAGTAGTTACGTGATGGGTCGAGGATCCAAGCCGGTGGTTTGACTTGAGGTATGGGTGTGGTTGTGGAAGAGAAGAACCTTAGGACCGAGAAGACTGTTTGTGTTTAAAATATGGGAGACTGGCTAGTGATGAACGAGCTGATGAGCAACTCGTGTTGATTCTCCATTCGACAAGGAAAGTGACATCATTTCCTGTACAAGTCTGTGTTGAATGACAATGACAATGTATTGCTACAAGCCTTTGTTTGCCCCTGCCGTCTATCACCCGATTGAGAGCCTGACAGAGTCTTGTACCTGACGGAGTCTTGTATAGTAAAGAAATACAGGCTATGACATTATGGGAGTCTTCAGAACGATCAGAGGTACTTATTATGATCCGCCAAGCATTATTGATATTCATCGATAATCAGCGGATCACAGCATGTGTGCTCCAGCTTCTCATTGATCTTGGCCCAGAATCTCCTGTCTCTGTCTCCCCGCTCTCCTTGCTCCCTTTGCGCCACTGTTCCGAGTAATGCTTGACTTTGATGTTCAAGATATCCAGTCCACACCCCCACATCATGACCCCTAGTAGGCTTCTTCGTAGAAACGCCTCTGCATCTTCGCTGCCCACCATGACATCGAGCGGTCAGGCTCCTCATGAACACCACAAGGAAACCCACATTTGCCGTCACCACATCCGGACCTCATGTTGACAGTCGATGCATTTCCGATCGTACCGGCGTTGTGATAGAGAGGAAGCGAATAATCGAGGCCCGTTTTCTCTTCCCCCAAATCCTTGTCCATTCGCTTTTCGAGCATCCTAATGAGCTTGACCCAAACTCCTGTAGCCTCCAGAACGTAGTTGAGACCATTAAGCAGAATCAAGGTGCCGCAGGCAAGGGAGCTTGTAACGAAGGAAGGATCGACATATTTGGTGAGATCAATACCCATGTATCTTCCGTACTCGATGACGAGGGGCGTGATGTCGATGGAGATTTTGAAGATGGAGTAGAGGATTACCACCCCTAAGAGGATCGTGAGGGCGATCTCGCACCCCAGCGCTGGTTTAGACATGAACACTGTTTTGGTAGAGCCGGTAAACAATAATTTCCTGCTGTGGATCGAGACAGAATAGATAAGTCGGGGCGAAGATATTGGGTAAGTCGATGCTGGGGACTGCGAATAGCTGACGGTTTTTGACAATTGTGAGAAATGAAAGGAAGTAAGGGAGCAACTGGCCGCAAGATTGTTTCCATAGTTTGCTTTGATATCTGATGAATTGACAGCATTCGCGAAGTGACGCCCCATCGTGGTATGAACACTGAGAACATACGGCTTTCAGTGATGAACGGTCAAGCAATCCTTCTCGCTTATATCACGGATACGTCCTTAGGGTGAACATATTATGGCAAATGTGATGTTCGATTACAAGCCAACCAAGAATTCCCAGCAAAGACGACTCCCGGACGTATATGATGGAGGCATCTAGCCTAGATAACCCTACCGATGTTGCAACCGTTAAGGCGCCACAGGCGACTTCTTGATAGGTACCCCTGAACGCTCACCTGGGTGCAAGATCCCAGGTCTAGCGCTGGAATCTCATCGGCTCTTTATCTTGCTCTCGAAAGAGTCTTAAAACATGGAATGTATGCTGAGTGTGCCACGCGATCGAGAAGTCAAAAATCTCCCAGTGAGCGCTGGTAGGCACAATGATTGAGATTGATGGAGGCCTCTCCCCTTTCTCGACCAGTCAATGCCTTCGAGGCACTTAAGACAGTAAGATTGATCGGACATAATGGTATCCAGTAGACGGACAAACAAAGGCAAATGTAGCCTAAGTTTTCGAGAGGGTTGAAGGCAAAGCCTGGCTAAATGACTGACGCATATCTGTGGAAGTTGTGAAAGACCTGGTGGTGAGCAAGTCCAAGTCTGCTCGGACTATTGGGCTGGCGTTTTCATTGCAGCTGTAATTTCCTTAACAGAGAAATATAATCGGTCGTCCATCTGTGGGATCGCTAGGCCCAACGTCAATAGCAATCCAAGAATCGGCTATTAATGCGTCAGCTCGGATGTAACAGACGCAATGACATATACACCATCGGTTCAATCATACTAAGCGATACCGAATCTTCTGCACCTCTTCCCGACAGTCAAGCATTCGAGCCAAACAAAGACGATAATGATTGACTTTCATTCAGTAGCGCCAGTAGGCGCATCAATGCGAATTGAACCCGCATATCGCATATTTGGCCGTCTTTTGCACTTCCCATAAAGAACCTCTGCTGAGTGCCAGTTTCCAGCATGGGTGCGTCTGCCTGCAATCAATGGCTTACCAAAGAAGACTGCTTCCAAGCCTGGTGTTGTGCCTCCTGGCAATACGCCAAGCACTGACTCTACCAGCTAAACCACCTGGAGATCTATTAGATATCAGGTAAAGGAATACATCAGCGGCCTTACACCAATACTGAACAAACTACAGCACCAATGTTGCCACCGACTCCAGTTTCACCAGCCTCGGAATACCTCTATACTTCACCATGGACACCGAAGTGCTCGATCCCCGAGCACAGCTAAACAGGGTATATGTCTTCAGAGTCTCGGTAGTAACCTTGGAGGACCTGTGCTTACATCTGCGCCACCTCCCCGAAATTCGCCAGCGCTTTTCTACCACAGGGAGCGACGTTGTGATTGGGTTGGTCAGCGACGAAGAGCCACCGTCCAGATTCGCCGCCTGGGCCGTCCAGCGAACTTTCGAAGCAGCTCACCGGAATAATTACGCAACAATACAATCCACCATGGAATGGCGTGGAAGGGCGGTTGGTATGATCGAACTCAGCCGTTGGTCGAATTCCTTGACCAGCAATTCCGAGGAAGCTGTGGGGAATATAACGCTCAAGGCTGATGATTCTGCTCCGTCTTCTGCGATCGTACCAGCAGGGCTCGGAGAACGTCATGAAATCGAACTGATTCCTAGCTACATCGGCATAGCAATGCCAATGTATGATGTCATGCTCACCATCATCAAGGTCATGGTCATGAGCGTCGAGAAAGGACCTGAGACCTTTTGCGATGAAATCGTTATGCCCAAGTTCATTCTCAGACCTGAGCTTGTAATGGGACAGCAGGTACTGACATGGAAACATGTTGCCAAAATGATGAGGATATTGGCCATGTGGATGGTTGCGCAGGGGCGATATCAGGAGGTGGGCTTCTTGATCAAAAGAGACGGGGATCTAATCGCGATAGGGGGGTTAAGGCGACAGTAATCCGCATAGAGTTGGGGACACGCTGGACAACTGCGAGAGTATGATATAGGTTGCTTTAAAAAAGCATACAAACCTCCCACGGACACTGTTCTACAGTTGTACACAATTCCCCGCATGTTCGTCAATGCCACGATGAGGAGCATTTGGCGAAACATAAGCATATGTTCAGTTACCGCGAAGCAGAGTACCGATATGATTGCGACAAGGGAGTCGAAGATGGATAGACATAGCAGAGAACAGAAGTTTGGCTGATTTGGCATGATGAAACAAAGAACGCTCCATGGATCGTCAAAGCCTTAAAACTACCCCATTTAGATTAGTATTCTCTGCAGTAGCCGAAGTGTCTCCATCGCTAGACCGTATCTGGAAGACTTCTTGGCAGGACCCACGTCACCAATCTCAAATCTACAAGATGCGTTCTCGTGCCGACAACCACATTCCCAGTCTGTCGAAAAGCGAGAGGTGTGTCTTCATCGATGCTTACCCTAGACTCTGTCAAATCGACTTTGTTTTCCGAGCATGCTTGCTGTACTCGTCGCGTTGATCATCAACCGCAATAGGGATATACAACACTCGACACCTCGAATTAGGAATCCGTTCTGACGATTCATCAAACGCCATTGTATAATCGCTACATACACACAATATTTGGCCGCGTAGCTTGTCATGCCTGCTGCGACAATGATTGGTCAGTCAGTCACTATTCAGCCGTGTCCAATAAATCCCCTGCGTGGTTACGGTTAGCCCCCACATCAATGCGTGCCGTTTTGAACTGGCATTTCTTGCTGTCCCTCTGCCCTTCTTTAAAAGCCGTCTTTACTTTGGCGATGTGTTTTCTCTTTCTGGATTTGACCAGCTTGATCTTGTGTGCTTTGAGCACCTTGTCCTCAATATCGTGGGATATCTCCCGGAAGGTTGTCAATTGGCGCATTGAGTTGTGGTGCGCCGATTCGACGTTCTCTCGAGTCAGGGTTTCCCTCACTGGAAGACCTTTGACTTCGTCAACCTTCTCGCGTTCTGGCTCTATGAAGTTCTGCAGCACAGCGTCAAAATCGGCCTCTGTGTCAATTATGGTTTTGACGGAGTGACGATATTCGACCCTGTCTTTGGCGCTGTCATCGGCGCTGTCTTCGACGATGTCGCCCAGGACTATAGTGTTTGATGTGTCACTCATCGTTCCGTTGAAGTTTTCAGAGTCGTCGTCAAGCTCCAAGCCAACCGCAAATCCACATCCTGGATTTGCAATCGGAGTCAGCATACGAGTGTTCAAAGCCTCTGATGAAGGGGAAGGTGAAGTAGCACCGAAAATTCCTTACGTATTGCTGGAACAGGTGGTGCATCGTGCAACCTGGAGAGCCTGCCTACTTCTTGTGCTTCCTCTTCTCTGATCTTCGTGGCCAATACCAGTTCTTCAGATTCACGAGCCTGACGTTCGGCATTCTTTTTCTCGTCGCTACTGATGGACAACAAGCCGTCGGCGACCCCAAGGCAATAGCTGTTACGGGCCTGAATGCCCGTAAATTTCTGCGACCAGTCGACAATTTGGTTGTATAAGGCTTCAGCTGCGATAGCCGCGGAGACCGTACACTCGGAGATACCATAGAACGTCCATGTGACTCTGTTGCTCTTGCGCTCTGTGAAGTATCTGCAGCTGAAAAATGTCTGGACAGCGCCGAGCAGCCAGTCAACCCATGCTGGGGTGAAAACTCTTCCGCCTTCCTTTGCAGGCCAGATGTCGACGGCACTCATACCACCCCGCTTCTCACGTTGGGAGGCGTCTTCCTGGATCATGATATCAGCCTGGCTGATCTGGTACTGTTCCATTATTTTCGCAGCCATCCTGGATGCTGCTTTAGCCTCCTGCTCGTTGGCGTTCTCGTGGTTCGCCCGGTCAAAGCATTTCTTAACACGCTCGATGGCGCTCTTCGCTTGAGTTGAGGGAACCTTGTTCGAAGTGTTCTCGTCGGCAAGATAACTTATGACAGCCTTGGACTTCTGAAGAGCTCGAGGTCTTGGAGGCATCGTGTGACTGGTCTATGGTCAGCCATTGCACCTGCGTGTCAATCGTGGTAGCGGCTTACCAGCTGTTGGAGGAGGAAAGTCTTCAGTGGGGTTGCCACTGTCAATGGACAGGTCTGGTTGCGGCAAGAAAATAGAAGTAGAGTGAGATGGGAAGGATGTTCAATGGCTTGAGGTTGCACAACACCTTCGTAAACAATGTAAGTGAAGACAAGACCAACACTCGGGAGCCCAGCGCTTAATTCACTAGGGCAACATAGGGGGACTACCGCGGACACAACCATCCTGCTCTGACTGTCAGTGTGCTTGCAGTCTTTGGAGGTAGGCAGTGAAACATACCGCCTTCTAATGCAGGTTTTCTCTTTGTTTTCCAATTCTTGATAGGTACTGAAGAGCTATCTACGATCACCAACTACTCTTCTGATCGATGATCTACCGCAGACCTGAAGCTGAGCCAAGGATCATTGTACAAATCTTTTGCACTCGATCGCTCCTCTGGTAGCCACTTAAGCATCTTAGATGCAAATTCGATGAACAGCCGCTTATCCTCCCCTTGAAGGAAGGGTGTCAGGTCCGAAAAGGTAAAAGCCTCTGAGGGAATGAGTTGTGGATGTTTGAATTCACCTGGGAAGAGGATTAATAATCAGCAAAGATCACGAGGGTTCCATGAGCATCATCATCATCGCTTGCAGAATCGTACACACCTTCTGCAGTGTATAAACTAGACAGCATTGCACTGTCTGCCCGATCCAGCAATTCTTGTGGGGGTGGGCCAAGTAGGCCAATCATCTGAGCGAAATGGGCTTCGCGAGAGTATCTATCGCTTTCCGGCCCGAGCCCATCAAGGAGTGAAACATCCTGCAAAAGCTCCCACAGCTATGCAACGAAGTAAAAGTTAGTGGCATTGCGCGAATAGGAGTCCCAATGTCAAAAGCCACTTGCCACCATGCCAAGATTCCATATATCGGCGCTGTAAGTCCAGCCTGCCTTGAGTAGAACCTCTGGCGCGCAGAATTGCTCAGGTTGGATGTCATGACGATGGGGAGTTGGGACATTGCCGAAGACAGCAGCACCAAAGTCACTGATCTTCAGCAGTCCAACGCCCTTCCGTAAGCCACCGAAATTGGGCCTTGATTGGTATATAGGATGCCCATGGACTTCTTTGGATTATGGTGGGTTTTCCTTCTGTTGGCGAACGTAGTCATTGATGACCGACCTGTCCTCAAAGCCCAATAGCAGGTTATCGGATTTGAGGTCTTGTGCTTTACTGTTAGCCGATCCCTCGCTCAAGCATGTTGGGCACTGCACTTACCAGTATGTATGATGTGACATTCCGAGTGAAGAAAGTCAAGACCTTTTAGAACAAGCTTTAAGAAGGCTTTGAGGATAGTGGGTGGCAACCCTACAGTACCGAGATGTCGACCCAGAAGCCAGAGGGGTTCTCTCAACGGTTCAAAAACCATACCGAGATGTTCTCCAAAGGGTCCGGGAATTGTGAAAGAGTCCTGAATCAACCTGACATAGGAACGACCTTCATGTACTGTCTGAATATCGGAAATATGCTGTGACATCTCCAGCTCATCCTCGGCTGATTTCCGATCTCTTTCAAAGCAATTGGTAATTTTGAGCGCTACGTATCGGTTCGGCTGCCATGGCCAGCTAAAATTTGTTATTGCCAGCTGGCTGCGAAAGGCACTGTACGAACCATTTGGTATCCTTGGCCAGCCAAACCGTTGAGCCCGTTCCCCAGCCAAGCTTGGAGACAATTTGGTACTTTTGGATGGTGTCCCCAATCCGGGCTGGATAAAAACGTCTTAGGTCGTAATCAGGGTTTCCTTCCTCGTCGAGAATTGTGTTGGCAGGTAGTGTGAGAGTGCTCGTATTCATGATTGGGTTCAGTCGCGATGAGAAGCGCCGTAGCGCCAGTGAGAGGAACGTGCAAGAACGCAGCATGAAACAAGATTAGTATGGACCCTCGGTAATCAAAGAAATAGAAATATAGAATGCTGGTAGATGGCAGGCTTCAGGATTCGCGGGCCGTATCCGTAGCGGACTTGGCGATCGCCAAGTCAACTCCCATTGGACGAGTTCTTAAGCGATCGGCCATTCTAGCGCCTAGGCAGCCATCCAACTCAACTCAGCAGCACTTTCTCCACTTAGGACAATTTATAATCAGGCCCATCGCCAGAAACCTTCGAGTTACTTTCTATCGTTCCGTATTCTCTCCCAATTATTAGATAAAATGTCGTGGACCACAAGAGCAGGTCGCTTCTTAAAACGACAGGGGACTCGGGCATGGATGAAAACACTGCGCAGAGTGCAGTGGAAAGCGCAATTGACAGTCTCAAGGGCTCATATCCAGAGCTTGCTGGTGCGAAGAAGGCGATTGTGAGGTACAAGCTTTGCATGGCTCTCTCACAAACTTTGTTCACAGCTAGGCAATGTAAATAGATCAGAACCTCATCCCACCCCTACAACAGACGGTAGGATTGACCCCCTCCACGCCAATTTCCAAATTACCGATGCAAACAATCAGCCAATCACTTCGGCTCATTCTTACGCAAACCCGCTCGGGGGGAGATACGTATGGGTCTCGAAGCCTAAATATAACAATGGTCAAGAGGCAAAACAATACTTTCCGCCGAGTCCGGCAGCAAAAGAGACAGATGGTGGGAAGAATGCCCCAGGTCAGCAATGAGGGGGACGCGTACAGAGCAGGCTCTAAAGGGATTTTGAAAAGGCGACTGATAAGACATCTACGACTACAGTGAAAGATCCAAGTTCCAGTTATCTAACAAGAATGTATCCCAGGCCGGGGTGGGACTGGGAGTGTGGTAGACAATCAACCATGCGTCGCCGGTGTTTCAATACCTGCATTTTGCCCCCTTCCTTCTCCCTCTAGTCTATCAAAATTCCTGTCATAGTGAAATGGTCACCGTCCACACAAGACGGTTTCCATAGATTGGTCACTCCATGCAAGCGGTTTCCTTCCTGACCCTTATGGACAAAGCTACCTTGCAATCCGCTCAAAATAGGGCACACATTGTTGGACCTGACAAAAATTGCATCGTCAAATTTTAGGAGTCGGATTCAAATCCCAGGATTTCTCAAGTCCAGCCCGTCTACGCCTTTTTTCATATTCTTTGATCGCGCTGTTCGCGCTCCGGGCTTTCGTTTACGTTACGGCAATTCTCCGTGTTCCTTTTCTCCTCCAGATCAACCCTTACGACCCTGCCTAGAGCGTCATAGCCTTCACCATCAGGGACACCATCGAATCCAATTTGGCAGTCGTCAGTGCCTGTCTGCCGACCACCCTCTATTCAGGAGATGGCTACCCTAATTGCTCTCCTCGCTTCGGTCGAGATCGGGCCCAAGAGTGCACTCGAGGTACTCGGTCATAATACCGGATGACGAAGCCTCCCTATTCCGGTAGCACCCCACGAACATGGATCGGACAGAGACAAGGGTACAAGGGGCAAAGCCACATGCGTAGGTTCCAGCGACCTTGTGCACCGCATACACCTCCTTCTCCAAGTCCCCGATTGGCCCATGGAGAGCAGTTCAGATTGGCTGAATTGCGTCCTACAAATCACAGGGCGGAAACGGTAAAACATGGCCCATGAGCATAATCGGGGTTACAACCGAGGTAGATGTCGAGCGCGACACGAGTCTTTCAAGCAAGCAACGAGTGGACCCAATATGAGGTTGGATTGGAAATAAAGAGATGGGTTGAGCTGTGCTCGTGGAAAGACATGACGGCGATTCAGCGATGTTGGGCTTGAACTTGGCTCACCTCAACCAATAATACATAGTTGCCGAAAGAAGTACAACGGCTATCCAGATTAACGGAGACGTCCTCCGCGTAGATAAAGGCGGTTGCAACCAGTATCTCCATCATGGAAGAAACCATGGGCATATTGGAATTCTACGAGCGTCCCTTCTAATGGACGGAGAGCAAGTAGGTGCCAATGTCTCAGTCCGGGAGATGGCTTGGTGGAAGAGAGCTGTATGTTCATACAGGACTCACGGTTCAATCAGCCGTAGATACTCGTTCATGAAAATTCGGCATGTTCAGCCATTGGGGGTTGTCAACAATTTTATTTTGCGAATTCTTTAGCCGCTCAGCGAGAACATCCCTTCCGCGTAAACGAACGAGCAGGAGTTGATGACGCAGTACAAATCCAAGTGACAAACACTATTAGGGTTGGATTTTTTTTTCCCCTCAATCAGGGGGTTCAAGAGCCGACACTCTGATTCTGATCCATTGAGTGATGGTTTTAATCAGATTACCCGTAGCAGGAAAGTCTTCGAACGATATCTTCATAGTCGAAGGTGCTATTGGAATAACAAATCCGGAATATTTTCCAAGTGATCGCCTGATGCCATGGAACCCCATATAAGAGAGAAAGAGAAAGCTAGTTCTGATAGATCAGGAATACAGTACTTTCCGAGCGAGTAGGTACCGGGGCCTCGTCAGAACCTTTGCTAGAAACTTATAGTCAGCGTTTCTGTCCCAATAGTCGTAGCCGCCCTCCATTTCACCCGCTTACCTTATCACAGGCAAGTCCTCCAGTTGTACCAGATTCATGACCAGTACCAAAGTTTAACAGTCATGAATGCCCTTGTTTCAAAAGCGGAGCAGCTTCATTGTCTTCGTAAACACCAGACTTGCTTTGCCGTCCCTTGTCGCCACTGCTCGATCCTGCTTCAGTGCTTGTAGCCGGGGGTGGGCCCAACATTTCATTCGGCGTCACCTGGTTGTCTTTCTGTCCCAAGAGCTTTTTGCCTGCTCCCCCCATCGGTAAGTACGTGTCCGGCGTATTATCCTCCGCCGTCTGTCTTACTGCTTGGTACATGGCCGAGACGTCGGCAATGACGTGATCTACATCTAACTTGCAGCCCTCATGGCTGAAGTCCCTTTCTCGGTCCTCGATGTACTCTCGCAACTTCCGCAGGCCGAATTGGTATTGTTTGAGCCGGTTTGGCAAGCCTTGTCCTTTGAGATACGTTTGGACGCCTGCTATCACGGTGTTTACACTACCTAGTATGGTAATTGCAATGTGAGGACCAGCAGCGGCGCTCAGCGCAGTTAGCGTAGCTGCGATGATGATTTGCCCCATGAAGGCCGCGTTGATTATCGACGACATCAGGTAGTACTGGTAAGTGCTTTTACGCTCTTCGGAAACTATGCGCGTGTAGATTCCTTGATTCCTGGCGGCGCGCTTAGGGTCTTTGTTGTGAAGAATCGGGGGTGTGTCGATGCCAGTCATGTGTCGGAACTTGATGAGTTTGGGCGGACTGTTGTCCTTATTGTCGTTCTTGTTGTCCGTTTGACTTGCTGCATCGCGCTCGGGATCAGGATCTGGAGCCATTACCCAGGGAGTAGGAGATTGATTGCAAAAGTTACGGATCTCACCCTCCTCGGGAGATCCGCTGGAAAACACGACGAGGACTAACGGCAGCCCGCAAAGAACCTTGAGCACAGCTCCCAAGTCCTTTAATAATCTCTTAACAATGGGGGAAGACACGGCTTTGATAGAAATTGAGAGAAAGCGGGGTGAAAGTCTATATGAAAGATGGATGTAGAATTACGTAGCCCTGCATATTGTACTGACGCGGAAAAACTCGGTTGAGCAGATCTATGGATCGCATGAATGATAGTGTTTGTTACTGTGTCCAGATAATGCATGGAACTAAAGCAAAATATGATCGCCGGTGTAGCTGGCGAAACTGCAAATGACAGTGTCTAAGGTATGTCGGCAAGGACTTTCGATGATATTTTATGATTTCAACTCAGGGAGGCCTACATCCCATCCCCTGGCTTCAATACAATACTATCTCATTGAATGAATGCAGACCTTAATGCTGTCGGCTCGGTCCGACTATTCGAGATCACATTGAGCCATGAGGCTTTTCAGGGTGCCTGTAACGGGCAAGTACGAGTTGAATCGCTCGAGATATGTTGTGACCAGCTTAGTCAGCTTGGTTAGTCAAGGTCACGTGCAGCTTGCGTGGAGAAGGCTTGGCGCGAGCAGATCTCGTGCGACAGCTCGACCTCATTCCTCACTGGCTCGCCCTTTGTATTATGGGTCTTCTTCGCCATGTGGTAGAGGCTGGCGCAAACTGGCAAAAGCGATTGATAGAAACGTGATGTCAGCCGGCAGGAAGGAGTCATGTAGTGATTGATTGATGATCGAGTGAAAATCTATGGAGAACTAGTTTACATGAAAAGTGGTGAGTGCCAAGGAGACGCTAAGCCTATTAAGGACTATGCTAAACCTCATAGGGCAGATGCACGTGACCTCAGCGGGTTTCAGTGAGAAATGCCAAATGGCTTCTCCATGAACTCCTCATGATCGCTCCTACATGCTGACACGTGACCATATGGGCCGCCTGGAGCCTGATGAGAATGATAGTATTAAGTACTGTGGTGGGTTTCCTAGAATTATGTCTTGACAATGGCTTTGTTGGCTAGTGATGTCCTTTGTGAATGTTTCTTTCATATGTTGACAATATTGCTGTCAATCAACATTCGCGTCCTTAGCTCAGGCGCAAGACCTTTTCCCATACTCCTACCGCACCTGCCACCACACTCGATATTTCATCTTCATCCGACGCAATGGACAAGTCATCATCATCCGACCCAATGGACTTGACATCCTCACAACCCACCTCACCATCAGAGGAATCGCCAGACCTATCTACTTATCGGCTCAATCCAGGTCGCCTCATCGACCGGAGGCATGCTGGGATCTAGATATCGAATTGGACTATGACAATAGCAAAATGTCAGAGGAAGAACGGCAGCTGATTCGAGACGCCTATGCCGGATAGACGTGAACGCAAGAGATTACGTTACCCGTGTTCCGGAGAAGGGACTAAACACTGCTACGAGCAGCCAAGACGCGGTGAAGAATGATAATGGTATGGACGGTGGCGCCCAATCGACTGCCGTTGCCAACAATACTGATGAGATTGAGAAGAAATGCCAAGAGAGAATGAGGCGGATGCGGATCAGTGATGAGTAGATCACTTCGCTTGGGAGTGAGTGAGTCTATATGCAAGATAGAATGTTGGATAATTTTGCTAAGCATTCGGTCAGGAGTTCATTACTCACCAACGAGACGAGGCTTTAGCGGTTTTATGATAATAAGAATGAATTCATGTTGAAGTTTCGTTCTCCCGTTAGCACTGATGTTAAAATCCTTATCGTGTTCGGTTTGACAAAGTACAGCTTGGATACGGTAGTCACACCTTGCTCCGATCTAGCTTTACAACCCCTGAGCCCAGTGCGATGTCGGCGCAAAAGAGAGGCAGCTCCCAGGCCTGACCGGCCGTGTAGACTTGAAGACTTGAAGGGACGGCCTCCTGGACGAACAAAGTGTCGTGCTAATAAACGATATTTGAAATAATTCCAGTGCCGAAGGGCACACGAGATAACACATGGTTTCACAACACTGATTACGCAACAGATCTTCAAAGTGTCGTACGAAGGCCGACTATATAAGGGCCACTCATTTGTATCCAATTCAATCTCTCAAAAATAGACAACCACCCAAGGGCTTTCGACCACCACCATCATGATGAGGTTCGCATTCTACGAGCACCGACCCTGTAAAACCGACCCTGCAATAATGGTACTGACACGCGTCTCCGAGCCGTCGGATAGAGTTGCATCCGTCATATCACCGCTCAACCCAAATTCCGATGACGGGCACGTAAGTCTATATTCCCATACGAAAGTTTACCTTTGATGATATCGTGCTAACATCGTCCTAGACAATCCGCACCAAGCATTTCTTTTTCATATTCCACAGCCGCTGGGCCTGCTCCAACAACGTAGGAAAGAAGTTCATCCAAAAAGCAAACAACGGTGATTTCTGCGAAAAGAATGCTGCTTATGGAGACTTGATACGGCTCCTGGGAAATAAACCGGTAAAAGCGCTAGAGCTTAGTGGTTGGCATATGGACCGCGGCTTTTCCGATCTGCACCAGAAAATGGCGGCGATGAAGGCGGAACTCGAACTCGTCAAGGCGGTGAAGGAGGATATCTTCTGACAACCACGAGGTATCTAAGTTTAGTGCCAGCCACGGTATTGTACAGCCACCTTGCCCATCTCGTATTTGCTGGAAGGTAGCATCGGATTACGCTTACAATCTAGTTTGTCGGAGTTTATTCATAGCTTGCTAAATAGCACACTGTTATTTTGGTTTGTCGGCCGTATCTCAAGTCCTCAATATGTAACATCTTACCTTGACCCTGCCTTATTCTATTTTAAAGCCTACTCTCTTTTTATTCATACTAATTCTCCTGCTTGGTCACCGCTTTGCTGTAGTTGAGTAAACCCACTCTTCCCTAGATCCATGGCTCACACGGAAGCCGTGGCCAGGCTATAAAGGTCTCTCGTTGACTCATCTGCCGTGGAAAGCAGTAACACCTATGTTCAAGCTCGGATCCAGCAACAACACTCGTTCTTTTCATGGCGCAAACTAAAATGATGTCCACACACAATCTTCCAGACACCTCAGCAACCATGACACAGTCGGCCGGGGACCAAAAGGCTTGCAGCGACGTAAAGTCTCAACATCCAGTTTTGGTGCGACTGCAGCTAAAAAGGACGTTGCCAAGCACATCTCAACCAAAATCGTTAATACACTTTCTATCACCCCAAAGGCGACGATCCCCGATACCGAAATCAACATGAACGGGCTGGCCTTACGTAAGAGGATTGACAAGCACCAAGAGAGCCTGCAAAAACTTCAAGACCTCGCAGGCGCAAGTGTGAGCCGTATTCGTCATGAAAGACCAGAGGAGCGCGACGACCCAGCTCGAAAAGAGTCCGGCAAAAGGGTGAGGTGCAAGATCTTAGGCTGGCAAGAAGAGCTTTGCAACCTTGAACAGAAGAGGATGGAAGCTCCAGCTTTCCCCAGATACTTGACATTTATACACAAACCTTTTTGGGTGGAAGAAACATCGGCGGAAATTTGTATACAAATGCAACCCATGATTCTATCACTTCGCATATCCAAATGAGGCAGCAAAGATCAATGCCTAGCTTTTTCGAAACATCACTCACGTTCCTCTGGACTTCCGTCTGCTGCCGATAAAAATCTACAAATACCTCCTCATCCACGCCACGATCATCCAATCCCGATCAACAAACGCCGCTTTGGCCGCCATACCCGGCGCACCCCCGGCAATATCATAATGCAACTCGTCTATCTCCCTCCAAACGCCCTTCATACCGCCTTGTAAATTATCCAAGAAATTCCTCCACCATCTCGGATACCACCAAGTATCATTGTACCAGAAAAGCCACCGCACCGCATACGGAATTACTGGAAGTAGCAGGAAGTCACAGGCAAGAGTTTGAAGGAAGATTTTGCCGAAGCTTGCGATGCTGGATGGCCAGACGGGTGAGTGGTGGATGGCGGTTGCGACAAGGAAGAGGTGGAGGAGGCTGAAGAGGTAGGTTGAGAGTCTGTCGATGTGGTTGAAGAATCGTTTGAAGGCTTTTTCGCCGTCGATGCGGCGTTTTAGTCTGTACTCTTTTATTGACATTTTGTTGGAGTTCGAAGGTGGTTTGGGGGGAAAGTTGTAGGTTTGTTTGGGTATTGAGTAGGTGTCTCGAGGCTGATAGTAGGATTTGCATGGAAGAGGGAGTGACTAAGGAGAGATATAAGTTTTGACTGAACACCGACTGGTAATGACAGGAACCCGTCTTTGTTCCCTCTCGTCATTTAACATATAACGAAATTGTGAATTTCCTGGGAGACTTTGCCATTCTGCCTTGGTGGCAAGATAGACATTGTAAGAAAAAATATTCTTATCACGTTCACACCTACGATACAGCAGTCGTTCGAAAGACACCCTCTATCGAGCTATCGACTGATATGTGCCCGTCACTGCGAGTGATGTAGCATACCATCTGGCTTGAATTGACGAGAAAGGTAGGTTAGAAGAAGAACGCAATTCGGTAGACTAAGAAATATGCAACATGTTTTGCTGCTCAGGGAAACAGGAACAAATCCACAGTAAAATCTTACATTCCATGCCATTCCATTCACAATCTACCGTCTCCTCACCTTCTCTCTACCCATGACAAATGCTCCAAACCATCACCCCATCTAACACCTTCTCAACCAAGTCTGATCAACGCGCTCCCCATACCACTCATTCAAGTCCACCGCCATACATGCCCAACCAATCTAATCCTTATGTACTCTCGCCATCTCCACCTAAATCTGCTTCTGCTTCAACAGCATGATCACCCCGTAATTTAACAAGAATTCTGTACACGGTCAAGTCAGATCATACAAGAAAGCCCACCTGAATGCCCATCAACAAAATTAGGAAGATCCAGACGTCGCAAGCAAGAGCGTATCAAGCAGATGGGTGCGTCTCAGAGGTTCAAGGGAGTTGGCGAGGCGAACCAGGAAGTTGGAGAAGTGGAGGATCCAGAAGATGCAAGCGGAGAGGTCATCTGGCTGGTTGAAAGAACTGGTTGAAGACGGTGTTGGCTGCGTTGTCGATAGGTCGTATTTGCATGGTTTATAGTACGGCATTTTGCAGTATATAGTCGGACAGATTTCGTGGGATCTTTCGTTACGTTTTTGGGGTGGGTGTATCCCTTCCGCTGCTACTGATGGTGTGAGCCTACAAATAACCTACCAATATCCTAACAGTATAGGGCCCCCGTTTTAGTACAGTCAGTTATAAGCCCGGTTTTATCCGCCTTAAGCACCTGCACAGCAGGCAAAGTTAAAGGTCGGCGACGCCAAGATCTACGTTATAAAACCCTAGCGGTTATATAACCCGCTATACGGCGTTATAGGTAAAGCCTATAAAAGTCGGTATTAGTATAGCGTTATAATACTCTAGTAGTTATAAAACTATAGTCAGTTACGACTAGTTATAAATTGTAAGCTAAGGTACTTCAGCTTAATATCCAGTATTGCCCTCGGCTGTCAAGCTGAGGGGGTGTGTAAGCCTACAAATAACCCACCAACATCCTGACAGTGTGGGGCCCCCGTTTTGGTGCAGTCAGATGGGTTCCGTACGCCTTGGCGCCTAGCAACATGGAACCAGTAGCAGCGGAAGGGATAGTATTATGAAGCTCGATGTTCAGGAGACACGATTTGAGTGAGGGAAAAGATGTGGAAGAGTGCTATTTAAAATGGAGAAGAATATAATGCGAATCGAGGGGCTGTGTAACGATAGGGATTTGTCTATTTGTTCGAAATTAGTATCCGGTGTATAATGGGCTCGTACGCATGTGGGAAGATGGGGCCAGTGTTGCTCAGTGTTCACGAACAAAAGAAGCATTGCCACTGGCGATCATGCGTGAGTATTTCGTCTTCTGCAAGCAACACTCTCGGTCACATTCTCACCTGAGGGCACATCATATTTCATCAAAGAGATAGCTGGGTCTGATGCGGACCTGCAGTAGTGGCTCGGTGTCAGCTGGAGACGTGATGGATATACGCAATGTAGCTTGTGGGAACAAGGAGAGGGTTTTTGGCTGTTCTGCAGTAGATGTCGGAGTTGGCAGGACTCGGTTTATGAAAGGCTTGGATTGACGAAGAGAAAGAACGGTTTGAAGAACTCCCAGGAGACGCCATATTTCCGTATGATGTATGCTGGCTCGATATTTGTTATGTATGTAGCCTTCACACCCCAATCTTATGGAATCGCAAAGCTTCTCCAGCTAAACATGACTCCTCCTCAGCAATGACAAGCTTCTCTCAGATGATAATGCCTGTCTTCGCCATCTCTTGGAGTCATTACATGGCCCTCATGCATTAAAATGGCCACCCACTATTATCGAGCTCGATTCCCTCTACCTTCTCCGCATCTTTATCGGACGTTGTAATCCTGACATATTTGGGATCCACCTTCATCGCATAAGGGAACCAAGTCGGGTGGCGACGATAGAGAAAACGCAACCGAAGATATATCATCGTGACGCAGAAGATGGTCCACACGATTGCGAACAGTACTATCACTCCGGTTGTCCACACCAGATCGAAGTTCAAGATGTCAGAGAAGCGTATGGGTGTGCGGTTCCGGTCGAGGTATATGGTGACTGGTATGAAGGCAAGGTAGTGGCATCCATAGATGAGCACGGCGACCCATTCCAAACGGGCGTAGACATACGGCAATGATGGGCAGATTTTGGTAGGTACGATGGCGAGCGTTGCAAGACTGAGGATATAGAATAGTATGCAGCTGTAGAAAATGCAGTCTAGCTGATCCGGTCGAGTGGTGGTGGCGGGCATCGTTGACGGCGTGGTAGGAATGCCTGAGGGTGCGGACGTGATTCGAGGATCCGTATAGAGTAGGGAATTCGAGGAAAGAATCTGGTAACAGCGCGGTGTGGAGATCTTATGTATCGAGGAGTCTGTTGTGGAGTGGCTCGCCTTGAATATTGTCTTCCCTGTGGTGCTCTTTGCTGTTGATGGTTCGACAGCCTCCAAATCCCGTGCAATGGTGGGATCTCTGAGTTAGCTGGCAATCGAGGCATCGGATGCACATTATGCTAGTCGAACGAATAGTGATAAGCCCTTATAGAAATATCAGAGCTTTAACACGGAAGACCAACCACCAAGATCTTCCCCCAAAACGCCGAGAAGCCTTTGTCGCTGCTGCTGCTGCTGCTGCTGCTGCTGCTGCATGATGGAGCATCGGAATCTATCGAAATCGCTGTTTCCTTGTCAATGCCGTGACAGGGTTTGGCTTGTTGGCCGATTTCTTTTGTTGTAGCCCGATGATCTTGAGATGCCAGTCTCCACCTTCGGCATCCTCGCTCCAGATACGCGAGAGCGCAATCAGCTCGTCAAGGGAAATGTATCTTTGTATCATAACGAATACTATTGCGCAATGGTTCGTCAAACATATCAGGAAGAATTCTAATTTCCGAAGCATGCAGTGGGTCACTTCCTCCCCACACTCCAAGTAAGGAATAGTGGCAACGTCTATCATCACTTCCACGATCAACAAGTATAAGCAGACGATTAGAATCGGCCTGTAGATGCGGTACTTCGTCAAATCGCACCTGAAGATCATCGTAGGTGTGACCCGTCGTGGGCCAGTGGCGATCGGCAAGTTCGAAATCCCTGGCTGGGCGCAGTCTGGATAATTTGGTGTTCGATTGGAAATAGCTGGGTGACGTTGTTACTGCGCTTAAAGTTTTGCGGTTAGGAGTCAGATCGAAATGAATTGGTCGACAAAGAGTCAAGCAAAGGCTGGGGAAAGTAGTGACTCTGATGAGAGAAGGATACTGTCTTTGCTTTCGTAAAGAACGACGTATCATGATCAAATTCAAGATCTTGGCAAACATACACGCCTTTGTCTCAATCGCCTTCCACAACCTGCGGGTTCCCGTCACATTCCGCTTATTTGTCATTGACCCACATTGCGTGCGACTCACTCTGCTGCATGTATCAGATCCTGTCAAACTCTCTTGTACTGCACTGTGGAGATCACCACTTACGGAAGTATGTGATCTCGAGCAGAGCGTGCGGCGATCTTGACCCAGCTATCAGACACTTGAGACCTCCGACTTCTCCGGCTTCTGCGTCTTCTCCAGAGCGGCCTCTTCCTCAATTTTTGTGTTGTTGTAATGCCAAAATCCATCTTTGCCATCGACGTTGTAAAGATAGGGGATCCATTCCGGGTGACGGCGATAGACAGCTCCCAGACCCCAAATAGCTGCGCCGAGCAGGAGTGATAGCAGAATAAATCCAGCGACAGCAGCAACAAGGACGGTATAAGCCTGTCTGAGAACCTCAGGATCGGAGGAGCGGTATTTGATGATTACGATCGTCGCAACCATACCAGCCGCTGCTAGCGAGATGGCAATGGACGTGGCTAGATTGCCAGCGCGGTCAGCGAAACGCTCGTTTGAGCAGGAGCTGTGCGTGCTAGATGACAACATGCATGGTAAGGACATGTTTGCTATCGCTTTCGAGTTTTCTTGTTAAATTATGAGGCTGGTTATGTAGGGTATTTCAAAGACGTGTACAGTTGCGTAACCTGACCGACTTGCCGATGTAATTTGGAGATGAAAAAGGGCGAACTGCTGGCAACTGGGGAGACCGACGAACTAATTATAGGCCCAGGTGGTCGGGCCTTCGGTGCTCGATGTATAGATTGTGGGGAACTCCGCACTTCTTACCGTTGGAAGGTCGAGCAGATTTGTGCTAGGGTCTCACCATGTGGGTGCTACTTGCGCAATGTACCCACCGAACGGAACCAAGTTTGTCGGATTCGACAGGGTGCAATCTTGGTACATCCGGACTCTTTCCAAACATGTCTGTACGAGTACAACTAGAATTCTTGCAAACCGATCTCTCCTGGCATCCGGCATTTTCCATGTACAGCCATCCAACTAGAATTACAGAGATCCAGTAGCATACCGCCTCGCAGTGACTCATAGAATAATGCAAACCATACCTTGGTTTCGCATGTGAGAGTATTGTGGGGCGAACTCTGGTACCTCTTTCAGATACTTTACCTGATGCCTGTCTAATTTTGGAGCCTTATTATGGCCTAGTGAACTGTGTATGGGAAATCCAGACCTGCAGAGTATCTAGTGACACAATTTAGAATGGCATTAGGATGATCGAGTGAGGTGCCGTGTGAGTGGGCTAACTTGATGTGGCACTAGTGCCCAGAGTGATATAACGACAGCCGCTACTCCTATCGCGTAACGACCCATGTCTTGGCGAGGCTCAATCTTAACGTCGTTGGGATGGCACTCTCGAGGTGCTTTCCAAACAATTCAATACTCCGTGGTGCGACCAGCCTCTCGCCGGCACCTGTATCATGTGAAGTTACTATGCAAGTCAGTACCTTAGCCATGGCTAAAGTCAGTCAGCTGGTGCTATCAAACCCACCTCGCCTCTTCGCGCGCGCCGTGCCAGAAAGACGAGGCTGCAGCTCGCTATCACCCAGTGATAGATTTCCAAGACTTCGCTACTCGTGATTCATTACTGAACAAGGCCCAGCCAAACTTTGGTGGCGCACCTCTGTCAGAATAACACATCAACCAACCAAACCCGTGTTATGAGATGGTGTGTGGAGGACGCCTCAGCTCTCAGCCTCCCCAGCACACGTACTCGTATTTTCCCCTGTCGTGTCAGGATAATGCCGTCCGAATTTCTGTATTTCATGTTTCCATATTACGTGGGTACTTCTGCCAAAAGTGTATGACAAACCTTGATCCATGATTATCAAATTAAGCCAATTACATCGGCTTGCTTGTCTTGGCTTTAAAGACGTCTGAGCAGTAGCCTCTCTCGCAATTATCTAGGTGGTCTTGTTATTGCCAACCGCGCGTGCTCACTTTCAACCAAGCTATGCGGTTCGGCCAGGAGTCCAGGCAGATCATCTTCTGCGTGGTTTGTACCCTACATCTGTGTGCTAGCCAGATTGATCGGTCCGGATGGAAGTGTATCACCGACAGCTAGCAAACCCAAGGTGGACTTCGAGACTGCGAACAGGCACTCGACGGTGATAATAACACGTTCTGGCATACTCGATGGGATCCTGAAACCGACGCTCCACCTCATTTCTTCAACATCGACTTGGGACAGGTGTACAACCTGACAAGCTTCAATTATCTACCGCGCCAGGATGACTTCAAAAACGGGAACATCGGCAGATAGCAAATCTCTCTCAGTGCTGATGGAGAGACGTGGCGCCTACTAAATGACACCTTTTCGGATGATGAACAACTGAAGACTGTCGACTTCATACACGATGCACAACCAGCACCTGCAAGATTTTTCAACTTGACAGCCTACACCGAAGCAGGCTCCCGCGGCTCATGGAGCAGCGCAGCCGAATTCAATCCCTTCGACGAGGTGCTCCCAGGGAGTAACGATGTGTCCAGCGTGCCACCCATAACGACAATCGTATCATCACCTACCACGTCAGTCTATTCGACGCCGGACGCGTCCACCCAGCAATCCAGCAATTCCAATTCTGATGGTGGCGATGATAATGGGGGACTGAACAAAGTCCAGACGATCGCTACTGTCATCGGCACCATCGCTGCTATTATAGCTGTGTTGATCGCTATTCATATGTGCTGCCGAGAGTGATGATGCCCAACGGAGGTTTCTGACGGCATGTATAATTTGATTATGTCCAGCATAGATGCTCAAGATTCGAAAGTCGAATAGTCTCAAGCACGCAATATTCATGCTGGAAAACTACCGACCTCATAAGACCATACATGTGTCTCGGAAACCATTCGGCCTTAGTTTCAATTCGCAGCTCCATATGTCATCCGAAAAGCCCCTGGTTCGACCGCATCCGAATATATTAGAGAAAGACTTCGGGCTCTCCATAATCACCGTCCAGTTCTTTGAGGCTTCACACCCTTTGCAGCTTATTCAAACACCTGCCTTCGCTCCGATCAGGTCAAAACAAATAATTCCCCACCGACAACCAAACGATCTTTTAACGACTCTCTAACGATTCTCTCACGTGAGTAAACCCTACTAGAGGCTCAGACGGATTATTTTTGATCTCGATTGGTTTCTTCCATCGCTCTATATTCTGGATCTGCTTTGCCTTCCACTTGGAAATCGCCAGACCCTCTACATGTCCCCCCCACGCATATCTTGCCAAAGTAGCCTTGCCAGCATCTTCGTATCACTAATATGCCGTGCACGCCCAGTACTATCCCCCTCCTTCTCCTCCAAGACAATCGGCGCTTGATTGAAGTCAAAGCCCCTTTCACTGATCCACTCCTCTACCTCAGGATACCAATGGTAGCCATACCTATCATGCTTCAGAAGCCATGGCAGCCAGGTTGGATCGCGACAATATAAATAAAACAAGAACCACTCGACATGGCTTGTAACGCATAAGGCCAGGGAGGCTTGGATGATGAATATGATGAGATACTTGAGGTTCGAATGAACATCGCCGGCGATGGTGATTAGGATCGCGTTGAAGACGGAGTGGATGATGGGAATTGCGGGGATGGCGATAATTGTGTTGATTGCCAATTCAGTAAACACCATGCCGTACATGAAGTGGTCGGCCATGTTCTGTTTTGACGGGTTGAGAGGCTAAGGACGTTCGAGATCGAAAGTCTTGCTCCTCGTACTAGCAACGCACAGTTCTCTTGGCCGAGAGAGCTTTTTGCTGGCAGTCTGGGGTGTAAGAGACTTCGTCAAGATACTGGTCGTCGAGCCTCAATGAGAGAATTTGATGTGCGGTTTGGTGGATCCGTCTTTTCCAGAGGACGACGTAACATCACTGTCTATGTTAGGACCCAGATTGGCATAGAAAAAGCTCTGATGTGTAACCATTACATTGGACAAAACCAGACTACCTCTCACTCAGTCTCGTCAAATTGCCGCGGAATTCGACCTTCTTCAGTGCCGTCGGAATTCACAAGACTCTCGCTTATCGAACTTCGCGCCTTTCGACCCAAGATTACCCAGTATTTCTTAAAGACTGAGGAATATGAAAGCAAGACGTGTACAACAGACGAAGGTCGAGGTTTTGGTGATAAAGATTGAGAAAGATTCTATCAATCAAAATTCTTCCTCCCCAACTGGATAATTGTTGATTTTCACATCAACAGTCTCTTTCCCAATATGCAGGTGAGGCACTAGCGACACGTCATAAACCCACCTTCTTCTGCCCAGGAGGTCCTTTTCTCCCCTTATACACCGTACAATTTCCATCATACGCGACCTTCACAACCTCCAAGCATCATGGAAATCCCCTTCACAGCCGCAGACCCACAAATACTCAGTATGCCATCAAAAAACCACATCACTATGTAGAACCCGCAAAGGCACCCCCAACGTAACAGAAGCAGGTAGCCTAACCCACCTACAGCCGCAGCCGAGCCTGCCAAAAAGCGACTGGAAAGCGCACAAATTCGCCTACAAAGCATCAAAGGACCGCCGGGCTCTATACCGCGCAGGGACTATCTGACAGGAAGTAATCTGCACGTTGATGGGATACACGTGGACGCGGGAAATTGAATCTTTGGAGCATGAAGATATTCCAGTCGCCGGTGCTGGTCATATCTTGCATGTCCTATGGAGAACACCCGGGTCACGGTCGCTATTTCCTACCGGTTTTCAAGGGAGTTTTCCCAGGTGTCGAGGATCAGCGGTCTTTGTTGATGTATGGAGACGGTGGCGAGGCTCTGAGCTATATGCATCTTTTTGGCAAGGGGTTGCTCAAAGGCAAGTCTTCTCCATTCACGTATTATGTCGTGAAAGAATAGCTCAGTGTACAACAGACACCAACGCCGAAATCGCCGAAGCCACCACCAAGTTCAAGGACCAGCTCCCAACAATCGCCATAGCCTCTTCAAATGTATCCCCTAAAGAATCGCAAAGTCCTCAAACTCACTCTACCAAACGGCGAATGCAACGCTCTCGATACGACGGCACCACAACGGTCTAGCATACTTCCCCCATCATGCCCTGGAACGCGTTTATCGACCCACGCGACGATTAAATCAGAGATATCTGCGCCTTTGGGGAACATCACGAATGCTCGAAACGGAGGAGACGGCGGCTGGAGGGGTCGAGTGCGCCATCACTTATATGACTCGTTTGTCTGAAAATCTGTCCGGGAGCTGCAAGCCATGGCGGAGCGTGCTGGTCTGTTGACGATATGCTGCGGCTTTCGGAAGGGAAGTACAAGCTTATAAGGGATAGGTTGATGTGGTAGGGATGAGGGATGAAGCGGTGGCATGAGGAGTTGAATGAGATTATTTGATATGGTGTGCTAGCGCTTAGGTCGATGGCTATGTTGGAGAAAAAAATGTCTTGGTCGGAGGAGGGGGCCAAAGCCTTTCTAACAGTGGCATAGAGAGCTAGCTTGTGAGCAACAGAGAGGAGAGGGTAGATGCTAGGATACGGAAGATTGTTTGGCCTGGTCTTGGCCGATATGTTGGCAATATGGCTTGCAGTATCTGTAATGGGTCATTTGCAAAATCCAAAACAGAAAAGTAGCATGCAGGAATTTGGATATTGATATCTTTGCATATGTTTCAGCATTTCTTACAATCCTATGACGGGATCTCCAACGCAGGAACGTCGTCGGCGATTTTCAAATCACCTTATGGATCATGACGCCAAACTATTCGTCTGTTCTAGGGACGGATGATAGTGTTTCCATAATACCTCCATCTCGTTCGACCGATTCGTTTGATCCTCTTCATGGAGCAAGCTTACGAAACGGGACGCCAAACTATCCCTCATTTCGAGGGACGGTCGATTATCTTTCCATGATTCCTCCATCTTTTTCCAGTACTTCGTTGAATCCTCATGGAGTATTGACGTTATTGTGTCCATAATCCTAAAAAGCAGCCTCATCACCCACAACCCCATCCAGCACGAATGTATCCATCGTCCAGCCAAAGTTGCGATTGAGACGTCTGGCAATGCGTCTTGCCCACTGCATGGGTAGCTTACTCTCCGGATGAGGCTCATGAAAGATGATGTTACCCTTTTCGGATGCAAAAAGCCAGGCAGAGCCTTGTTGCTTCTGGGCTCCAAACCCAGCATTGACCATGGCTTTCTTAAAGTCGCTCCAGGGCAGTTCTCCTGGTAAAGTGTCGGCGACTGGTCTTCCGAAGAGCGCTGCGAAGGTGTTGAGAACCTTCTTCTTGACTGTTAACGGTGGTGGTGCGACGCTCTTGATGTCAGTGGCTTCAGTGATGATGGGTGTTGGCACATTGATACACAGCTGTTCAGCGTATAGCCCACGAGTCTTTGTCTTTTCTTTTGCGGTCAGCAACTGCGATTGCTCAATAGTCTGCTCTGTCCGCTCGACCAGTGTAGCCAATGTATGCTTGTAGTCCTGACTCTCCGAAGTGTCGGCAGCGATTTGGACTTTCTTGACTGGAATCCATGGCGGTGTTCTTTTGAGATCTCGGTAGTGGTACCGATCAGCTTCCACCACTTCAATATTACTGCCAGTCTTGCTTGTGAACTCCTCATTGACTCTTTTCCAAAAATCATCGAGGGCCTTTTCTGCACGACGCATTTGGCCTGTGGACGTCGCTGTTGGTGTTTTATGTGACGGATATTCGAAGATTTGCAAATCTATTATGAGGGAATCGAACCTCATATCCTCGTGGAAGAATTTCTCGATTTCCGAAAGAGGTGCAGTGGTGGCCTTTGCCCAGGAGGCATTTTCTTCATTCGACCAGGGACAGATGGAGTACTCCTTACACATAGACAAATATATCTGTCGCTGTACCTCTGCCAGTCCAGCAGCTTCGGAGACCACCTTCATTATGTTCCCGGTGAGCCGCCGCCTCTGTTGCTGGTCATTCGCCATCAAGACATCAATTTCTCCAAATACATCAGACGGATCGCATCTGTTTCCGAGGGCTTCGTCGCCATTCATTAGCTCCGTAAGCAGCCAGTAAAGCTTGTCACCTATGAAGCCGATACTATTAGCTGTGCTATACCACGGATTTTTGACCCAAGAAGCATCTAGAAAGTGGTCCCAGAGAGTCCCACAAGAGTGAATTGACGTACTTGGATTTTTCCGTATATACGTCTGGCACTTTCCCTTCGGTAATACACTGAAGGTGACCTGCTGCTTGAATTCCGGAGCAGCAGACATGTACCAAGGTAGCTTGGCGAGCCAACCAGTGATTGCATCATCCAAGCAGTATTCGAGGCGGGACATGGCCTCCATGAACGGTTTTGGCAAGAGTTCTCCAAGCTGTATCTTATCCTTCTGGCTCTCGTATGACCCGATAAGGTCATCAAGCAGGTGGGAGACTGTCTCCCACAGGAACGCGTGCTGGTATAGCTGGATCAGTGCTACGGATACGGCCTCATGCCGGGCTCTCTCGCTGAGAGATGTGAAGGCTGGTTGGTATTTACGCTTAGCTAGAGCTTCGTTTGTATCAGCACAAGATTCTAGTATCATCTCGGCGAAAAAGCCAGGGTCTTCGCGTATTAAGAGGACGGCATCCTGAGCCTCATGGTTCTTGGCTTCGACGAGACTTTTTAGACTTTGGAAGTCAAACGCATCTGGTGCATAGTATGGTGCTTCCAAGGTGCGTGCTGTATGTGAGTGGTAGTCGATGACCAAGTTATTCGGACTCATCCTGTCGTCTTGCTGGAGTACGACCTGGGTTACGGAGGAGCACGGAATGCTTTCCAGGGACAAGTTGATATCCATGACATCATGCAGTATCGCCATACTGCACCGGACCAAAAATCGTAGAACATCTCTCTGAATTTCCATGATTGTAAGTCCCATGCCCGGATCGGGGGCAATGCCTTGATGATACTTGGTGATAGCCATTCGGTCTATCTCCCAGGAGACAAGACGACCATAAGTGTCTTGGGTCCACTCTCCGTTGAGGTACATGGTGTAGCCTCGCATGTAGTGTGGCACGATACTCCTGGTCTTGAGACCCAATCTTATCGAATTCCAGTCGGCGTTTGAAAATATTGATGGGAAGTTCCGACTACGCGAATCCATTATCCATAGGAGGGGTCTTTGTTTCGACAAATCTTCTAGGTTTAGATGTGGAAAGCGCATAGCGAAATCTGACGGAAGTTTGTTCTTTGGATCTGGCAGATCTGCTTCTCGTACTGCTTCCAAGTCTGGTCGATGCATCGCCGATATTTCTGGACACACTCTCAACAAGAGCTTCTTCCGTTGGACGGGGGATTTTTGTAACCAGCGCTTGCTCAACTCAGGCTCATACTGGCTGATGACGAATCTAAGCTCTAGCCAAGCTTGAAACAATGCATCGCGAGTTCTCCAAGATAGTGATCGCATCTCCTCGATCGTCATCGTATCTTTTTTCACTTTGCCATTCGCATCAGCAAAGTGGATGTCGCTTGCCGGGCGAAGTGCCAACTGATCTTGCATGTCTCCGAATTTTACGGTTCGAGAAAGGATGGAGCCATCTTTATTGCGCGATAGCAGCGCAGTATGCCTCAATTTGCCGGGCATCGTGGTGGATATTTGGGGGCTTGGATCGCAAGACTGATGACCTTGGAGGAGCTTTGGGGTGAGGAATGGTGGTGATCAGTCTCGAGCTAAGCAGACAGTGGATAATTAAGATGGCACAGATGATATGATTCTAGCGTTTGCTTTCCAAATTGGTGTTGAGTTGCCTGCAAGAGTTGCGAGACTGAAGTTTCGAAGAGTATTGTATCTTAATTGAAGGTCTTCTGATCCCGTCCCCGTGAAGAGGTACAGTATCAGAAAAGATTACACTCAGGAGGACCAGCTTCACATGCTTCACATTGGCCAGGTACAGACATCTTCTGAGCAAGAGTAGGGATTGTGCATGGTCTATGTTGTAGAAGAAAGAGATATGAGGAAGAAAGATCAACCGTTGTTCAAGGCGCCAGTGAACACTACAGTGAATGTGATGTGACGTGCTTCATCAACAGCCTCTTTCGGAATGCGTTCCGGTGCCGTGAAGGTGGAGGACTCTTAGACTGCATATCTGACGATTCTATCGTGTGGGATAATAGAGACTTAGTGTAATGCATCTCAAAGGCTTTTATCAAGATGACAGACCATTGAAGTCTTGTAGCTCCAGTTGGGCCAGAAGATTCTGGTAAAAACCCCCATGCAGACTCTTGAGCATTAAAGCGCGCGATTGGGTCTCCTAAACCACAGAATAACCGCGCAGCAAATCCAGATGCCGACAACATAAGGAAATAGAGCCCGCGGTTTGACGCTTTCGACATATTCTCTAAACCAGGTGAACGCAACAACCACCGCGGCTGAGAAGACGAGGAGCATGCAATCGATCACCGTCACTGAGAAGACGAGAAGCATGCTGTCGATAATTGGATTCTGCCGAAGGAGGCTGCGTTCTTGAATGCTGACGCTTTTTGGTGCTACCTTTGTATGGGGCTTCGAGACGACGAGGAGGATACGGCCGATGATTGGATTCCTCCACAATAGGCTACCTTGTTGATTGCCAGTGGTTTGTGGGCCTGCTTTGTGCTGGGGCGCCATCTCGTGGTTTGCAACGCCGTTGGTCGATTCCAGATGGGCGAGACGTTGAGCCAGCGCCAGCACTTGGTCCATGATTGGGATTCGGCGAAGGAGGCTGCCTTGTTGATTGCCAGATGTTGGTGCATCTGCTATGGGTTGCGGCGTCGTTTGGTGGTTTGGAGCGCCTTTTGTCGATCCATGATGTGCGGGCTGTTTGTGTAGGTGTTTTTGACGCGTGGAAGAGGGCATGGTGTAAGTGGTCTGAAATGGATGTTGGTTGCTTTCTATGAAGATAGAGAGAGCCTGTATTCATATTCATGCCAAGATTCGGCTACCATCTCATCAGTCGATAAGGGCTGTTGTTCTTTAGTCAGATATTTTTTGTAGGACAGAAGATGTTCATCTTGTTTATTTTTGTTGGGAACGGGAGCCGAAAGCACCCTCATCAGTTTCGTTGGACAAATGCTGAAGTCACCGCCCCTTAGTGCTTGAGAGTGAGCAAGCATTACTGACTCTCGCACAAAATGTGAGGATGGTAGCAAAGACAAGGTCCGTTAACTCACTCCAATGCAAGGAAGACATTAAATCCATTTCCTCATCTCCATTCTCTGCATGAGTTCCCAGCCAGTTTAATTAGTTCGATCCGGTGAAGGAGAAATATCACAGAAGACAAACTCTTGAAAACGCTTCCTTGCGGAAGAGACGGTCGCCACGAAGAATTATTCTGGCCACCAAAGAGCAGATTAGAATCAGGAATATGCTCTGGGTCGTTTTGCTTTCCAAATCCTGCAGGATCAAGCTCAGCACAATATACACAATACACTACCATCTATCTGTCCACTGGTCACGACCAATGCTCCCCTAAAACAACCATTACCATTCATCCCCTCTCCACAGAGCCAGCCAGCACGACCTCAACCTAATCCTGTTTCCTAGGCAAAATCCCTCCTCTGAACCCTCGACTGTCCATCCCAACCCTATCACCACCCCGATTCTGTATCTCCACCTTCTCTCTTACGTTCTCCATTCTTTTCCTCGCTGTCTCCTTCCTCCCGGCATCCTCCCTTCTCGCCTCCTTCCTTCTCGCCGCATCCTTTGCCTCCCCTGATCTCCCGAATATACTCTTCATGCTCCCACCTCAAACGGTCCCTTTTAAGCTCCTCTTCTCTTCCACTTGTACAGAACAAATATTGATCCGCCTACAGAGCCGCCGACGATAGCCATGAGACGGAGGATGACGAAGATTTGATCGAAGATATTGCCGGAAGGGCATTTTCTGTCTAGGACGCGCGAGATGGGTTGGTATTTTGGGTTTGTGCAGGGGTCGGAGGTTGTGGGTTGTTGGTAGTATTGGGGGAGAGCAGGCAAGGCGATGTTGGGGGTGCTGGTGGTGCTGGTTTGCGGGGTCGAAACGTTATAGGGATACTACACGAAATTCTGGTCGGTGAAAGAGGGGTGTACGGGCAGGGGAGCGAGTCATCATGACCTGGTATTGCAAAGTAGCAGGGAAGTTTCGAGTCGTGAGTCCGTTCATTATCTTCATGTATGATGTATTGCTGAAACACACATCAAGCTGGACCAACTTTCCGTAGCCAGAAACGGAGTAGGCACATCGCAAGCCAACTAGGAAACCCAATTATCGGGACTGGTCCCTCAAATCGACATCCACGAAATGCACCCCCAGCCCTGCCTCCCCCTCAAACTCCTCACTCCAATACTCCCTATAAGACTGCTCCCACCCATCATCCCTACCAGCGTCCTGAAAACCCATCTCCATATCATCCATCGCCTCCTGCATCCTCTTTCTTCGTGCTTCTCTCCTGTTCATATCATATACGCCATCGTCCATGAAGGTACCAGGAGCTCGCTCTCTGGCTCTGATCGTTCGGCGCCATCTTCGTAATAGGAGTAAAGCACTTAGAAGACTACCTCCCCCGGTGGTGATGACAAGTGCGACCAAAGCTACCTTACCCATATGAGAATTAGTGGAGTTGAGGTTGCTGAGTATGGTCGATGGGGATTCGCCTGTTCTTGGAGGCCATAGAGCTGGATTCTCTGGGGTAAATTGCGGTATTGGTGACATGACGTCTGTTTTTTTGTCCGCTGGCAAGGGCTTAGAGGGTTTTATTTTCTGGGGGCGAAATCTTTGAAAAGACGGTTGACCTGGAAAGATCAATGGCGGTTGAAGAGCTACGGGGAAGAAAGGAAAAGAGAATGATATCGCAAGGACACTTATAGCTGAAGGTTCTGCTGAACAAATTGGTGAGTGACGAAGCTTTGTCACCTGTTAATATGCGTCAGGAAATCCGCACACCATGACATACTTCCATGACCGTGAGCCTTATCAAAAATCAATAACCCCTATAAACGAGCCCAATTCCGCACGCTATCAATATCCTCACCCACCACCATCATCATCAGGCGACCCCCTAAGCTTCACTCCGGCCATTGCCATTCATATTCTCCAACCTAGTCTCCCTCCCCTCCTTAGCCCCACTCCTCCTATCTCTCATTCCCTTCCACAACCCAAGCGCCCAAACCGGCACTATCGTCTCCCCACCCCTCGCGTCTCCCCACCCCTCTTCTTCTTCACCGCATGCAGAGCCCCTACCGTCAATCCCGCCACGAGTATATAAACCGACAGCACAACGCCCAACGTCCAAAGCGCTCGATCCGTCGACCCCACAGTCGGATTATTCCAAACGCCAATCTTGCTCACAAGATCAGAGGCCGGGCAGTGTCTAACAACCGGGTCCCAATCCTTAATATAGATGCTAGAACCTCCGAACCGATTGCCGTCGATATCCATGTAGGGCCTATCATGTTGGAGACAGGTTGCGTTGCGTTGGTAGGGGTCGAGCCGAAGGCGTAGTTGTATCGTAGGAGAACGCAGGAGGCGTTGAAAGCGTCGCTGAGGTAGGGCGTTTCTCTTGATTTATTGGGAGGCATGGTGGGCTCGTGTGAGTGAGACGGAGCGGTCGGGATTGGTGGTACTGGATGAATTTCGGAAGGAGGTTGGTTGGCGAGTGTCGGGCGTGTTGTTTGAGATTAGGGATGGGGTTCTGGGAAAGAGAGGGAGGGAGGTTGTTGGGAGGAGTTCGAGCTCGAACTTATGTACCCCAGGCCTAAACTCAGTGTGGCTCCTGCGAATGAAAGAAAAAGGGGTAGAAATGACCATGACTCTTGTATATGCAGGTATTTCGAGGGGATACTGACAAAATGATTATTTCCAGCTCAAATAAGAACAGCGCCCACAATCGGGAAAAGAGCTTGAATCATCTCAAGGCTTCTCTTGTGATTGTGGCCTACAGCCAATGTAGGGCAAAGTATCCCTGTCTCGAAGACCCATCCAGCATATTCATATTACGATCATCCATCCGCACCTAAACCTCGCTCCGGCCAGCACCACCATTCAAATTCTCCATCCTAATCTCCCTCCCCTCCTTCGCCCCCCTAAACCCCTTCCTCTCCTTCATCTTCTTCCACAACCCCAGCATCCACAACGGCGTCAAAGGAAGCCCATCCCTGCTTTTAATACGCAGATAGTACCAAAACAGGGTAAGCAGAACAGCTCCACCTATCACAGGCGGGAAAATCAGGCCCAAAACCCACCAGGCCTTATCCTCTTTGGACACGGTCGGGTTGTCGAGGAGGCTCAGATAGGTGGGGGCGAGGTCAGGTCGGAATTTGCCATTGACATCGAACCATTGGCCGAGTTGGTTCATGAAGGGCTCCTCGTGTTGGACGCAGGGTTGCCAGACTGGGTCGATGTGAAGATTCTTTATTGCATTGTAGCTTTTTTCGACGGAGACACAAGTGCTGTTGAAGGGGTTGCCGGGGACAGTCCAATGAGAATAATTCATGATGGAGGTTCGTTGAGTGAGACGGGGCAGTGGAGTCTCTAGCGTAGTATTGGATACCGCGGATTTCGGTTGGTGATAATGAGGGTGACTTGAGCTTGAGGATGAGGTTGGTGAGAAGTTGAGCTCTTTGAGCGGGAGCACCGTTTATATACTCAAGAGCTAGAGAAAGCGTGACTCGTAGGAGTGATGAAAGAATAGAATCGACCATGACGTTACTATATACCTGAGTACATTGGTGACGCATAGCAGAAGAGCGACACGTTCGGAACCACGTCAGAACGGTGTCTAAGGCTAAGGCTAAGGCTAAAGCCAGGAGCTCGGATCTCAAAGTACAGAGACTGCAAAAGCAATACACGGACAGAAAGTCGTCGACGCACGGATTGCTTAATCACGAGCAGGCCGAGGAATGCAAGGCACCTAAAGATTAACTTCTAGCAAACCATGTAGCACAGGGCTAACTTCGTAACAAAAAAGATTTAGAAAAGCATGGAAGAAATAGAGAGTGCAGCCGGAGTAATCAATGCATGAAACCAGTATCCCTCGGTCGAGAACAGCACCATGACTTACTTACCCCACGACCCTCACCCTCTGCAGTACCACTCTTGTTCTCCTTCACCATCTAATCTTCCCCTCTGGTTCCTCGGAACTCTTTCCTCGCCTCCTATTTTGTCTCACGTTTGAACCAGCCAATTGTTTATTGTAGGCTCCGAGGTGCCAGTCCTACCGAAGAGCCACGATGCCGTATTCGCGAACGCCCCTGTAGTAACGGATATCGGAAGGAAGAGGCCCATCATCCAGGGAGGTCGAGGTGTGGATGTCAGAGATCGATGTCTCGATGGCGCTGAGCCCTTTGGTTAATCCAAATTGAGTACCAGCCGTGTTCATGGTTGATGAGGAACATGGAATTATGAGTTTTGCCAGATACCGAGTCGAAACCCCACACAATAGATATCCGAAAGGTGAGGAGCGACGAAAATTAGTATACACAAACCCCAGCAGTCACTCGCCGAATAGACTCCATACGCATATGCCGCTACACACGCCGTCCCAATGCTGAATTCCGAGTCGCTTGTTCGCTATGACAAAGCTTCCCGAACCTTGGCACCACTGGCCCTGTACCAGACATCGCCACCCCATCGCATCATGCGTTCAGCAGCAGCTGTAGGCCCATCCACGGCCGGCCGAACATCCAGGTAGAAGACTGGTTCTCCAGTAGGCTCAGGAGGAGCCGAGTAGTAGTCGATGACGTACCGAACTTCTTTCGTTTGGCCGTCCACGGTCCTTCTTTGGACGTACCAGTCATGGCGATCAAAAGGTGGCTCGCAACTATCTCTCGTTAGCAGCGGGTATCACGCCATGGTAATGTGCATACACACCTAAATTTGGCAGGATACATGCGGCCCATGAAATCCAGTATCCGAGCCTTGGGTGTCATCTCATTCGGCCTGCCTTGAAACCTCAGAAGCTTTGGAGGAGCCACATCACTTGAACTTGCGATCCTGTCGGCCTCCTCGACGAAGCCCTCCTCTCCCTTTCTGCAAGCTTGCCACCCATGTCCCAGTCCCCGGCTGAACCTCCGCTCCCAGTCAACAATCTCCGCCCAGGCCCCTTCGTTCAAAAAGTTGTGGACAGCCACCATAGACTCGACGGCGTCTTCGGGAGTATCGTCATAGCCTTTCCTCAACATGGCATTGTACATTTGCTGTGGCGAAGGATATTCCCAATTTGCCTCGGTGTCGCCCCGTGGTATTGAAGATGTTTCGCGTTCGGTTGGAAGGTGTATGGTTTGGCGGGCATCGCGTGATTGTGATAGGCTCGCGGGCATGTAATTCAGAGGGTTCAGCTTCGACATGGTGGAGGGTTTGGAAAAAGGGATGGGTTCATTTGGCGCGCGAACTGGACAGGATCCATCGGGGGTGGATGGAGGTAGATTTCGCGGGGGTAAGGGCGCTGAGTGTGTGGTGGCGTTGTGCATCGGGCATTCTGGCTTGATGATTGTCAGCGACCGAACAATGTCGTGCGACCATGACACTGGATAGTTCTTACAGGTGGCGTGGCGTTGGAGTTTGGCATTGGACGGGGCGCATTAGGGGAAGCGGTACTGTCGGCCCAAAACCACCCCATCTTGTGTCTTGCTCAGAGGAATGGAGTTGACCTAGTATGGGATATGGCCACAGGGGTATAGCAATGTCCGCGGGACTCAAGATACACGGAGGGTAACGATCGTATCAGTAGGGTTGATTTCTGGAAGAAATGAAGCTAAAGCAAGAATTGCCTTTTGCGGCAAAATGACGTCGGGGGTTTCCCGTCACGATTAGTCCCATGTGAACGCACCATCACTCCAACTCCGCAAGGAACAACGACCAAGCAGCCACTGACTCTCGAAAAGGCAGAGTATGAATAGCGAGCCGTCATCATGATACTCCGGACACTCTCCGCATACATACGATGAGAACGGTGCTCCTCCTTGGCCGCCTATGCCGACGCCCAGCATACCGACAAACTCCGGCGCGCCAACTTCTTGCGAGACATCACTCTTCCTCACCGTCCTGGCTTAGCTTTCGAGCTCCACCGTCAAGAGGTCACGGGGGAAGAAAAATACTCTGGGCGCTTCTGACGCCAGCGGCATTTGTGCGATTGAGCGAGGAAGACAATGGCGACGGCAAGACGCCCGAAGAGCATATGCTCGAGGCATCCAGAGAGGAGATCAGGAAAGCAGTCCCCGACTCGGCCCACGGTCTGAGTCGAGTGTGGCGGAAAATCTATCTCTTCTTAGATCTGTACATCTATGAGCCCATCGCGACCGGATTTCGATGCCTCCATCTGGCCATCATTTTCTTGCCAGTCATTGGGACCATACCAGTCATATGGCTGGGAAGGAGGGTGAAGGAGCGCGACGACGAGCGAGCGGGCACTCTGTGGTGGTACAACTTTCTGGTCCGGTCAATGGAAAGGGCGGGTCCAGCTTTCATCAAGGTGGGTGGGATTGAACAACCTATGGAATTAGATGCTGACGGGCCCCCAGCTCGGACAATGGGCAGCGTCGAGAACAGACATCTTCCCTCAAGCAATGTGTAATCGCATGTCCTCGCTCCATTCGAATGCTCCCGCCCACTCTTTGGCCGCAACCAAGCGAACGATTGTCAAAGCGTTCGATGGAAGGAACTTCGACGAGATCTTCGACGAATTCCAGGAGAAGCCATTGGGCGTTGGAGCTATCGCCCAGGTATACAAAGCAAAGCTCAAGCCCGACATTGCCATGCAAGGCGACGACGACATGGACCCTGATCCACCCAATCTTCGTCAACGGATGCGCAAGAACGTCGACGTCCTCGTCAAAAGTACCCCTTCTCGAGTACCCTCAAGCTATGTGGCTATCAAAGTCCTCCATCCCAAAGTCGAACGGATCGTTCGCCGCGACCTTAAAATCATGACCATCTTTGCCGCCATCATCAACGCGATCCCCACCATGGAATGGCTCTCTCTTCCAGACGAAGTCGTTCAATTCGGTGAAATGATGCGCCTTCAACTCGACCTCCGGATCGAATCCGCCAACCTAACCATGTTCCGCAAGAAATTCAAAGACCGGACCACAGCGTGGTTCCCTTACCCCTACGCCTCCTATACCACTCGCCAAGTCCTGATCGAAGAATTCGCCCAAGGCATCCCCCTCGCCGCCTTCCTCGAAGACGGCGGCGGTGTCTTCCAACAAGAAATCGCCGACGAAGGCCTCGATGCCTTCCTCCACATGCTCATCATCGACAACTTCATCCACGCCGATCTCCACCCCGGTAACATAATGGTCCGCTTCTACAAACCCGAACAAATCTCCCTCGCCTTCGGCCGGCACAAAGAATCCAGCTCCCCAACCGCCAACTCCACCGACGTCACCGAACAAGTCCTCCAACAACTCCGCCCGCACCGACACAACCCTTCCGCCTGGCTCAACGAACTCCAAAAAATCGACGCAGAAGGCTACCGCCCGCAACTAATCTTCATCGACACCGGCCTCGTCACCGCCCTCAACCAAACAAACCGCACCAACTTCCTCGACCTCTTCAAAGCCATCGCTGAATTCGACGGCTACCGCGCCGGCCATCTTATGGTCGAACGATGCCGGCAACCCGACGCCGTCATCGACAAGGAGATCTTCGCCCTGAAAATGCAACACCTTGTCCTCGGCGTCAAATCCTCCACCTTCGCACTCGGAAACATCAAAATCGGAGACTTGTTGAATGAAGTGCTCTCGATGGTTCGCGCCCACCATGTTCGCATGGAAGGGGATTTCGTGAATGTCGTTATCAGTATTTTGCTTTTGGAAGGGATCGGGAGGAATTTGGATCCAGATTTGGATCTGTTCAAGAGCGCCTTGCCGATATTAAGGCAGCTGGGTGCGCAGAGTGGAGGGAAGGGTTTGATGGATGCGTTGAGGAGAGGGGATACGGGGTTGTTGAAGGTGTGGGTTGGGTTGGAGGCCAGGAAGTTTTTGCAGGCGAGTGCGGAGCAGGTCGAGAGTTGTGTGCGGTATGATCAGCTTTCGCCCAATGTTTGATCTAGAGGGACCTTTTGATCTTCTATAGACCCGTTTAGCCTTTGGACCCGCGTATAAGAATCAATTGAGTGAGAGAGTTGATGCAGTCATGAGAAGCAACGTTAGAGTGGTGGATGAGTCGTATATTAGGAGTAGAGCTTTTGGATCTGCCCAACGAAGCAGGCGTCTATGTGTCAGTGTATCAAAACATATCGTACAAGAAGCCGATGCTCTATACATCATCTGCCAACCCGAGATCCGCTACCGAGATTCTACAACAGGTCCAATGCAAATATGACCCAACATATCTCTCTCCAACGCCGTTGCCATGCAATCCGAGAGGATAACGAAGTCTACATACCTTCTGCCGTCCTCCTGGTGGTGTTGGTTACTCCCGCCTCCTTTTGCTTGTCTCCCCTTACCCATTCCGCACGCTCCTAGACGAAAGCCAGCAGGATCAATACTTCCCCTCCACCGCACTCCCAAAGCTCTTCTGCCCCGTCCCCACACTCAACCCCTTCCACCCTCTCCGCGCAATCTCCTCCCTAACCTTAACATCGCGATCCAAAATCTCCACCAACCCCTCCGCAAACAAGGCTCTTACCTTCTCATCGGCCAAAAACGCCCCTCTACTCCCACCAGGCTTACCTCTCGCTTCCTTAACTTTCTCTCGACTACCTTTCAGGTCCATGAACGCCACAGCCAATAACCGTTCCAGTGCTTTCCGGAGCTCGAGGATCGTCTTTGCTGTTTTCGCGTAATTGGTGCTCTTATCGTTTGTTGTGACGTAGAAGGGTAACCAATCGTCCATTTCGAGGATATTGTTCGACCGGCGCGTGAGGCGGCCGCCGAACAAGGCGGCCATGAGGGGTGTGCATTCTGTTGTATCGCGAAGGTAAATGGTATTCCCATCATTCGACTTCGCCATTGTGCTGTAGGCGTACAGTGTTCCCAGCCTGGCTGGTCCGCGATCGGCATTCTCAGTGCCAAAAGCCTTTTTTTTCGGTGCCCAGTAATTGACAGATGACGGATGGATGAGAGTGTTTGCTTCGCCAGGCGTACGGTGCGTGATGCTACCACTGCTGGTGGCAAGGTTGGGGTGGAAGCCTGAGATGGCGAGGGCTTTGATGAGGGGGACTTTGGAGCTGTTCTCATTGAGGGATGGATCTCCGAGCTCGCTGCGATGACGCATATGTTCTGGGGTGTAGGGGATTAAGCCGGCTTCGACAAGGAGTTCCTCGATCTGCTTGGCTGTGGAGTCGATGGTCTTGAAGGCGTTGACATGGACAAAGTTCTGGAAGGCGAAGTTTTTCATCGCGTATTCGCCCTTGGAGTCGCGGACGTGGCGTAATTCGCGGACAGCGTTGAGAAGAGCAATGTGGTCGCTTCCGCTACCCTGAACGAAACTATTTTTGGCCTCGTAAGCCTCCCTGCGAGCCTCAAGAGGGTTGAGGAAGATGTTGCGTTCCGCGGCTGCGGCGCCAAGAATGAGCATGGGATCAAGGCAGCGAAAGATGATGCCGAGGATTATCATCTTGCCGAGGGACGGATGGACAGGCAGAGCAGCCAGGAGGCGTCCAAGAGGAGTAATCTGCTCTTCGTCGGTGAGCGCGTCCAGGGCTTGAAGATTCATGATGGACGCATCAACGTTCTTGGGCGAGGGAGGTTCGAGGGCTTCAGCAAGGAACTGTCGGATCGGATAGTTGAAGGCTTGAGCTTTGACATCAAGACAGATTTCCTGAAGGTCGCTACGCAACATCTCGGGAAGACCAACTGCACGTAACTTGTTGTAACGCTCGGCCGAGAACAGGGCATAGTAGTTGCCATTTTGGACTCGGCCAGCTCGACCAGCTCGCTGCTTCGAGTTGGACTTGCTGATCCAGGTGCACTTCAATTGGGTGATGCGGCGTATTTGGTCGTACTGCTTTTCTCGTAACTTCCCGGTATCCACCACATATTGCACGTCTGGAATCGTGACGGAGGTTTCTGCAATGTTGGTGGACAAGATGATTTTTCTGCACCCTTGAGGTACTTCCTTGAAGACCTCTGTTTGCGCCGCTGGCAGAGACGAGTGTAGAAGATGTACCTTGTACCGGGAAGCATCGCTGAAATCGAGTCCGAGTGGGTGCTTGCTGAGCAGATCTTGAACCTTGACCATCTCCTCTAGGCCTGGGAGGAAAACCAGAATCGCTCCTTCCTTGGTCGTCTTCGATATATGCGCGATGGTGGTCGCGATAAGACTGAAAGGGACGATGGCATCATCTCTATCCGTCGAAACGGTAGCTTCACCTTCAGAATCCAGCTTGCGTTCACTCTTCCAGTCGATAACGAAGTCATCCGGTTGGGTTGCACCGGATTGGGTTTGTTTTGCTACGGCAGGGTTCTGCTTGCGGTATTCATTCTCGACTTTGAAGAAGTCTTTGGTTGCTGGATCGCTCTGCAATAAGCCTACCGCCAAATTACCATGACTTTGCTGTATCTCATTGGTAATTTCTTCAAGATGCTTTTCTCTGACGGGAAACGTCCGGCCAGGAACGCTCAACGACGGACAAGCAACGGTTCCCTGGCCGGAAACTTTAGTTTCAAAGTAACTCGCGAACAATTCAGTGTCCATGGTCGCGCTCATCAGTACCACCTTTGGCGTCGGTTTTCCAGCTGCAGCTCTGTCGGACATTGCTCTCTTAAGAATGATCAAGAGAAAGTCAATCAGTATGTCACGTTCGTGAACCTCGTCGATCACTAGGTGAGAAACGCCGTCCATGACTTCGTTTGGCTGATGCTGTAATTGCTGGAGCAGAATTCCGGTAGTGCAATAGGTGATGCTACCGCCATGGATTGGTAGCTTGGCATCAAACCGAACGTGGTAGCCTACTGTATCCTGAAGTCGTTGCGCCCTTTCTTCAGCGACTCGTCGTGCCACTGAAGTCGCTGCTATACGACGGGGTTGGGTACAAATGATGTTGCATAAGCCTCCACTGCCAGCTGTGATGGCATCTTCAAGCAGGATTTGTGGTACCTGGGTTGTTTTTCCGCTACCTGTGGCTCCGACGATGATGCTGTATGAATTGTTTGACACAAGATCCAATACCTGTGCTCGATATTGATTCATGGGAAGCTCGTCCTTTTTCTTTCTCAAGCCGGCAAACTTGGGATCCATTAAGTAGACACTAAATGCCCGTTCAAGCTGCTGAGTCCGGTGTGCTAATTGATCTGGCGACAGTCGCCTCCGGAGCGACCTTGTCCTCACTGCTGCTTCTCCGTCATCGGTCAAAACATCTTGCACTTGGTCAGGCAGACCAGCCTTGCGGGCACTGAGGAGCGTCTCACGCATGACAAGCTGACAGTCCTCGTCCACACTCATGCTGACTGGGTTAACCGGTTTCAAAATGTCTCCACTTCCCGTGGCCAAGGCTCGGAAAAATCCGGCAAATATCTCAGGTTCTTGTTTCCTCACCTCGAGAGCAGCTGTCAGATAAGCCAGGCTTTCGGCTTTCTTTTTACTCGTTGTGGACACGGGGTGACCTATCAACTGATCGTTGAGAGACACTTGGGTTTGGTGAATGCCTCTGCTAACCATATATTGTTTGGACTTGCCTTCAATCTGGGGCTCAACCAGCTGTATTGTAGCGTGCGGATGTACTATCTTGTAGTATTCGAAGAACTTGCTACTGTTGTCAGTTGTCAAGGCGGTCGAGTCTCTGACGACAAGCGACTGATCGCTGTGTTCTGCTTGGTACTTCTCGGCAGCTTCTTTGAAGCGGAGGGCGGCGGCGATCTCAGCCAGCTTTTGCTCAGTAGATCTCCCAACAACTTCGATGTTTTGCTCGGGTAGTTTGATAGTAACTTCACAAACCCTTTTTGGTCCTCGAGCTCGTTTTGATCGCGCCACATGCTTGACCACTATGCCCGGGGTAGTATCGAACCGTGCGGCATAATTGTACATGTCAAGCTTCGCGTCCTTCTCATCTTTCAGCGTATTAGAAGAAACCTTGTCGATCTGCAGGTATGCCGCCCCTTTCTTCATAATCTCGCTATCCTTGAGCTTCACAATCATGTGCAGGTACGCAGCCCTCTCGGCATCTTTCTGCAGACTTGTCAGGACATCGAATATCAACGAGTGGAAAATCTTACTCTCGTGTTTGCCCGACCCAAGGTACTAATTGGTTCCGTGCCATCCTTAGGTGTGCATGTCAGCCTGTAATGGTTTCCAGTCCTGTCTTGTCGCAAGATCTCGGATTTAAGTACGTATTCTGTATGGATTGCATTGTGCAAATGTTCTTTGGGATTCTGGAAGAGCAGGCTAGGTAAATGTGGATACTGGCTGGCCGTGGGAAGACCCTCCGAGGAATGCGTTGCTCCATACGAACGCCGCCCCTTTGTTGGAGGAGCTTCACGTCTCCGCCGGCGAATCGGTGGTAGCGGCAAAGAATCACGCGCTTTTCTCTTCTGGCCTGCCAAACTCTTTGGCACTTTTGCTTCGGTGATCTCTTGAGCTCGCTGAGACGACGTTGCACGGTCGGGGACAATTTTGTTGGAGCCATTCTCAGCGGAGGTGCTCTGCTGAATTGATCGGTGTTTCATGTTGTTTCCATTGCGTGTTAGGGGGGCGCCGTGCAATATTGAAGAAAAGAGCTCGTTCGATCGCTGGCCCGTTGAGTCCTGGAATGTTGATTCTGCGCGGTGTGGAGTGAGTCTCGAGATCGTATGAGGGATCCTCAAAGAAGGTAATGAAGACGAAGTGACAACGAAAGGTTTGCCTCTCGTCCGCAGTGCCTGGAAAACAAAGAATGTTAGTCGATAATACATCTGCACGTGTGATAAGTAAGAGGCAAACCAGCACTCGTCTCATCGCTGTAGGTCGAATACCCCACTGAGCGTCCTTGAGTTTCAACAAACTACCCCACTGCTGTACTGACTTTATCACACCGATGATCGCCAACCAAAACGATGATCGCAGTCTGGCGTTCAAAAATAATTTTCGAGACCGGGCTTCGCGCTTGCTCGGAGATAAGCGGCTCCCGCGCTTCTGGCAAGATTACTTTCTGCCGCCCTGCCGCACAATCCGGCCTCCTCAACCTCTCGGTCTCCTCTTATACAAAGGCCTGAAGGCCGCGGAGACCCCAACTCAAGTCTATACCCGTTGAACTTTATCTGGGTAACCTAGAACGATCGCCTTTCGCTCATAGTGCCTTGCACATTAGACTATGTAGCGGTTAAGGCTGCTGCTGGATTGAGTTGTGAATCAGAGGGCAGCAGATAACTGAAACACCAGCTCAACTCGAGGCTGGACAGTCCGTATCCCAATCTATTGGGATGTTAGGAGCAGACCTTCAAGCAACATTTTGAGCCGCACTGCCCACTAAAAATAGCTTTAGCTCCTGCTTGGCAGTAGGTAGGCTGACCTGATCATCGATCCAGCTGGAGAGATTCTCCGTCAAAGGCATCTTCAAATGTAAAATCAGCTCAAGTTGATTGCAATAAGTATTTGCTTCTCACCTACGAGGACAAAAACAACCAGACATGGGTGGTCAATAAACCCAAGGGGGCATTCGCTACAACCACACTGGATGACGCGAAACCAGTGCCGGGTTCGGGCTTAGTAATCAACCTCTATTGGAAGAAGAACGGTCCGCCAGAACTCAGGCTATACTATCAAAAGGGGGCGGCCAGAGTCATATCGGCCGATTGGACGAATTGGCGGGACAGTGACGGTAGGTTTTCTGTCAAACGCAGACGAGTTTGTCTACTGAAGCAGCATTGCAGGAAGTAATACATTGAACTGGGTGACGCATGAAGATTCGTCACTCGCTGCAAGAGGAACCTCTGGAGCTCCCATGGCAGGTTTCACATGGGGCGTCGATAATGACCCCGACAATCCTCTGCTTGGGGACATTTTGAATATCGGTACACAAGTTGTGAATATCACCTGGGCGACACCCAAGGGTTGGCAAGCGCCCCAGGCGCCTGATGCAATGCGGAACACGCAGGCATATTCCGGTATCGCAGCCAATGCGAATCGACATGTCTATGCTCTTGAAAGGGGCGCTGTCAAAATACTGGATGCAGTACTTTTGACGATACAATTTGCGTCTTTTTGTAACCTCGTGAATGGAACTCGTGCCTTCCACTTCATTATATTCGTTCCTTGAACCACTACGGCTAGGCCTTGCCATCCGTACCTGCACCTGGATGACTTTCCCAAAATCATACTTGGGAGCCTAGAGCAGAACGTAGGCTTTCACTTTTGCATGGAACAATGCTTGACATAATCTTTAGAAGAGTGGGTGAGGCTCCTCTGCCGTTCGATCTGCTGACCGTCGTCAACATCGAGCATGTCTGATCATCGGCTTAGCTCGTTAAGTACAAGAGCGCGCACCACACCCAGAGCCAGGGCAAAGTCTTGATTCTATCTATTGCAGTGTCGCCGCCCATAAGCCAAACTAGATGGTCGGCGCTGTCTATCATTGTCTTGATATTCATCGTCGCGGACTCAGGCTATTAGATAGGCCGCGAGGGGCTCAACTCAGACGAATTTCAAGGCTACTTGTATAAAACGTTTGAATCTTCTTTAACCCTGTATCCCTTCCATCGTTAGAAGGGTCGATGTATGGTGATGGTAAGGTACTTAACAAATAGTACCGCTAGCTCGCATGCTGCGGGGAATCTACAACGACATGCCGATCATCAGACAAAAGCCGGCGCATCTCCACCCGGACAGAATATCACCCTGGCGAGCACATACTACTTGCTACCTTACAATCTTGAAAACGGTCAGCATTCACCAGGCGACAAGATTGAGAAAGCGAATTTCCGCATGGTTCTGAATCTTTGCTGCCGGGACCAAAAATTGGACACTCGGGGAATCGAACCCCGGACCTTTCACAATTGAAGACGTAGCAATGCGAAGCGAACGTTATACCCCTAAACCAAGCGCCCGTGCTATGTTTTCGACGTTTTTTGTACTTGTGTGGGCAAGATTTGAGAGTCTATTGCCGTTTTAGGCAATTTTCGAGGGTGTGTTGGGAGTCAGGACGAATCAATTGGTCAGGACGAGTAGGACCGGATATAATACTAATTGCTTTATATCCGTATCTAAACTATCTGATTTTGAAGTATGAACCATCCCAAACCTATATCGAAGTACCAACTAACGCCTCCTCAGATTCCTCCGCTCTACTGTCATCCTGTCAACGTCCTAACGTCTTAACGTCCCAACGTCCTAATAGTTCATTTTGCTTTAGCTTATTTTGCTTTCTTTCCAGGACTAAGCTCCTTATAAAAATACTACACGCCTTGAAACGCGCAGTTAATACAACGACCCCCGAGAGAAATATAGTCAAGCGCCTTTATCAATATAATATATTCAGTAAAATAGCTTTTGGATTTAGACCCTTTCTGAACGTAGAACTTGCAAGGGGTTATAATTTTGCTAATCAGATAAGCCGCGACAATTTCCAAGTAGTTAGTCTTAACGACTTTAATTTCCGTGAACGACCGACCGGGACGAAGACCTACTTCGGAACGGCCGTGTTCTTTAAAGCGGAGTAACTTCAGGTTATTCGTAACGAAGGTTTGCTGATAGAAGACCATTCTAATAACGTAAGCCTCGAGGGCTTTCTCGTCAATTGGTTTAGTACGCGAGTTGGGTGCCTTAGACAAAGTGACCTTATTAACCTCTTGCTGTCACGATTCCAGCTGCCGGAGGTTTTCCTAATCTGGATTATGGCGGTAAGCGTCTCTGGCAATCCGTAGCTTGCTTAATAGAGATTGGAACTCTTTATATTTCGGCTGGAAAATATTAGCTTATTTTCCAGATCGCGGATATAGCCTCTCCTTACATCCGGTATAAGATAGGGCCGGTTGGTTATCGTATAGAGCGAATATAGCCCTTTTGGGTCAAATAGAGGCTCTGGCTTATGGCATCTATATCCACTGGAAGATTGGTCAGTAAATTCCAAGCGCTGGAAAGACCTATAAATTCACGGGAAGAGAGTATAGATTTTCAAGCAATTAATATAGTAAATCTCGGGAGTATCATCTTCTAAGGGATTATCAGACGGTGGTATTTCCAAACGTACAGCTTTTAGGCCTCGCTCCGCGGGGGGATCCGCGGCAGAGTCGGTACGGTAGCGGCGTCTATTTCTATTAACTTGCGTATTCAGCTGGATACTACCGGAACCCGAAAGATTAAAATTGCCAGGGTTTTATATACTGGTAGACTTTTCGACGCTAGCTTATAAGTTTATATTGGCGCTGCGACCTTGTAAACTAAATAATCTCCAAAAGGTTTAAAGAAGAGATAATTAGAAGGTATACGAGCAGACCTTTTATATAGACCCGGGAAGAAGGAAGTATAGAAATAATAAAGATAACAGACAGCCGGGATTATTTTCCTTCTAAAGATATAATATTCGGCGGTAATAGCAGTATACGTTCTTTTAAATATTGGCAGGTAGACGACGAATAACAAACGGAGTACCTATTATTATTATTATTAAGATATTTACGCGTATAAAGGAGCAATAGAATTACGTATAATGGAGATAAAGCAGCTTGAGATTAAAAAATCTATATGAAAATACAAAGTATAGAATTACTAAAAACTATAAAAAGTTTTGAAAGGATTACGTCTCGCTTTCACTCATATTATAGCATCCGTAAAGATTTGATAAAAAACTGAAGATTATAATACAGGGTGGATGTAGACTTAATATATATATCAGTATATAGGAAGTTGGATTTCGAATAAAAAAACTACAAAATACAAAGAAACGACTTTCAATTGCTGTCTTGAATATATATTACATATACAGAACGTACTTAGATACAAGTTCACGTCTCCTACTATAAATATCATCCCTTCAAGCTATATATGCTGTAGATCATTCAGCATCCTGCGATGCTCTAGATCCACGCAGTTTCCAGGCTACCACGTCCAACCAGTCAAAGGTCTCTTGTCCAGCTTGTACGAGCTTTTCGAGTATTCGGACTCCAGTCTTTACTTCGGGACTTTGTAGACGGTACGTCGTCTATAGCGCAGCTATACGTCGGATTTCCTCGAGACGATCAGACGTACTGATATCCGAATATTTATAGAAAAGGTATTTCCAAAACCTATCGATAGTCCGGAATGGCCTGATATTATAAAAACGGCATTGCAAATTTGGTTGATATAGTCGCTCTACTAACGGAACCGTGTCGATAAAGTCGGCAGAATTAACTATAACCTGATTTCTCTAGACTAATAGCAGACGCGATTCAAACGTAGGATAGAGATATAAGTAAACCTCTAGTGGACTTATAGCCAATCCGAGATTAAGCTCTATTATTTAACGGAAGATATCGAGTTAGATTAAATATATCTCTGCGGTCTCCAAGGCAGTATACTGAAAACGTCAGTATACGTAGGAACTCCAGTAATATAGTTTACCTGCAGCAGATATAGTAGTTTATACCTGGAATATCTCCCAGGGATATCCAACCCAGTTTAGCGCGCGAGACGTATATTAGCCGCACAGACCTTCCGGCTTTTCTTAGTCTCGATATCTTCAAAGGTTACATGGACCAAGCAGTATTCTTGGTCGTAAAGATAGATTGCTTCTATTAGCTTCCAAAGGCATTTTCCGATAAAATTGTCGAGGTATCCTAATAGCCGCGGCTATTGATCTCGAAACCATACTATATTCCGCGCGAGTATAGCGGTGAAATCTGAATATTAGTATATTATTTCAGGGGAGTTACGCCCGGGAAGTTAGTACGAGCTAACGATCTTGCTAAACTCGGTATAGTCGAAAGACTACAAAGCTTTCGGGTATAATATATATATTTCCCGATAGGAAAGACTGACGCCACCTACACGTGTAAGCAAGTATCGGAAAAGCCGTTCGAAATCTTATTTAGCAAGACCTGAGTACCAATCAAGATCTAGAGGTTGCCAGAAAGCTTTTAGGAAATACTTTACCTCGTAAGCAGGTATAGGTGGAGCCAGGCGTGCCTGCGAGCCACGAAAAGACTGGAAAGTTCGTTTACGCTTTCTACCGGACCTGTTCTCGGCGGTAGTAGAGTCTTCAGCTTCCGATACAGCTGTTGATAGGCTCGATAAACGATCTACCGACAATTCCAGCCACGAGTAATCAGAATAAAAACTACCTGAACTCCGATTACTTATCGTATTCGAACTATCGTCGTTTTAGAGGTAAGTAAACCGAGCGTAGGCTGGTAGGCTCGTTAAGCCATCTGCCGATAACACCCGCCAAGATTAACTATCAGCAGTCTTACCTAAGCTCTGGTTACTTGTAGTACTCGAGTCGTCGTCGCTTTGAAAATGGATGAAGTGACCGGCCTCTGGCCCTTTAGTACGAGCGATTGATATAGTCGTTCTTTCGAGTACGAAGCTTTTATTGGGTTTTATAGCGTACGGTAAACGATTGATACTGGTTAGTACGATATAGTTTACGAATCGCGTGGTAGGTAAACTATATATTTTCAAAATATAGCGTTTGAGATTCCAGGTTCTAGAAAACGTATAACGACAGTTACTGTACTGGTATATTATAGAGTTAAACGGGAACAGGAAGAAATATTATACGTATTGTAGTAAATAGGGTTTTGAATACGGCGGTAAAGGAGGAAAGTATCAGAAACTATTAACGAGCAGTTTTAACGAGATACCAGCAGTTGATATTTATACTAACAGCTCGCCCCTTTACTAAAGTTAACTTTATAGCTGTCTAGGATACCTGCTCTAACGCCGTCGATATCGGCGAATTAGAGCACGACGCTATAGACAGATCGTAAACCAAATAGTACTAATACGGGCGTAAGGTCAAAAGACAAAGAATTATCTCTAACAGGAATTACTGCTGAATAGAAATGGTCCGTCGCTATAAAATTTGTCCGGTAAGCTCATTAGATACTATAAACAATTCAAGAAGGTAAACGTAATATTATCCGAGACAATTTCTTTCAAATAACTTCTAGAAATCAAGTTAAATTTCTGGTATATCCTGTAAATAATATAGTCTCCGACGGGAAAGAATAATATCTCGGGATCGTATATGGTAAATAGAAAATAACAAAGCGTCAGGCCTACCAAAAGCCTATTAGGATATCTATCTATTTATATCTCCAATATACTTAAGCCATCCATTCCAGGAACCAGGTATACAATCGTATTTCACAATTTAAAAAGTAAAAACTACGTACCTTCCATCGGCCAGCTCTTCTGAATACTTCCAGAAATCTTCGTCTAGATCGCTACAATATTTGCAAGAGAAATGGCCGACCTCCAGTAAAACAATATTGACGAAGGCTCTGTATCATATATAGGAGATCCAATGAACTACGAATATAATAATAGCTATATTAATAAATTGCCTTCCACGCGTTTAGAGGACGGCGAGGTCAGTAGTTCTAGCGAGATTTTTTAAAAAGGTCAGAATATCTGAAACCATACTGGAAATAATAATATAATTGACGTAAATTATCTAACGCCGCCAGAGTCGTAAGAAAGTAAATCGCAAAATATTTTTTTCAATCCTACCGAGCTTTCCGATGTACTTCCAAGCGACGAAAGCTTAGAGGCTGGTCTCGATATTAATCAGGCAGAACGGGAAGAAGCACTAGCCGTCTTCGGACAAAAAGTACTAACAGTTTCCGGACAAAAAGTACTAGCAGTCTCCGGACAAAAAGCACCAGCAGTTTCCGGATAAGAAGTACCAGCAGTTTCCGGATAAAAAATACCAGCAGCCTCCGGACAAGAAGTACTAGTAACCTCCGGATAAAAAGCACCAGCAGCCTCCGGACAAGAAGTACTAGCAGTCTCCGGATAAAAAGTACTATTAGTTTCCGGATAGAAAGTACCAGCAGTCTCCGGACAAAAAGTACTATCAGTTTCCGGACAGGAAGTACCAGCAGTCTCCGGATAGCAAGTCCTAACAGTCTCGAGACAAGAAACACTATTAAACCTAACGACGATACGGCCTCGTAATAATAATAATAATAACGATAATAACGACGATAACGGTAATAACTCGATATTTCCGCCTATCCAGGTATCTTTATTTAGAGATAATCTAGATATAACGCAACGTAAATCGATTATACGATATTAACAGGCCAAGATCGATATCTTTCGCAATCGGTACGGCAACCTTAAAATTAACTTTCAGCGACTTACTAATAAAGTTAAAAAGATCAAAACAGAAAAGGAGTATATTACCGCCAAGCTAGAGTACAAAGAGAAAAAATTACAGCGATCCCGTACTAAATAGCTGGCCCAAGTTAAATTTATATAAAGTAAAATAGCCGAGTTTTTAGCGCGGCTGGACGCTATAGTATAACGGCTGAAAGCTTGAAATATATCGTTATACGATTTCAGCTTGACGATTAATAGCAACGGTATATATACTATACTACAATCTTCTTGTATTTAAAAAGATTTGTCTCCGGGTTCTTCGAAGTATAATATAGCTGGAGTCTTTAAACCGTATAGAATAGAGGTAGTACGTTGTAATTCGAGGGTGATAGAGTATACCTACCGTATTTTTAAAACGACAGGATAGGGGTACTAACAAATTAAAAGGAATAAAGAATAGTTAAACGATTCTAGATTTAATAGTCAGTTATATACTTTAGTTTGAAAAGATCGAGATTCGTTATAGGACCTATAAAGTTTTAAAGGGAGATCTACTATAGCAGCTATTGCTATTTCTATTTTATTATCCAGTTCCACCTTTTTCTCTTTCTTTTTCTTTCTCTTCCTTTCTCTGCGTCTTTCATCTCTTTGTCCTCGTTATCTTTGAATGGTATAGAGGAGGTGGGTAGAAGGGCAGGGCCGGCTGAGGCTGGTGGAGGGAGGAAAGAGATTGAGGAGCTGGGCTGGAAGAGGATAAAAGAAACGCGGTATCAAGGAGGCTAGGAATAGCAAGACGTGATTAAAGGAAACTAGATATAACGCTGGAGTATAAAGTAACTGGGTATAATACGCGTGCGTGATCGACTGTAGAGTACTCGGTATTGGTAACGATTAGAATACAGCCGAAGGGCTGTCTATACCAAGCCTTAAACCTTACTGATTATTAAGCTGCGCTGATATTTTTAATAAGTCTTTGCAAAAGACTAGACAATTTTAACGGCTTCAGTATATTCTAATAAAAGAATTATTCTAAATATTTTGAATAACTAAGTATACGCAGTTTCCTACCTAGCTTTCCAGCTATTTACTATTATCTATTGACTTTCTATTATCGTCAACAGACTTTTTATTATCGCCGCTATTATCTATATACTCTGTATCCTCGCTGTCGTTATCTATTATCTCGTCGTTATCGCTATACTGCAAAGTATTCTAATAGAAGCCTTCCTCGTCGTTATTTATATATCTCCCAGTCTTGCAACTAGCTCGTTGCAGAATTTTATTATCGGTTTCTATTATCTCCTGCTGCTTTCCTTTCGTATAGATAGCAATACCCGAAATGGGTATATAGTGGTACAGCTTATTAAAATTATTATCCTAAAGCTTCCTACTATTGATATTATTAAAGTCGTTAGGGCGGAGGACTTTATCTTTATTATCTGTATCTTTATTGATAGCGTTACCAGCTTCGCAGATAACTGCCTTTCTATCGTTCCTAGAATCTTTTTTCTCCTTCCCTTTTCTATTTATAGCGATACCGTCTTCCTGTTTTGGATTTTCCGAGGCAGTAGTTTCTATAGCTATAATATAGTACGTCAGTATATTAATATCTATTTTAGATTAAAAATCTACCATCCAGTATAGCTATAAAATCTCTAGCCGTCTTTTTCGTTTTATTAGATATATTTTTACTAGACGCGCCGGAGCCGTAGAATATAAAATAGGATTTCATACGCTGAAGGACTATACTCTATTCGTTTGTAAAAGTATAATTATCGATAGGCGACGGTAGTAGATATTCGAAGCGATTTAGGATATAATTTAGATATATATAATCCGCTTTAACGTCGCGTTAGTTTTCTTCGCTATTTTACTATAAGCCAAGGTATATAAATTCTACTAATAAAGACCTTTACTTTTCCTACTTTAAATAACGGAATTTACCTACTACTATTTAGGCTAGATACCAGATTTCTTTATAATTTACCAGTTAGCAGAATTTATCTATAATCTCCTTCTCGTCTCCGGTCTGGAGAATATCGGGGTGCTTCTGAACTAGAGCTATAAAATCAGAGATCTCTATTTAATAGAAACCACTGTCTTAAATATTCTCGAACCCTAAATATCTCTCCAGTTTAAACTTATCGCGGAAGTACTGGATCTACTCTATAAAAACTATAAAGATAATAAAAATAGTGAAAATAACGGAATAATAACGAAGATAATAAAATAATAAAGATAATAGAGATAATAATAAAGCCTGATAATAGGCCGATAAGAGTATAGGTACGCTGGTTCGGTAGGAACAACGTTAAAAGTCTTTATCTATATCTATAGGCGGACAGTAGGCAGACGTAAATAGATAGATTAAAGCCTGCTACGTATATTAGTAACGTTTTTATATAGGTTTCTATAAAGCTAGTGGCACCTGGGTTTTCCGCTTCTACCGCTTTTTTTGACAATTCTTTTTATCGTAAATTCAAATAAAAAATTCGTGGAATATATATTAGATACGTCTATAATAGCGGACAGGAAACTATTAATATCGATTATTCCAATACCTATTAAAGAGTATTCTAGAACGGAGTCAATATATTAGGGCGTGGACGAGTACGAAGGCCTTCTATTCCGTTAGTTTTTCTGGGAAATAAATCGAAAGTTTCTTGAACCGCCGGCTATAGTAGCGCTAGGTTTAATAGAGGTCTGCTGTCGGCGAGGTTTTAGCAAGGTTTATAACCGCTGTCTATCGATCGAAACGATACTAACTATACCTGGCTATTTAGCTCCTCTATTTTCTATTACTATTCGTTGCCAAAGACTGGGTTGAAAAGACCAGTACTAAAGATACGGCGGCGAGACTAATATAGGCGATTAAACGAATACCGGAATTAATATATATTCCTTTCGATTGGACGCCGAAGGACGTAGCAATTTAGCAGGATATAACGTACGTTCGTAAGCGTTTAAAATACTATACTATTTCTATAGTACTGATATTGCGAAAAGCGTTATTAGCAGCTGAACGTACGAGCTGGAGCTATTATAAACAGGGATACTATTATAGCTTTGGATTTTAAATATAATACAGTCGAAAGGGTAAATTTTTTAACTTTCGTACGGTTCTCTAATAACTGATTATAGTTATAAATAGGAGTTTTTCCGTATAAACGAATACGTTAATAAAGTCGCTGGTTATAAAGCGATACTGATAATTATATCTAAATCCTTTATCGGCTAGTATCGGCAGATTCGACCGCTCGCCGATAGTAGCTTTAAACTTACTTCTGTATCTTTTACTTCGTATAAAATCGACGATACTGATCAGTTTACCGATAAGCTACAATATATATATCGTTCCTCGGAATCTAGATTTTTAGTAAAGTTTAGAAGTCTTTTAGAAAAGGTAGTAAAATTCTAAAAGCTTTTATAAAAGGTAAAGATAGTATAATATTATAATATAAAACGTCGTAGTTAATTAAACGCGTTAGCTTTCTCTTACGGAAATATAACGCTCTTTTTTATATCTATAGTATCTTTTTCCGTAATTTATATAATATCCTTTTTTTATTTATATAGTATTTCCCCTTTTAGTTTAAATATTTTTAAATTATCTAGGCGGTAATAGTATCCCTTTAGTACTTTATAATCCGTCCGGGGTTTTATTATTACTATTGACCGTTTTTATCTATCCGTTAACTTTTCGCTTTATTATATTTTTATAGTAATAATAGTAGTTATAATAGTTAACTAACGACTCGCTAATTCGTATTTGCCGTTTTCTATAGAGAATATTTATAATAGTATTAATAATCTGATCGTTATTTATACGGTATTTATTTTAGATACTGTTATTAAATCCTATTTTCGCGTAGTAATTAATAACTGCCGACAGAAGCTGGTTAGATAGGATAACGTATCGAGCGTATAGGAGATATATAGAGTAATAATTAAATATATCGCAAATTACTAATAACGGTTTTCGCGTAGCAAGGCGTTTTAGTATATATAGTACCGATTTATTCGTCGACGGACTGTAATTATACGTCTAGTAAAATCTTATAAAGCTGATCCGTACTAAAGAAATTCGTCGGTAGAGATATAGATCTCTATCTAGGAGCTGTTCCCTAAGTAAATTGATCGTAGCGGCTTTTATCCTTTTAATTTTAATCGTATTTAGTAGTATATATATAGTATATAGTATTCCGTCTTCCGAGATTATTAATTAAGCTATTACTCCTATATTAAATAGTATTAGATTTAAAGAAAATAGTATTGTCAGAAGAGTATCTATCCTTTTCGATAAAGTTCCTAAAAAATTTCCGCAGCCTAAAGCTTATAAATATTTCCCCGAAGTTTTAGATAATAATATAATCTAAAGCCTCGTCGGAAACTTTTCGAATTTTAGCTATCGGAAAAGTATTTTAGTTATAGAATATTATCCGGAATATCTATTTTCCGTTCGAAAAAGCCGGAAAAAGAGTCGAATATATATTCTTTTATAGGCTTTTAGTAGTAAGAAATAATCGTAATCGGCTCTCGAGCTCGGATAGAATTAAATCGAGACTATAATATATAGAGAATCCGCTCGATATTTACGACTATATTAGAGGCTGAACCGCGGTCGAGGATATAACTACGAAGCTCGTCTAACCCGTCTACAGGCTACTATAGCTATTTACTAGTTCTATCCCGCTAGTACGATAAAGGAATAAGATTTCTAGAAAGAAAAAGCGCTTGGTCCCTGTACGCCGTATAGAGGAAATTCTATTAAGCCTTCTATAAGAAAACGAGGCGCGAACTTTATTCGACGTAGATAGATCTTTACCTATATTATATATAATTCGATATATTCCCTTTTTTAAATTAAAATCGATAGTATATTAATTTAGTTTTTATAAAAACTTCCGTTCTGTTCCGGAAATCTATAATTTTAAAGTCGCCGAAAAAAGAAAAAATATCGGTAAGTTTTACTCGAAAGTATATAGAAAACTTTTAAAAGGCGATATATATTTACTCCATTATCTTTTAAACGTTCTATTTCGAAGGTTAATATAGTTCGAACGTAGCAGGTTCGAACCGTCTAAAGAGATAGGTTTTAAAAGGCGTTTCGGTATATTTATTTACTCCATAGCCTATATTAGAACTATATTAAAGTTCGTATATTCTATAGAGTTCTAATTATTTTTTTCCCGCCTCGTTTACGAATTTATATATACTCTCGAGAAATTAATCCAGCTGCGCTAAAGGTATTATAAATAGCTCTATTTTATAAAGAAACGGAAGAAGAGAATATAGAATCTAGAGCGGACGAATAGAGTTAAATATACTACTTAGACAATATTTTTCCCCGAAGTATTAACGGATATAATACGTTGGTATTATAGCGACGTAGTCTGGCTCTTTAAAGCTACTAACGATAACGGTCTATACGGTATCCTATTACTTTTTAGAAAGAGTAAATAACCAGATAATATTACCTTTCTGGATATAGATAGGATAGAAATATTTAACTTCGAGAGATACGACTACGAGATCGCTTTTATAATCCCGCCGAAAAGTAAATACCCGGTCGATAGACGTAAGGCCGGATACGGGACCTAGGCTAATATAGAGGCTATAGTTATTAATTCCCGATTTAAATCCTCGGATAAATCGTAGGTACGTTGTACGGTCGAAGATATACGACTTTGCTAGGGCGGCGTATAGAGTTACTAAATAGTAGTAAAAGACAACGGCTAGGCTGGCGCCTATAGGAGTTTATACCGACGTTATTTATTAATCGCTTGGTTTCTTAATTACTTATATATATTTAGAAAGATTTCGATAATTATACTAGAACGACGAGTATAAAAGATTTAATATATTACGTATTAAAATAGTAAATAAAAGGGTAGCTATATTAAAATTACTGTCTAGATTTTAAAATAAATTATATATTACCTAATATCTCGACTTTCGGTCGTATTTCTAACGTATTAGTAATACTTTTTTACTTCTACGAGGCTTCTTTTAAGCTACTAGGATATTACTATTATTATTAACTCGAGCTTGTTTATTCTTGCCGGCAGGAGCTTCCCGTATACGGCCTTTCTATTTCGTATCCCGTACTATTTTATTAACTACCCCTCGAACGGTATTATTTAGAGTCCCTAGCGGAGACTTATCGCTACGTAACGCAGCTAGAGGAGCGTTTACGGGCCTAGTAGCCGTCTATTTCTATAGAATATTAATACTCTATATCTGTAGATAAAAGAAACGATATTTACCTAGATAGTAGTAGGAATTCGATAGAAGAGATAAAATATTAGGTCTTTTTTAATCCTGGCAGTCTTTCTATTATTTTAGAGAAATACCTATATTTTTTCGAGCTTCTGTAGTATTCTAATTATTCGTTAATATAGTTCGCGAATCAAAAGCTTCCGCGAGAGGTTAGATTAATCTCTAATCTATAGCTGTTAGTATAGCAAGATCCGTTACGTATTTCTCTACCGCAGGCAAAGTAGGTTTTTTAAACCAGCCGAGTAGATTTTAATTATCCTTATTATTTTCGTAATTTAGGATATTCCTGGTTTTATACTACTTCTCCCGAACTTTATTCTACGACTATCGTTCTCTCCGTCCTTTTACTATACTATAGTCGTATAGCGCTGCGGTATAGAAATAGAACGTTTAGATAATATAAGTTATTAGCTCTATAAATCAAAAGAGATATAGTAGAAAGAGAAAAAAGAACTATTTAACCAAAATAATATTACACGATATATTGTATCCTTAAATATAATTAATAAAGGAGTAATATAATCAGCCTGTTAGTATTATTAAAGACTAATAGAAACTACTATTATCTAGCTATTAAAAGCGACTTTAGTTCTATAATATTCTTTAGAAGCCTTTTATCTTTAGTTAAATACAGGTATTTTATATTAACGGTTGGAGCTATTATATTATAAAGTTTTATAGATAAATAAAAACCTTCTGTTTAGCTAGTACGGGGTATTAGATACTCGTCGGCTTTTAATAGATTCTTATAATATACGATAAAATTGATTCTAAATACGGGAATATTTACTACGTAATTTAACTACGTCTATATACCTTTTCTATTTAACGTATAATTATATACTTTACCGTAGGCTAGTATATCGATATTATATTATCTTTACTAGGCGCCGTATTATAGTTCTTTCCGGATAGATAACTTCTAATAGTAACCTCTTTATTTTTATCGTCTTTATTAAAAGATAGATCGATAATATATAATAGCTTCCAGTACTTATCTTTAACGTCCGCGAGTTATTACCGAGCTATTCCAATAGCGACTTCAAATTCTATAGACTAGAATAATTATTAGTAGTTAGAATTTCCTTCGAAAGTATTTTTAGTACCTTTTTTAGTATCTTTTCTTCGCGGGTATAATAGAAATAGTCGCGTAAAATTTACTTTTACGAACGTAGACCAGTATTTTACTAATAAGGCTCTGCTACCTACTTATTCCACCCTTCGATCTTACTAGTAATACTTGCTCGGCCTCTATCTTCGGTAGCCCGACGTCGAGCAAGCTCGGTATTTATTTATAGGTAGCTGTTTAGCGGGTATTAAATAGTATTATATACTAACGTTAAAGGCTCTGGATTATTTCTAGGAGGAACCGCGTAGAGGATATTCTGTTAGACGCTATAGGACCTTCTAAAATAACCGAGATTTACTATAAATATCTAATAGTATAGGCCTGGTGGCGCAGCGGCAACGCGGCGTGACCGGAAGGCCCAGCGGATCCAGCGCTCTTCGGAGTTAGCGGAATTAATCCGGCGGGTCGGGGGTTCGAATCCCTCGAAGGCCAACCAAATACTTGAGTTTTTTCTATCGACTAAGTCGATTTTTACAGAGTTTAAAATACAGAAAAACTAGACAGTGGATCGTCTCGGCCTAGCCCGATCGATCGAAGGAAATTGAGTTAATTAAAGTTAAATAGATCACGGTTTCCCTCTGGGTTTTAGTCCAGATCTAGCTCTTTCCGGAGTCCTTAATTCGAGTTCTCGGTAAAATACTTAAGTACCAAATAATTACGTAATCTGATCGGTTTAGCGCCTCTAGCGTTAGAATCGTAAAAGACTAAAATCAAAAATCCGAATGTTTAATCGTATATATATCTAATAGTATAATCTAAATTAGTTCGGCGGGGCCTAGCTCGTCTAAAGAAACCCTTTCTAGAAATACCTATTAGTAAAAGTAAAGATAACGGGATATTAATCGTACCCGGTAGCCGTTATTACCGAGCCAAGAGGAAGATATTAGTCGATTGTAAAAAGTCTATCTATTATATTAGTACAGGTTAACTAAATATAGATTTAAATAGTTACTATAATCGTAAATATAAGTTTATAGAATATATAGAGCGTCTACTTCCGCCCGGATTCTATATTGTCGTATCTATTTTAGATAGCCTACTATTTCGTATCTTTATTATATAGATATATCTAAGTTTTAATAATAACGTATACAGTTTTTTCTATATTCCGAGGATTACGCGGGTCTATTATCGTCGGAAATAGTAATAGGCTGGTAAAATAACAGATACTAAAGTTTAAAGTTATCTCTGCCGGTTAGCTATATAGGAATCAGTTCTTCTATAGAGTTTATAGAAGCTGCCCGGAAAAGTATTTAACTATAGACTGAATATAGCTATTATCGACGCCTTTTTTTTTAAGATATTTACCGTTCCGCTCTAGTCCGAAAGTATTTAGGAATAAACGTTCTAAAAAGTATTATAAATAATACGAATTAAAATAGACTACCAGATTTTACTACTGCGAATTTATAGCTACGTATACGTTCCTGCGGTTATATCTCTATTTAATCTAGATATAATAGCTATAGTAATAAAATATTAAGTTAAAGAAGACGTCGAACGACTAAAGGGACTTTTTTATAAATACTACGCGTATTATCTTGGCGCTAAACCTATAGAATCGCCTTACTTTTTCTCGTCGACTTTATATCGTACGATATCAGAATCGTAGCTTTAATATATAAATTTATAAGCAAGATAACAGAATATATAAAAGAAGCGGCGATAGTAATAGAAATCAGGAACTATTTATAGTAAACTGTATACTAATATCTAAACCGAACGCTAATCCGAAATTTATAGAATTAATATAAATAACCTATAGTCTCGGAAATAATAGTCTAATACCTTATATTTTAATTTTAATTAAATTTTACGATTTTACCGAAATTCTTTACCTAATTAGTAGTATTAATCTCGAGGTTGGTTTTCTTCGCTATAGTACGTTAGAATATCAGCTTCCGTAGCGGGTATAGAGATTTACCTATTCGTTAATCTTAGCTTTTAACTATCTATTATTCTAAATAAAACGGCTTTCGATAGATTATATATCTTATACCGCGTTTTTAAGGCGAGCGGTATATCCGGCTATAATTTAAAGATTTATCTGGTAGTATTTGTCCTTTTATTTACTAAAATTATAATATTCGATAGCCAAGTTCTTTATCTACTATTCTATACTACGGGTCGTTATTAAAGTATTTTCCGTATCCTTTTACTTTTACTCGTAGAACAGGTTTAGCCTATCTAGCTTATTCTCGAACCTTAGGAGTACTACGGCTATAGCTTTCAGATTATTCGAGGTTTACTTAAACCGAAATTCCTCGACCCTTTCGAAGCTAGTCAGTTATTTCTCTATTTCTACGAAACGATAGGTTATTATTCTTTCGTATTCGTTAATAGCTTATAGGATCGTCTGGCTATCTAGCGCGGTATATTTCCGTTAAGGACTGGATTTATAATATACTAGGACCTAAGAATCTGAAACCGGTAATAGGATTAAAATATCTACGCGGCGAAACTTATATAAACTACGAAGGACGTTCTAGAATACGTCCAAATCTATATATCTCGAATATCTATCCGGTCGGTTAGCGTTTCTATTGTTTCTAGTATTTCTATCGCCTCTAGAATATCTAGTATTCGCTGTCGGTAGGGGGTAGAATTTAGGAGGTATAAAATCTTCGTTATTATCGTTAGTAAAAGCCTGGAAGAAAACGTGGTTAGTAAAAAAACCTAGCTAAATATCGATAGTAGTATATATACGGATAGCTTTCTAAATAGTGTAATATTTACTAGATTTTTATTATATATCTTCCCGTATACTATATATAACTATTTTAAGACTTCGGAGCTGTTAAAGGGATTTTTCGATTTTATAAAAGCTTTAGTTGCCGAGTATATCTTCTTTTTATATTACTTATCGGTATTCTCTTTATAGGCGATATATTTCGTTTTAAAAAGTTCCGATATAGAGGTATTATTCCTACTTCTCGAACTATTAGTACCGCTGTCGTTATCGATCGATTCTATAACGGAATAGAATTTATTTAGATAAGTAGAAAGTATTTATTTAGAGAAATAAAAAGGATTTATCTAGATAGAATATAAGAAAGGTGGTTAGATTCTAAAGATAGGTCTTATCCGTCTTCTATAATCCGATAGCGAGAAGGAATTATAAAATATAGAGAACAGTCTTTATAGGTACGGAGTTTAGTAAAAGGTAAAACGCGACCGGTAGGATCCGTTTTAATTCAATTCGATCCTAAAAAAGAGATACGCTACTATACTAGGCCGTTAGCGTTATATATAATCGCTTTTCTAGATATAATCTATTTTTTTCCTATTTAACGCGTCGTTACCTTTATCTTTATCTCTTAATAATAAGGCCGCTAAAGCGAGCTATAGGTAATTCGACTAAAGTTACTATATTAGATCCCGATCTTAGTAGATATATATAGAAACGAGGGATAGTATCCGATATATAGTAAAAGATAGAACGAAAAGCTCGTAAAGTAATTCTCGCTTTATTAACTAGTCTAGGGTACTTTATACTAATAAATTCTAGCTCGATACTTTACCTAATTTCAGATATTCTTTATCTAGCGATCTAGTCTATCTACTTTTACCGGGACCTTTAACGAATATTTAAACGGTCTACGAACTAACGCGGATAAGGAAAAACCCGATAATTAAAACCGATTAAATGAATAACTTCGAAGTGTCTGATAATCCTTTTACGACAGCCGTTACCGAGAAAATAAATAATAGCGGTAACGATAACCTTACTATATATCGTTTATAAGATTTGGTTACCGTTAGACGTCGAGATTAGACTGGCCGATTCGGGTCGGGTTCCCGTCGAACCGTCGGGTACCCGACCCGGTCTTAGTAACCCGACCCGGGTTCGATCTACTAAACGGTCGGGTCGGGTTATAGATTTTAACTCGAAAACCCGATCCGAAAATCTAATCCGACTCGATTTATAATTATATTCGATAGTTAAATACGAAAGTAATTATAGATAATATGAAACGATAATATATTCTATTTAATATTAGTTTATATAATAGTTACCTATAAATATTAACTTATATATCGATACTATATAAATAATATTATTTTTCTCTAAATAATTTTATAGACGTATATCTTTTTTCTAGAACTTTTAATCTTTTAGAATTTATTATTAACTAGTTATTATTACGTTCCGGGCTATACTTCTAGATTTTATATTAACTCTTTAATAAACCAGGCGTCCTTTTACTAAATAGTAATATACTTAGTATAGATTATAGCTAGTTAATAATTTATAAAAAATAAATATAGTCGGATATATATAGTAATATAGTAAGATAATATATTTACTTATTAGGAAAGTAACTATATATATCTTTATTATATTCTATAGAACTACTAACGCTATACTTTATATTTTATCGATCCTCCTATTTATATATACGGCAGCGACGTCGGTAAGAATTTCGCGATATAATCTAGCGAAAGATACTTTAAAAATAAAAAGTTCGAAACTCTTTTAATATTTACGGATTTCTCGAAATATAATAGTTTCCGGCTTCTATTTATATTTCTTTCGATAGATTATTAGCTAGACTATTTAGAATATATTACTCTAGAGTATTACTAGTACTATAACGCTATAAAATTTCTTTTTACTTTTCTTTTTACTTTTCCTAATTCTATTTCCTCGAGTCTTCGTTATATTTCTATAAATCGAAATTAATTTCTTACCTAGAATAGTTTTAGCGTTAATATACGATAAATTATATTACTTTAATATATTACTTCTATTTAGATTCGAACGTACTATATATTACGCTATAATAAATAAAAAGAATAAAAGATTAATAATAAAAAAAAGTATAATATAATATAGTATATAGTATATTAATATTTTATTATAGTAGTTAATTATTAAAAAATAGAAAATTAGAAGTAAGGTAAAAGTAATCGTCGGCTATACTACGGCTAGAAGGTTAAAATTTTAAATAAGCCCGTCTACTTCTATAAACTTCTAGTATATTCTACTACTATAATATATAGAGCCTTTAAATAGTTTTCTAGTAACTAATTATATTATTCTATTATATTATTTAGTATACTATCTACTATATCTAAATTAAAATTACTATCTATAAAATCTAAATTAGTTATAAGCCGTAAACGCGGTAAAAAGTAGTCTAATACTAAATATAAATTCTATAAAAAATAGAATACAGACCGTATTATAATATATAAATACTTTAAAAAATTTAAAGAAATAAATTTCTAGAAAAGCGTAGATATAGGAACGAGGGCCCTATTAGAATAGAACGCTAGAAATTAAAAAATAAACTATAGAATCGAGAAAGGGATCTATAATACTATAATAAAGTAATATATACTATACTAAATATTAATCTATATATAGTATTATACTATATAAACGATCTACGTACTAAAGCTTTTATAGAAGCTATAGAAAAAACGATAACTATTAAATAAATAAAATAGGAATAGAGCGAAGTAATATATTAAAATAATATATCGAGTATAAATAGAGCTATCTAGTATAGGAATAATTATTTTTAATATTTTTTCTAGTCTAATATAGTTATTAATAGTCCGGATAGAATAATTTTAACGAAGTATATAGTTCTAATTATTAACTTTACTTAGTAATAGATTATTTATTATATCGGCTTCTAAAAACTTTAGTCTGCTAGAACTCTAGATCTTTTAAAAGAATAGACGGCGTTTACTAAAGAATTTAGTTATAGCGGGAATACGGCTAATAAATATATTAAATCTTTCTATAGAAAAGAGGAAAAAAATAGTAATAATATTATTAAAATTAACGAAAAGGATTAAATAATAGGGATATATTCTTTTATATAAAATAATATAAAATTTAGAAATAATAAGAATTCAATTAGAAGTATTAATTTTAATAGTTAGGATAAAGATATAGATAAAGATATAGATAAAGATAAAGATAAAAATAAAAATAAGAATAAAAATAAAGATAAAGATAAAGATAAAAATAAAAATATAGAAAGGAGTATTAAACTATCTAAATAGTTATATAAATCGAAGAGTAATAGTCTAGATATAATATATTATCTATATATATTACTATACTGATATTAAATAAAAAGTATACTAGAATAATCTATCTAATATACTTTTAAAATCTTTTTTAAATAGATACCTTTTTAGAAATATAGCGCTATTCTCTATCTCTACCCGATTAAATATATTTTATAGTTTTTCTAATATTTCGTCAGAATTTAAATCTATAATATAATTATAGTATTTAATTATTATCGTCTATTTTATATACTATAGAATTATTTAGGTTCGATCCTATTAATAAACTCTTCTAGCGAAACTAAAAGTCCGTTTAATCCCGACCGAGGATATTAGATAGAAAAAAATATCGCGAGCTATCTATACTAATTTTAGAAAGTTTGAAGTATTATTTTTCTAAAATATCTAGTTTAGATTATCTTCGGTAATATTAGCGCGAAGATATCGATTAGTTTCGGAAGCAGATATTTAAAAATACTAAAACTATCGAAGAAGATTATTTAAAATAGTTATAGCAGGCTATCAACTAGTTAGTATACTTATAATATATTACTATTATATATTATTTTATTTTCTTTTCTATAGCGGGTTCTATAATTTAGTAGATTAATAAAAGCCCTATAGTATTTATTAAAGTACTCTTTAAACTCGTCCCGATATTTATTTATATACCCCGAATATTTTTCTATATCTTTTTCCTATTTATCGGTATTCTAATTTCGATAAAAGCTAAACTTTATTATAGAATTAAAAATATTCGTAAAATTATATATTAGTCCTCCTTTATTATTAGTATAAAAATAATATTTAGTAAATTTAGTAAAAGTCTTTTCGTAAGCTATTAGTACTATCGCCTTTTAAAAATAATTTAAAGTTTCTATAATTTTTTATACTTTAGTAAAATAATCGTAAAGCGTACTATAAAGTCGATATACTAGATAAATTCTAATATCTATAGTTCGCGAAACTATTAAAGTAATTTGATAGAATAGCTATAGTATACTACCTATAAGAAAAAGAGATTACTATTTATCTATATTAAAAGTAATTTCTTATATTTATAGATTTTATAAATTCTTTTTAAAGAATTTATTAATAGTTTAGTAAAGTAGATATACCCTATAAATTATAAAATAAATCGAATTCTATCGAATATAAATATTTTAAATAAGGTTCCTAGTATAGGAATCAGGGTCGGCCCTATCCTAAAGTTTTTTAAAGCGAAGCTTATATTAAAAAAAAGTACCGGAATAGATAGTAATAGCGTATATCTAAAAATACTATTAGTATAAAAATTATTTAATTTATATTATCTATATATATTATCTTTTTTATAATATTTAATAGGCCGGTACTAATAGCCGTAATTTACTTATTATCTAGCTAATAGATAAAGCTATCGCCTAATATTTATAATCTAATAGCTTTAATAAAATCTTAAACTATTAGATTAACTATATAAATTAGATAAAATAGCAAGTTTTATAATCGATTCTATCGACTATTAAATCGATTAAAAATATTTTTAAACTCTTTTTTTAATATTAAGTTAGAGCTAGTATTATCGGTAATAATATCTAAAAGCTACTATTTAAACTAGGAAAACTCTAAAAGTATTAATAGCTTTTAGTATAATAAACGGTCGGAGTAATTTATAGGTAGAGATATAAATTTAAATAGATATTTCTAAAGTTAAAACTATATATTAATCTAATATATAAATATTTCTAAATATACGATCTTTTATAGATTTAACTAGATATCTAATATAAATAAAATACATTCTATAGTTTTTAAATTAGATTTAATTCTATTACGGATAGTTTTAAAATTATTAAAAATTATTATTAAAAGTTATATACGTTTAAATAGCTATATATCTAGACGAAATATTGATAATAGTTTCCTAAAATTCGCGTTTTTAATAGTCCGGACTAGTAGATTTAGATCTAAGAAAGTTTTATATAGGTATTTATTCTAGATATTTTAGTCGAAAGTAGAATCTAGTTTAATATAGCTTTTTTTCTATTATTAAATAAATAAGCTTAATATTACTATTTACTATTTACGTAAATAAGTATTATTTTAATAATAGACCAGGAATTACGTCGCTTAGATTTATAATAACTATTAGTTAAATAATATTTCTTTATAGTAGATATATTTAAAGAACTAGAGGCTATAAAATAGTCGAAAACTTTAGAATAATATTTATATATAATTTTAGGTAGACTATTTATTATTAAAACTATCTAGTAGAATTTATTCTACTAAAGCGACTATCTTTATATTAAAACCTTTTTTATCTATAGGGAATCGGCTATTTTCTTTCGAATCCTATCTTTAATATCTATAGCGACAGGAATACTAGACTACTATTATTAGAAATCTTAATAGTAATCTTTATCCTATTAAATAAATTTATTATTATTTTAAAATACTAGTTCTAGATAGTTAGCTCGAATTTTATCTACTATATCTTTAATAATCTATTATTACTTTCTATATAAATAATTAAATTTAGCCGGGGTTCCGATTATAGATCGGCTTAAAAGCTAGTTTATAGATTAACTAGGATAGATATTATTTAACGAAGATCTAGTAGAAAGACTTTCGCTAGCCGTATCGGTCTAGAAAATAAAAAGGCGAGGATTAATATTTTTATTAAATATTTTATATTACGTTTCTATAATAGTAATATAGAAGGATAATATAGATATATAGATATTAATTAATAATATAAATAGTATTAATTATTTAATAGATAATAATAAATAGTATATATTAATATTAGAAATACCTAAAATCTTTAATATAGTATTAAAAAAAATAGGATTTATAGATAGTATAATATAAGAAAAAAATTATATTTTAATACTAGAATTATATTTTTATTCGCGATTTTAGTATTTTAGCGGGTCGAACCCGGGTACCCGACCCCGATCCGGGTTCGAGTCGGATCGAACTATAGAAAAATCTAACCCGATTTAAATCGGGTTAGATTTAATTATAACCCGCCTCGGGTCGGATCGGATTAGTTAATCTAGATTCGAAACCCGATCCGACGGCCAATCTAGTCGAGATTGTTTAAAGTCTACTCGTATCGAATTATACGATAGAGTCTTGGTTAATAGAAGAAAAAGGATCTCTTAACCCGAAGGACGGCGATCGTTACCTTTTAATTCTTTTCTTCTATTAATCGATTTTATAGACCGTAGTTTAATACTAATTATCTAACGTTTAATAGGGGACCAGGTTTAGCTCCCGAAAATAGCGACAAGCCTATTATTAAAGCCAGAACTCGTTTTTATAGCTATTAAAACGGCGACTTTAACCCGACGAAAATATTCGGATCCAGCGACTAAGACTATAACGGTCGTCGGAAAGATAACTATTCCGGCAAATATTATCGCTAATTTATAACTAAATTAAATAGATTCCGTCGGATCGTTTCCTAGAAGTTAAAATAGAAATTTAATAGCCAGAAACTTTATATGGTTATTCGATCTAGTATCTACGATTAGCGGACGTTATCGTAATATTCTTTATAGTATAATTATATCCGTTCAGAGTTTTATAGAGATATTTAATAGTATATTTATACTACTCGGGTCTATTTTTAGAATATTTTTCGCGCTGCTTATCGTCTTACTAGTCGTATTACTACTCTAATTGATAGTCTGGACGTTAGAGAAATATGTTAACGTATTTAATTATATCGCTATAATAATTTGCCAGCGGATATAATTATATCTTTTATACGCGTTAATATATAGTAAAGGTCCTTGGCTCGGTATATATATATTTCTATCTATCTATATACCTTTATTATAGCGGAAAGGATTTACTACGGACTCTTCCTATATATATTCGGATATTGCTGCGATTAATAGAATTACAGACGTCTTTTTTCTTTTCGATTAATAAAGTAGATATATAGAATTCAAGGACAGTTTTCTAGAACTTCGAAACGAAATCCCGATTCTAGAAGAAAGGAAAGATAAACTTGCGAATAATACCAATAGTTTCTATTCCTTCCTATTAAAGATATCCGAATTTTTACCGGGTAATTATAATTATATTAATACTTTTACTAAATCGGTCCTATATAACGCCGAGACGATACGGTAAAAGATTATAGTCGCTCTAATAACTACCGATTTATAAAAGCTTTTATTAGAATAGAAACGAATTAACGAAAAGGTATAGAATTTCGCTAAAAACTAGATAAAGAAATATTAGTTCTTTACGATACCTAGAAATTCTTTAGCTACTAAAATTATCGACTACCGCTAAAAGAATTCTAAGACGTACCGTATTCTAGAAAACGCTTTAACTAAGACCGAAGAAGCCAGATAAGATTTTATTAAAAAATAGCCGCTATCGGTACGCTTTAGACGGTGGTTCCGGCTTTTAAAGTTTAATCCCTTCGAACTATACGACTATAATCGAGCTATTAAGCTTTTAACTAAATAGATAGCTAATACCAAACCTGGCGGTTTTCTAGAAACTATTCTAAACCTTTTATAAAATAACGTTACGAATATTAATATAGATTTTAATACTTTTATAATAACCAGGTTTACCGCGGATTTTATATTCGAGATAGATTCAAGAAGGTTACGTAAAGCGTAAAACTGATTAGATAGCGTAGAATTTTACGTTCGAGGCTTTAGCGACGGAGGATTTAAGAAAGGTAATAGAAAAAGCGATTCGTTAGTTTCCGGGATCTAGCTTCTTTTAACTGCGTTTAGAGTTAATAATTTCGAGTATTTTAAAGTCGAGTAATTTATTAATAGGTCTCTATATATTGATTTTTTTACTACTTTATATTACTAAACGATATATAATAGTTAATAGTAGAGTTATTCTACTTCAGATTTCGAGGTATAAATTTTAGAGCAGCTAATAATTATAAAATAGGTATTTAATACTAGACTAATAATATATTTTAATCCGACTGCAAATATTATAATAGATCTATATAGGGCGCGTCTTCTAATATATAAAAATCAGAACTAAAGTTTTCCGGAATAGAATCTATCGCTAGTACTAAAAGAAAAATTAGAAGTCTAAATATCTAATAGAAATACTAAGGCTATTATTACTACTACGGAATATAAAATAAAGCTACGACTATCCTCGCTAGATATTTATAAATTTCTTCGATTACTATATATTGGAGTATAAATTATTAATAATTAGTTCGATACCTTTCTATTACCTTTTATATTATCTGTAGGTTGTATACGATAAAGTCTGGCGAAAGTAGGAACTGGTCTGTACGTAGTATATAATAGCAGTAGTATAATTTTCGTATATCTAGATAATAGCGGGAATTTCTAAACAGTATATTATATTAGATAACTGCCGTATTTATTATTCTAAAAGCTTTTAAAGAAGAATAGTACTATAATAATATAGTCTAACGATATCTACTGCGGCTTTACTTACTAGCTCGGATCGTAGCTAGGAAGAACCGGTATAATAGTTCGATAGGACGATAGTAAAAGCCTAAACTATACGTCAATAGTATTGACTATCTATAATAAAGAGTTTATATAGTATTTCGAACGGTATTAGAGATACTAGAATAAAATAGGCACGAATAAACGGATAAAACCTCGGATCGCCTAAGAGATTAATTTAATATAGATTAATATCTTGGCTTCGTAGAATTAGAGACTATATTACTAGTATCTAAATTTGAATCGATTCTACCGCCTTTATTTAAATATCTGGTATTAGAGCGGCGGATTTATCTAGAAGAGGCGAGCTACTATAGCGTAATAAAGTTTTATCGGATTTTCGGGTTTTAGAGGAAAAAGTAGTATTATATAGCGGAGCTAGCGTACTATTTCTAGGCGCTGTTAGCAGAAGATAGTACCGATCCGCCGTATCTGGCTAATATTACTAATAAATAGATATTTGGATATTTAGATAGGGCGTAAAATATTATATAGATCTGGAAGTATAGGTTACGGCTGTAAAAAAACCTCGTCTACGATAGTTACCTCGTCGGGGATAATTTTCGGTTAGGCGAGATTTCCGCCGAGAAATATTTCTATAGCCGTTATATTTATTACTGCTATAACTATTACGTTTATCGCCGCTATAACTATTATATTCTTCGCTGCTACGACTATAATATTCGCCGTCGCGTTTAGAAATATCGTAAGGTTTATAAGAAGTAGATATCTAAAAGCTTCTACGGACTGCCGCGTCGTCTCGATCGACCGATAAAGGCTTTAGAAATTGCCCTGGTCGAGATAGTATAGGACTTTATACTCCAGCTATTACCGCCGGGATTAAGGTCCTCTAATAAATAAAAGAGTATAGAATAAACTTAGTACTTACGGGTATTTAATAGAATTGTAAAATAGGATACTAAAAATATAGGAGATATTTAATTTATAGAAAAAAGACGTTATCTATACCAGACGGATTAAATTTAGAATTTCTATCCGTAAAATAGGGTAGAGATAGCGTTTTTCTAAGATATACTTCTTCTAATAGAGCCGGTAACTGGTCCTTCTATCCCGAAAAACGGGATTTAAACCGTTTTAGTCCGCAGCGGGATTCCTATATTCTATTACTATAATCTTTAGTACTCTGGCCGCCGTTTCGTAATAAATATAATAGATCGAATTATAAAAGTTCGCTAATATTAGGATATAAATATCTAGATCGACTATCGTTCTAGATTTACTAGATCGTCTTTTAAAAAAAAGATACGAAGATTACTGGTCCTATATAGTAAATAAATTAGTTATATATCGTATAAAATATAGCTAGTTCGAAGAAGTAACTATCCGTATCGACGCTTTTATAGTAGTAGTAAGAGATCTTTTTAGAAATCTAAGAGTTAGATTAAACGATTATACCGATCGGTTATAGCTCTAAAATTTAGAATAAACCAGCTAGTACTCTAAATATAAAAAAGTCTACTAAAATAATTAAAGATAGTAAGGAAAAGATTTTAGTCTAACGATCTACAGTACTAATAGTAGAGTTTTAAAGCTAATTTCGACGGCAAGAAATATATAGCCGATTATTACTTCTAACGACAGCTGTAGGATAATTATATAGCGAAAGTTCTATAAACGAAAATAATTATTGGTTATAGTATATCTGACTTTTAACGTATTATAGTCTTGGAAATCCGTTACTAATTATATTTAACGACCGATTCCCGTAATATACTAATAACAGCTATTATATTATTAAACGAAGCTATACTAACGAGGATAACTCCTATAAAAGGCTATTAATAGCTAGATCTCGATTATTATACGTCGGTAAAGCTATAAAATAAATTCTTTCCTTTTTTTCTATATTTTCTCTCGTCGTACAATCTCCTTCTAATTACTGATACGAAAGAAGGCTTAATATAGTCCTCGAATATATCTCCTTTCGCCTGCTACGGGACCCTATTAAAAGCAAGCGAAAGGATAACTAGTATCCGTCTCTATCTATATTTATTCGTAGTATTCTATCGATTTTTATATCTAAATTTATACTACCGGTATATTACGCGCGATTAATACTTTAGTAGCAAATTAAAATCTATCTATTATCCTAGTCTATCGCGCTATCTTACGATTAGTATAGTATATTTTCTACCAGCGGTAGTAAAAATCAGGACTTCTTTTATTCTAATATAAAAACTTTAATTTAATAGTAAATAAACTACTGGTTCGATTTTTCGGAATCTTGATTTATACTATCTATAGTTAACTTTAATTTCTTATTTAAAAGTGATTTTTTATATAATGTTATTAACCGGACCGGCTATATTAGTAGATACTTCTAGCGTATCGACTAGAAGAGAACCTCCTATAACTTTATAGTTTTAATCGATACCTTTTTAAAGTTAAAAATCCAGAATCGATATTACATCGAATTTCGGCGGGGCTATATATTAGTATTTAAAATCTATTTTCGGACGTCTAGATGCCCGTTCTAATAGCTATTCGCTAATAAAATTTAATAGTATTTATATTTAGAAAACGACGTTAGATATAAATCAAACCGTATATTCGATTTTATAACTTTTCTATTATAGAATACTAATTTTATTATTTCAGTCCTATTCTTAGCCGTTCCTACGACGAGGGCCTAATATCTAAAATAAGTTAAAGAGAACGTTACGTCGCTAACGGATACGCTAAAGCCGCGTAGCTACGAATAGTCGATATTAGATAAAGTTGCCCGTTACCGATAGTCAGGTAGTAAGATTTAGGATCGGATTAAAACCCGATTTTAAATTAAACTATTTAGCTATTAGGTAGTATTCTACGTCGTAAAAGACGGTAAAACTTTTTATTTTACTATCCTAAGCGCCAGCTCCTATAGACGAGGTAGCTAGTATTTAGTAGGAACCAACCGCGATAACCTGCTAAAATATTCGATAAAGCCGCCGCGTTCTCTTATAGTACTTACCTATCCTTTTCGGAAATACTACTAGTTATCGACCGATTTTCTAACGGCTGTAGGGCGGAATTCGGGAGGGTTAGTCGGATACTAAATCGTTATTACGTATTTATTTCGTAGTATTCTATGTCGCGGAAGATAGAAAAACTAATTATCTTTTTAGCTCGAGCGCTAGCTTTCCCGAAGCTAGGTCTTTATTATAGTTTTAAATATAGAGATTTGTAGCGAGTTCGTTCGTAAAAAGGCCTCTTTCGGGTACTATTCTATTTTCAAACCCTAAATTTACTTATTAATAGACGTTAAAGAATCGTATACCCGAAAAAGATAGAAGGTAGAAAATATACGATACTATAATATAATAAATTAGGGCTTAGCTCTAATTAATTAAATTTTGCCGTAACTTTCCTTTATATAATATATCCCGTATATAAGAAACTATATTCTAGAGTATTAAAATCGAGTAAAAGCCGCCGTACTATAGTAACTATATTTACTAGTAAGTCTGTACTATCGTAGTAATAGATAAAATACTTACTTCCTATTAAATAAATCTAAAAAACCTTTATCTAGAATTTTAGAACCAAATTTAGCTTATATTTTCTAGTACACAGTCCTTTAAAAGTATAAGTAGCGGTAATTTATCGATAGTATATTTTATTATATATATTTATTATAGACAGTATATATAGTAGCAGGTATTTAATATTTTTAATTATCTAACCGACTGTATCCCTTTTCCTATATATTTTCGTTAAGCCGTTAGTTTACGGTAATCGGGAACTAATTAGTATAAATTATATTATATTATATATAAAATACTATTTTAATAGAAGGAAATATATCCGATTTCTAAAATTATATCCGTCCTATCCGAACGAATATAGATCCGATAATTCGCTCTAGTATAGCTATATCCGTTTTACGTTTCTCTCTATTCTTTTTTAATATATTAACCGGTTTTAATTTCCCTTCTCTAAATCCACTAACTAGTATTTACTCTAATATTTACTCTATCGTTCCCTATTAAATCTGTACGTTTTTTTCTTCGAACCTTTCTTTATTTTTTATACGTCCGTCTACTAGTTTTAAATTATATATTTTACTACCTTTACTTTTTAGTATTTACTCTAGTACCTTTAAATGTTTTTTATTTAACTTTCCGCGCCTATAAGTATAGAATAATAACTCCTACGGATTTAACAGAGGAGTTTATAATTAGAAGATAACGTAGATTCTTTAGATATTTTTTATTAAAAGGGAAAATTTAGCGGTTTTATAACGTTAAATTCTATTATATATCCGTTCTAAAGCAGTACTAAGTTAACTTTTATCCTGCTAGCACGTTAACTATATTTATCTTCTATAATCCCGACGGCGTACGTCGGAAAAGTATTTTCGAATCCTCTAGTAATACTATATCTATTTCTTTAATACAAGATACGAAGATAGTATCGAACTATCCCGGACCTATTTTAGAATTATAACTATCGAATAGTTAGCTTCTGCTCCGGCTATTACCGCTAGAATCGTCCGTAGCTATAAGGTAAACAGTAGCAGACGTTTCGACTTTAGTTTCCTAGCTTATAACGCTAGAGTCGACTTCTAGACCGTTTTTTAACTTTCCTCCCGATTCTTCTAATACCGTCTCGCCTTATAGAAATATTAGCTGCGATAGTAAAAATAAAAACCCGGATAGAACTCTATATATCTAGAGTTATATATATAATCGTTATTCTATACCGGCTATATTATAGATCTTACTCTAACCTTTCGCTATAAATCAGAGTATTAATTTAATAACTTCTACTATTATTTCGAGAGATATTATACCCGTATTTAACTGCCGTATTTCTAAGCAGATACCGGACTAATCGAAAGCCTTAAAATAGGCCTATTAGGAAAGGAAAAACTATTTTTTCGCCGACTACGAAGCTCTGTTATTCTTTTAGAGGCGGATATAGCGAAATACGAGTACTTACCTACTCGTAGCCGAAATCTAGAGGTTTTCTAATCTATTACTTCTTATAGTATTATTTAGTATCGATAGTATCCCGCTTCCAAGCTCGCCTCGTATTTAGTATTTATATAAAGACTATACGACGATTCTAGCTCGGATTAAAACCTGGTTTAATAGTATCTATAGGAACGGTAGTAACCTGGATATTTTTATAGATTATCTTTACCTGTCGGCTATATATACTTCGTATTTTTATTACTAAAAGCACTATATAGTATATTTAGTATACGAAGCTGCGTCTATTAACTAAAACCGTAATAGATACTTCGACTAAACCAAGTTCCTCCGTTCGTAGAAACTATCTGTTCTAGAGAGCTATACGGCGTATAATTCTCTATATATAATATAGATAAACTATATTCAATTCCTTTAATTTACTAAATACTAATATTAAATAACGTACGGTAATTACCTCTTTAGAAGCCTATTATTATTAATTCGCCGTCTTTCGGGAAGTTTATAATCTTCTATCTATTTATAAAATCCTGCTTCCCCGAAAGTACTTTTACCCTACGTTCGAATACCGTTTCCTTTACTAATATTTCTCGATTCGCGTAGATACCGTTAATTTGGCAGTTAATCTACCCGAAGAAAAAAAATACCTGCCTGATTTTATATATAAACACTATACTCCCCGGTTCTAGATATTTACTACTATTATTAGACTTTGGACCTATCTCGTTAATAGATATTAAAAAGTCGATAATCGTATCCGTTTAAAAGAAATATAATAAAGCGCTGCGATATAGAATAAATACTAGAAAGACTATTCGAAAGGAGAAAAATAAATCTATTCTACTCTATTAAAGATAAACGACGCGTAGAAAAAAGACTTTTCCTAGAAGGATATTATAGATTAGAAACTTTGTTATATATAGTATACTGTACCTATATTAGATTTAGAATAGAATTAAAAATCTCGCACTTTTAGAATTTTTTTCTATTCTATTAATTATATATACCTTTTCTATAGTTTCTATTTTTCTATCCTTTTTTACTTTTAATAACTATATAGGCCGTTCTAGTACTTTTATTTAATATAGGTAATAAGCCCTAGGTTTTTTTATTATCGATAGATTTAATTATTATTATATTATATATAATCCAAAAACCCTAATATCGTTACCTTTAAATAATTCCCTAGTACTATATCGGAGCAGTATAACTATTTGTATTTACGGTCGGGATAGCGAACTAATATATATATCAAGGATACTATAGTCTAATTATATCGTCCTACTACTACTATAGCTATAGTATTTTATAGGAAATTATTCAAATTTATTATACGTTGATCCTTTTAACTATACTATTAGTATATAATATTAAATAGATATTTAATTTATCTCTAATTAAACCCGAAAGGCGGTTATATATTAGTAGTAAGTATTCTCTCTATAAAGTACGTAGTCGACGGTATTAATATTATAAAAGTACTGACTTTCTATATTAATATATTTATATTAACAGCAAGACTATAAAAGCTACTTATTAAATAATACTACGGCGTCGAAACTCTAATTTAACTAGCTATCTTTATAGAATATTCGAAGAAATAGTTCGTATTCTACTATATAACCTTGTCTCCTAAATATTATATTATAACAGTACTATTAAAAAAACCTTTATAAAAACCAAACCTCGTACGATATATATCTTTCTAGATTATTAAAAAAGATAACCTAAAAGTTTTAATCCGAAGAGTAAAATTTAAGGCTCTATATAATCCCTTCTAAAATATAAATACTAAACTATACTAAATCCCGAGACTTTAATAATAGTTCTAGTTTAAGGAATCGGTCGAAAGCCGTTTCGTATATCGCGTCGCTGGTTTTATCGTCGGCCGTTTTAGTAACTGCTCTGGCGATAGCTCTTATAGTCGCTTTTGTAGCGGCTTTATTTATTACTCTAATACTCGCCTTCATTACCGCTATAGTAGTTATACGGGTTTTTATTCTAAAAACCTTAGATATAGCTTTAGCTATAATACTAATAACGGCTTTTACCGTAGCTCGTATAGCAGTTCGGGTAATTATTACTATATACTCCGCGCTAGCAGGCTCTACAGTCGTATTAGAAATAGAAGTATATTCTTAAAACTTATTGTTATACTTGTCGTTAATATCGACAATTATCTAGAAGGCTTTTCTACTTTTATTTACTTCCTTTTTAGCTACTAAAATAATACGATAAATCTTATCTACGATACGGATTAACTTCTCGTAGGTCTATAAATATCTTCGTTAGCAGGTTCCTGGATATAAAGAGGTAAAAGAAGCCTATAGTATATTAAAGCCGCTTTTTTAATACTATTTCCAACTATATTATCTCTGAGGAAAAATCCAAGATCTTAAAGATATACTATAGTATAATCGTTATAGATAGTTTCTACTTCGCCGTTCTTTATATAGTATACTAGTCGAATAGGTAAATAGAATTTCTTTAATTAAAGTAAGAAAGTTAAATAGAGTAATTTATATATATAATTAAACTCGTGCCTTAAAATTGCAGTATATTATAAAGGATCTATATTTCTAAATAGGTATTTTTAGAAACTATAGCGGTATAGATAAAATAGTAAAATCTAAAGGATTATAGCTATAGAATTAAAAGAGGAACGATAATTCCGTAGAATTAAATTCCGGCCGAAAAGTTTAATATTAGTATCGTAATAGAAAGAATTAACGCTAAAAGTACGGATACCGACCGGTATCCGCCTATTTGATTCCGACGCTACTCTACTACCGTAAATTAATAGTATTTTAAGCTCTACGCTTTTTATAATAATACTAGATATTTCGGTTAATATCTTAATAGGTTACTAATTCGAAGAGTTAATAATATAGATTAGAATCGATACGGGTTTCCTAAATTTAGTTAATATTAATATTGTAATATTGTCTTTCGTTATAGAATCGGTTTATATCGTATTTATTATCGATACCGAATACGGATTTAAATATCTTTAGTATACGATTCCGAGATATTATAATAGATTTCTATTATCTACTTTTAATAATTTATTACTGGATCCTATATATCTCTAGTTCGTTTCTATTTCTACTTCTACTGGATCTATTTTTATATCTTCTAGTAACCGCTTTCTAAATAAGCGTAAGTATTAGTATTCTTTAAGTCGACTGTTTTTACCCTGCAGCTATAGTATACTAATCGGCGGAACGTTATAGACACGAACTTTAAATTTACGAATCGTATCTAAATTGATTCGATACGCTAGCGAGATAATAGCTAGGACTAAACGTTTATAAATTTTCTACGATTCCGGTAATATTCTTATCTAAATTTTATATATAGTAGGACCAGGCTAGTTACTATTTAGTTTCCGTATCTACTTTACGAGGAATAGTCGTCGTTTCTAATAGACCAAGCGAATTCTTATAGATAGGATTTTTAATAGTAAATAGTAATGGATCTAGGTTTTTTTTTAGCTTTGGCGTTGTTTTTCCGCTGGATTATCTAGGTTTCTATAGGTCTACTGATATTAGTTACGATAATCTACTACGTAGTTTTAAGTCTCGAGTGGCTTATTAGTAATAAAATTATCGTTTCTTGATTATAGCGAATACTATTTTAACGCTATCGGTTATAAATATAGGGTTCGATTTTACTTTAGTTAGAATAAAGGAATTTATATCGTTAAAATCGGATTAAATATATATTTTTAAACCTACTATAGATATTACTACCTTTAAAATAAAGCTGGAATTCTAAAGCTATAAATTATACCTTTATTAAATCTATTTTTTAATATAGCCACGTATCTGACTATACTATTATAAAATATTAATATCTTGTTCCCGAAGTATAGATTATTAAAATCTATTCGCTAGGCTGTTTCGGATAAATAGAACGTTTTTCGACGGAATATATATACTTCTATATATAATTCTAGTACTACTTTTCTCGTCTAATTACTATAAACTCGTATTAACTTAGGTAATATATATTATAATAGATAGTCTATCGATTATAATAGAGATAACTAATAGTTAAACGCTTTTTTAAACCCTTTTCTCCTTTTTATTCTTTTCCCTTATATTTTATTTATAGCTATTAACTCCGGTCTCGATCTATAATTGCTGGAATCTTTAAAACCTACTTTTATTTAAATATTTCCGCTATTCTATTTTCTAAAATATTTAGTCTCTTCGGCTTTTTATCTATCCTTCCTGCTATAGCTTCGTAAAACTATTTATATTATCTTCGGCTAGGATTTAATCTTTTTAAAATATCTACGATATAATTTTTCCGATATTTAGTCGATTTTAATTCGGGCTAGCGCTGCCCTAATAAATCTAAAGATCTTTTAAAATATTTAACTTCTAATAGCTATTTAGAAAATATTCTGTATTTTCTATATAGTATCTATAAAACTTGGTTAGAACGTTAAATACGTTAAAGCAGCTATTAACTAATTTAACGCTGAACTTTTCTTATAGTTAGATATTATTAAACCTCGATATAAAACGGATTCCGACCTTCTTTAAAGTTTGTTTATAAAAGATAAATTCGAGCTAAGGTAGAAGTTCGATATATCTAACGATATTTCTATATCATCTATACCTATTCCTACTAAATTTATCGCGATTTCTTTAGAAAAGCCAAGCCTTTTAGAGAAGCCAGTTATTCTAGAGAAACTAAAACTATATCGCGAAAATAGTTTGAAAGCTGGAATAGATAGATTAGATCTATTCGTTCTTCTATCCGAAGCGGATCTATTTCGTAGTAATATATAATCCCCGGGGATTCCGTCCCTGTCTCGCGAGAATAATCTAAAAGCTGGAATACGTAGATTAGATTCGGTTGTTCTTTTTTCGGAAGCGTTGTTAAATTATAATAATATATAATTTCTAGGAACTCTGTTTTCCCGAGTTAATATAAATTCTGTCTTTTCTATAATCTAATCTACTATATAAGTACTAAACTAAAGTTTAGTACTAATAGCTAAATAACTCGGATATTAAATAAAGTAGTACGGCGATAGCTTTTCGGTAATTCTAGTTAATTAGCTAAAATTACTGGTATACTTATAGTATAATCGATATTAAACGCGAGCTTTTTAAGAAAATAGGATTCTAGAACTTTAACGAAAAGATTCTAGAGGCTGTAAGTCGTAATTTCTGGTTATTATACGTAGTTAAGGTTCGGCTGACTATAATACCAGGCCGATAAAAAATATAAACAGCTGAACTAGAAGATAGAATCGCTAATTAATTCTTTCGATAAATTAACTATCTAATAGTTATAAAATCTAGAAGTTTATATAAATTATATAGTATTAAAAACCGCTATATTTTAAAATTCTATTAAGATTTTAAAGGTATTAGTTAGTTATATATTTAACTTCGAGTCTGTCTTTTTCTAAATTAGCTTAAAAGAATTACTACGACGTTTTTCGATAATATACTTTTATAATATATATTGGTTCTTTACCTTCTGCGAGCTACTATTAAACGTCAGGCTATTATTAAATTTATAGATCTAGGCTTTAGAATAATTCGTACTAGCCAAGTCGTTTAATCTTTATTTTAAATTCTAATAACTACTTTTCTAATAGCTTTTTTATTATATATATTAGAATATAGTATACGAATGCGTCTTAACTTCGTTTCGTTCTAAATTACTCTTGAAATATATTTTTCCGTTATCTAAATATAGTATTAGACTCTTCCAGCTAACCTAATTAAAGAAAAATTTCAAGGAAAACCTAGATTCCTTAATCTATACGTGTGGTTGGAAACAAATTATATATAAATTTAGGGTGTATTGGAATAAAACAGCTTTGTTCCATCCGATTTCAATCGAGATACGAGATCGCTAATCGAATTGGATTTAGTTTTCCATACCTGGCGCTAATAAAAGCTTGGAAATTTTTGATTGACTGATTAACTAAAATAAATAATATTAAAAGTTCAAAATATACGTTAAATTTAAATTTCCGAAAAAGATTTTAATATATTACTAATTCTACTTGTAAAATCTAGGTTTTTTTATTTATTATTTATTTGATCTATTAATTTTTATCTATTTAAATTTCGAATTCGTCGAATTTAAAGATATAAATATATACTTTCCGTTAAATTTCTTTTTATTATTTAAAAAGATTCCGCCAATTAATAAATTTAAATACTTGCATTTTTATAGTAGAGTTAAAAATAATAAAAAATCGTTAACGTAATAGATTTAATCTAAAACGTTGTTAGTAAATTTAAAAAAAATATAAAAACGTAGATAAAATTCTAACGTTAGATCTTTTATAGAACTGGAATTTATTATTAAAAAAACTTGTACTAGCCGTCTTAAAATAAAAGATAAATAACGCGAGATAATATTTATTTAGAGATTAGAAAATAGTAATTGAAATAAACGTAAATTTTCTATCGTAGCGATAGTATATTTATATTTATTTCTAATTCGATTATATAGAAAATTCTAAAACGAAGTAATATTAATATTTATAAACGAACTATAAAATCGATTTTAATAGAACCGATAAAACCGACGCGTTTAAAATTTACTTTAATATATATTTATTAGACTTTGGAAAGTTCAAAGAATATAATTGAATCGGATAAAACCAGCGTTATTTTAAACGTTCGACGAAATAAAATCAAAGTTTAAAGTAAAGTAAATAAATCTGTCAAATTATACGTCGTCGATAAAAAGATACGATAGAGTTTATTGTAAACGTTAAACGTATTGTATAAACTCTGGAAATATAATTGGAACGCGTGGAAACGAAACTCGTCGCCTAGTTGCTACAGCGTCGCTAGCGTATCGGATTTCGATCCTTTCTCGTTTTTTTTTATTACTAGATTATATTCCAGTCTTTTTAAAGTATAAACTAATTCTATAATATATATTTCGTCCGGTCTATAATTCTATATTGTTTTAAAAATACCATCGCTTTTATATTTATATAATGAAACTATTTTTTCTATAATAAAAAAGAGATATATTCTATCTAGATACCGAAAACGATAATCGAATGTAAAAAAGTAGATAATTATCTAAAGCAAATTAATAATACTTTATAATTTTATATTAAAAAAAAACTAGAAATAATTGTCGGAATACGACGAATATATTTTTATAAATTCGATAGTATAAGATCTAAATAGCATTAGATTAAAAAAAATAGACAAATAATATAAAAAGATAAAAAAAATAATGTTAATTAATAGCGGTACTGGAAATATATTTTAATTTCTAAACTTTTACTATTATTTAAAAATATTAAGTAATTAGAAAAAAAATAGTCGTTAAAAAAAAATTTTATATTTATAATTCGAAATATTGATATTAGATTTCTTCGATATTAATAGATTAGAAATTATATAGTATAGAAACTCGTAGAATTTTAACTAGATCGAATCCGAAAATTAATTCGAAAAAACGTTTTAATAACTAGAAAAAAAGCCGAACGTAAATAGATTTTTAACTAGAAAAAATTGTAAAAATAAAATAGAATTATTATTGGATTAAACGAATATTATAAACTATCTAGAAAATTATCCGATTAGATAACGAAAACGAATATCGTAAAAATCAAAAAATATTAATATCAGATTTTATAATTTAGATAACTATCGACGCCGATATTAGTAGTTAAAAGAATGAAATAAAAATTATAGAGTATAATAATATAAAGATTCATTTTAGATATTACGATTTCGATTTCTATTAAAATAAAAGTTCTAGCGTACTTGATATATTAGCGTATATTTTAAAAATTTAATATTATTTTTCGTTTAGATCGAAGTTCAACTCTACGTCGTATTAATTTTCAGGAATTCTTTTTTGATATCCGAAGTAAATTCAATAGCTAACTAAGACGAAATACTGGTAATCACATAATGATGTCACCGAATCTCTTGTATGGTCATGTCAAATCTCTAAAATATATCTCTTTTCGGTGTGCAGGGAATCTCCGTAAGCATCGAGAACAGCGATCGCATTACACCAGTGGATCTGAAGAATCTAGATCGTGGTGTGCGAGTCGATAGGGCGTGCAGCTGCGGAGTCGTGCATGATGCAGCTATCCTGAGAAAGTGATTGGACTTACCTTGGCGGTGAAAAGTCAGCATACAGCGTGTTTTTTTGACCGGCCCTTCTTCAATGTGGGAGAGCGTCCTTATAAGGACGTATCTGGAGATGTTGCTGCAACGTGCTCTCGACTAATCGGCATCCAATTCTCCCTTGCGTAGCCCTCTGCAACGTGCGTTTAGAGATTCTGTTTCTTGCCGTACTGCATCTTTCAAATTCGTTTTTATCCTGAATTTCTTCTATTTCCATTAGCGAGACTTCTCTCTCTTCCTCCCTGTCATCTTCCTTCTAGCGGCCCTAACATAGGGCCTTCGCCGTCCTTTTCTTTAAAGTTCTAGCGTCCCCTAGGGACGACTCAAGATGCCCGAGACAGGTGGAAAGTCGTCTGTCCAGGCGGTGGCGAAGGACCTTCCAAGCAGTCTGGACGCCGAAACACCCGAAGATGGATATGCGGATGTTGACGTTGGTGAACATCGCCCTGGCTATGCAAAAAGCGATCGGAGAGACATGTATCGGATGGGAAAACGCCAAGAACTCATGGTGGGAAGCAGCGCATTGTGCCTGCTACATGATTCTAATGCGGTCGTGTAGCGCAATTTCTCGCCTGTTTCCGCACTGAGTTTTACAGCCCTGTTGCAGGCAACTTGGGAATTTGTTCTCATGTATGATTGACTACCCATAGCGTCTTGGAGAACATCAGCTAATCCAGACATCCAGTGCCAATACGCAGGGACTTGTTGACGGAGGGCTAGCCGGCCTCTTCTGGTCTTATATGTGGACGTTCTTTGGAAGTGGTGTGATTATGCTTTCCATTGCCGAGATGGCATCGATGTTTGTTCCCCTAAGCCATTATAATTAGACCTGGTTCTAATCTTTGTTCTTTTACTAAGGTGTCCTACATCTGGCGGACAATACCACTGGGTTTCAGAATTCGCCCCTCGAGATTATCAGAGATTCTTGAGTTACATGACAGGTAGACTTCTATCTACCCTAGTAACATTGAGACTTGGTTGATGAGTCTAAGGATGGGTCTCGACCTTGTCATGGCAAGCAGGCGCAGCCTCGGGCTCCTTTTTGACAGGAACAATCATCCAAGGTCTCTTGACCGTCAATGACCCGAACTACTCCCCTACAAACTGGCAAGGGACACTCTTCGTCTTTGCAATGGTGCTGGTCCTGCTCATCTGCAATATCTGTGGAGCGAAGGCGCTACCAATGATTCAAAACACCTTGCTCGGCGTTCATATCATCGGATGGCTCGTCATCTTTGTTACACTGTGGGCTCTGGCGCCGAGACAGTCAGCTTCTGTGGTTTTCACTCAATTCACCAACGAGGGAGGCTGGTCTACAATGGGCCTGAGCCTGATGGTAGGCCAGATCTCAGCCATTTTCGGTTCTACTTGTAAGTCGGCATCTTTTCTCCTAGCAATACGGGAACGGTTTCTTCCCGGTAAAATCCCGAGTAGATCAAGCAATCTACTTAACCCCCCAATTGGGTTCTTCGTCCGAGCCGAACTTATCTAACGCTGACCCAATGACCAGGCAGCGATGCCACCGCCCACATGGCCGAAGAAGTGGAAGACGCCGGCCGCAGCGTTCCCATCGCGATCGTGTGGAGCTACCTCCTCAATGCAGCCATGGGCTTCATCCTTCTCACCACCTACCTCTTCGCCATTCCCTCCGTCACTGACGCCCTCAACGATCCCTCCGCCTACCCCTTCATCTACGTCTTCCGCAACGCCCTGGCCACATCCGGCGTCAACGGCCTCACCAGCATCATCCTCATCCTCGTTATCGCCAGCAACATCTCCTTCAACGCCGCCGCATCCCGGCAAACCTGGTCTTTCGCCCGCGACAACGGCCTCCCCTTCTCCACTTGGATCGGCCACGTCAACCCCGGCAAAGAGATCCCCGCCAACGCCGTAGCCCTCACCTGCCTCATCTCCGCCCTACTCGCCCTCATCAACCTCGGCTCCTCAGCCGCCTTCAACGCCATCATCTCCCTCCAAGTCGTCGCCCTAATGTTCACCTACTGTGTCTCCATTAGCTGCGTCCTCTACTGCCGCCTCCGTCACCCGCACACCCTTCCCGCTGCGCACTGGAGCCTGGGCCGCGCGGGTGTCCCGCTCAATGTGGCAGGATTGGCATATGCCGTGTACGCGTTCTTCTGGTGTTTTTGGCCGAACGTGACGCCCGTCGATGCGGAGAGCTTCAATTGGGCGGTGGGTATGTTTATGGGGGTGTTGGGGCTGAGTTTGGGTATGTTTTGGGCCAAGGGGAGGAAGGTGTATCGGGGGCCGGTGATGCTTGTGTTGGGGAGGGGCGAGAGGTTGTAGCTAGTCGATGGGTATGAAGCTTTGGTTGTATGGAGAAGGGCAGGGTTATCAAGGGTCTTCGTAGTCAGTATTAATGCTTCTGTACGCCCTCGTCGGCGTCAGTGATCTCGATCTATCGAGCTCTACGCATCTTCTCTTCGTAACCGCTTTAATCCAAGTCTATTGCCATCTGGCCCGCGGTCTCCCCCTCCAACCCCTCCATCTCCCCTAATTTCTCGGCCTCTTTGAAGGCCTTCTCGTCGTCCTCCGCGAAGTCGTCATCGTCGCAAATGAAGAATTCCCTATCTTCGGATCCCCCGGCTCTAAGCCCTATGTCGCTCGATCTCAATAGCAGTCTTTCGCGTCTGCTATATCTAAGCAAGAGTTCGCAACCAGGAGTAGGACATCAGTATACTCATTACTTTGATAGTCAAGTCGGCTGACGGCAACACTTACTTCAAGACAAGTGCCGATGCGGATTTCGCAACGAAATCGGCTATGCTTTACGGTGTATCTCAGCCAGACGACCGGGTAACCCAGCAAACAAACCAGAGCTGTCCATCCGCCAACTGTACTTGGGCGCCCTTCCAATCGTTGGCGGTGTGCAGCGCCTGCAACGACCTCAGTGACCAACTTGAAAGAGGTTTCTCGGATAAAGGAGCACCGCTAGATATATTTCTGGATCCAGCGCCTTCTGGAGCCTACGCCTTGAAAACCACAGATCCTAACACCGAGTATCGCCTTCCCAATGGCCTTCTTCTTGATAATATGGAACACCAAAAGAGCACTACATATATGACTGGCTATGGGACAAGCAATGCATCCCAAAGCCTATCATTCAGCTCGAAAGAGACTTTACTATGGTCCATGGCGATGATCAAACTCGCAAGGGCGGACACGTTTTCAGAATGGCCAAAACCCTCTGTCACCGCTCTCGAATGCGGTCTCTGGTATTGCGTAAACGAATACAGCTCTGTGGTCGTGAATGGCAGCCTAGTAGAGACCTCCACTCCCGCCTCTTCAACAAGATCTCCAAAATCCTGGCAGGTTCTACCTCTATCCGAACAGCCTCATTTCACAGTACAGCAAAAAATCAAAAATCCACCACTAGACACCCTGAATTACTATGAAGACTCATCATCTCTCCTCCGGACCGATCTTCAGCTCGGCGCCGGCATCAACCTCACACAAACGGCACTCTACGGGATCGGTAAAGCGATGAACGAAACGTTCTTGGTAACCCCCGCCGTCAACGACACCAGTGGAAGGACCCGCTTTATCAGCTCATACGTCCTGGCACGCGGCGGAGCTGTGACCTACCACCCGACGGTCATGCAAGCCCTGTACAGTTCTCCGAGCCTAGACGCCACCTTTGCGGCACTCGCAAAGAGCATGACCAACGCCATCCGGGGCAATGGCGACGGCAGCCTCGCAGCAACCGGCCGAGCCGGGACTTACCAGGTGCTGTTTGAAGTCCACTGGCCATATCTCATTTTTCCTGCAACACTCGTTCTTGCTGGCGCTGCTTTTCTTCTTACAGTCATCCATCGAACGCGCGCAACCGGCATCGCGGTCTGGTGCTCAAATGTGATGCCTAGCGTGGCCCTTGGAGCACGGCTAGGACCGATATTCGACGGCGACATGCGGTTGAGCCGGATGAGCGGAATCGCAAAGTTACAGTACGTACAGTATCCGAAATCGTCCGCGGCCAGCAAGCCGGTTGCCACTGAGAACGCGAACGGAGATGGGGGCTATGAGATGTTGACTGTAGACGTGGCGCCTGAAGATCGAAGCAGACTCAATAGATCGGTAAGCGATGTGTCAGACGATGGAATGAGGATGGGAGAAAGAAGACATAGCCAAGTCCACTTGGTTTGAGGTCTCTCTGGAGGACTCTAGTAAGACCATTGCCTCGTCGTCCGCATGCTTGAATGGCCACACACGCTAGACGAAAACAAAACAAGTCCAATCAGTGTTGGGTATGGCGGACGATAAGGTCCTTCCAGACACATCAAAAAACAGTAGGTTCGACCGCAGAGCTTCGGAGCAATTCTGCAGCTTATGATTCACACACTGATTACCTTGAGGTTGATAGTCGTATCACCATCGATACCTACGCTTTCAATCGCTTCAGTCCGAACAGCCCAATATCTTCATGGCCAATAGACGATTGTTCAGCACGTCAGCCGAAAAGAGCGAGGGGTAGATACATTGAAGCCGATATAGGTTATGCATTCGATGATGAAGAAGACGATAACGACTTTGTGCACAAGGATAGCCACTGGGGGCGCAGCTCCGCTGTGAGCACTAACCGAGTACCAATTTTAGCAATCTGATACAGCTATCAAAGGGTACTCGCTAAAAGACGGAAGGTGGTGTAAACGGCGTTGAAACTGCCTTTGGGGGGACTGTGACCTGACAGAAAGCACAGTGACCTTCTGTATCGGTCTCGTTGGTGAGATGAACAGGAATGACAACTCGGAGATGATCAATTTAGGGGGTGGTGATCCATTCATTACATTAGAACCTACTGCTGATATCATGTGAATGGTGTATTCATCAAAATCAGATTTATCACTGGCAACGTCACTGACTTCACGTGGCCAACGCCTCGTGACCGTTTGCGATGAGGAATAGACTATAAATAGTCCATCCTCTTTCCACTTCTCTCTTTTACTTTCTTTATCGAGTGATTCTGATCTACAACCAAATTACACCCTCTTCGCGGATATGATAAAATATTCGTCTCCAAATACTATCGAAAGCCCTAAGCCGGCAATGCCTCAGCGTGCTGGCAATGAAGGTAACCATACAGCAGCCACAGCCAGCTCCGATGGATTTACCGATGTCGACGATTTAACGCCATCGGCTTCGCTCTGCTACACGCCGACGCAAACCGACAGTGAAGCGGATATGCCGATCCTCACACCCACGGCTACGAACCGCTCGAGTACGCCACCAGACGAGGCGGACGATCATGACTCCACTCCCACTTCGTACACCGTGCGCTCTCCAGATGGACGTTATACCTCTAACATGAGTATCTATGGCGGCGTGTACGGCGGCGTGCAAACAGCTGTCGATAACTCCAAAAACTCTTCGAACGACGAGATTTCAAATACCTTTGACTTCACCTCCAAATCGAGACGCGATGCCATACACGGACTCCCCATCTTCGCCAGCTCAGACCTTCAACTTCTCCTCTCCCCCGGTCCCCTCTAATTTCACCTACAAATCGGGTCGTGATGCAGCACACGCTTCCTCGTCTTCGACGGCCAGAACATTCAACTTCTGTGATGTTCCATCAACCTCTAAACCTCACCACCGCCATGAGCGTTTGATATGTGAAAAGCTCCGTTCGGGCGACACCTTCACCGACTGCACCCTATCAAGCTGCTCCGGGTCCAACCTGACGCTGGAGGACTGCACAGCGTCGAGCTGCAACATCTCGAAATCGCATCTCAACAACGGGAAGTACATGAGCTGCAATATTTCCCGATCGGACATCATCGGTGCTAAATTGAATAGCTGCAATCTGAACGATTGTACGCAGAGCGGTTGTACGGTTCGTAGTTGCACCACTGATTAGCGGATGCGAAAAAGGAAGCTCGAGTGCTTGTTGAAGGGTGGTCGTGGTCGAGCTCGCAACGATGGTGATGAAGGAGGGGCAATGATGTTTCTACGAATTGGATTTCGCTGCTCAGCATGTGAAGACAGCATTGGCTAAGAAGACAGCACTGGCTAAGAAGACAGGTCAAAGATCAGGCTTTGCTTTTACCGTCCAAATCCGATGAATTGAAGCATTGAATGCGCTCGTAAATGAACGCAAAACAGTAATAGATGATCTGATACTGAATGACTAATGTTAAATCCCTTGTCCGGCAAATCGGGGAACAGCACTGTAGTGTAATCCCGGACTCAATACACAGCTCGCTATGTCGAGATGGAGGACAAGAAAAAGGAGGGTGCCCCGCCAAGACGTGGCAGACCTCGAGGTACGGAAGCTAAGCCTTTTGTGGAGTAGCTTATCGGGTGAGGATCTGCCTCCGAACAGAAACACCCTCGTACATATCCGAAAAGATTAGTAATACTTAATGAGTCCATTTTCCATTCTGCTACCCTTCAAGATTCCAATCTAAGTACATGAACAAGGTCTAAAGCTGTCACAGGTAACAACCTTCAAAATAGACTGATGCTGCAACTCGGTCGGTAGGTATCGAAGGAACGGCGGCTGATTATAACCACGTGGTTTTCTCGTTCCTGAGATGTTCCAAACGAAGACACGTTTCGACCAGCTTCGGGTCTTCCATCGATTGAAATCAACACTTCTACACCTCATGCGCCTGCCGCTCAAAGAGGCTAGATCGCTTCTGCAGGTGAGTGGGTTATTGAAACGCGTCGAAAAAGTAATTCTCTTCATTCTTACTTGAAGATGAAGTCGGACGCTTACAAGACGACAACCAGTAACTATCACTTTTTCGCATTGTTTTCCTACACTGGTGGTTGTCATGAATAACATCCGAGTATGACGCTTGGCGCCATGTTTGCACTACAAATGTTATATTGCATTCATCGCGACTCTCATGCTTGCACAGCTCTAAAACAAAGTGTCGTCGAGTATCGCAAGCCACGCGTTCGGAATACGCAGCCATGGGCTTTACGGGGTTTAGTCAAGTGGCATTCTGCGATTCAACATCTGCACAAGTCTGAATCGACAGAAATTGTCGAACATGAAGCATTCAGGACTCGGACTGACATTTTTGATCCTGGCGATACAGTCGAGCTGGAGGATGGCACTTTCCTTCGAGTTAAAAAGGTGCTTCACGAGAAGGATGTCCTCGAAGGTTGGATGTTTGTCCGTAATGCAGCCACATTGGGCCTATCAAAAATTGATCCAAATGAAGTATATTGGGTCGTTCATCTGGCAACAACGGATTCGCGGCCTTCCGCTGACCAGGCTTTGGTTAAAGTATGCAGCTCGGAGGTTGTACGGAGAAGAAGGATGATCTTGAGCAATAAAATCTATACAGGTAAACAGAAGAGATATGGAGCTTCTGAAGATGATGTGCTCTTTTGCAGATGGAAGCACGTTGTAATTACTAAATCCGGCAAGAAAGAAAGACCATTAGATGCATTCAGTCTCCCTGCTGCCGAGATAGCGGAAGCTTCCTTCGAACGGCTGGGAGAAAATGAATGTGACGACGATCCTAATAATCGTATCACTGATAAGTCCCTGCGTCAATCCTGGCTAGGGATCAGCAAGAGAAGGGATGCCGACATTCAGAGCCCAAGTGTTGAGTCTCTACTGTCCGCTGTTGGAGGACTTTCATTCTACGGAAAGCCTCGAAATAAGAGCACACTCGCACCTTACACATATGCCGACATCTGCTGCGGAGCTGGAGGGGCGTCTCGGGCCGCCGAGATGGCCGGGTTCCACCTCCGCTGGGCCTTGGATCATGACGCAGCAGCCTGTGACACCTATCGTGACAATTTCCCTCGAGTACTTCTATACCATGAAGAGCTCGACGATCTCGTCTCTATCGGGCGTCCGGACTTGAGGGTGGACATTCTGCATGGTTCATTCCCATGCCAGGCTTGGTCACTGGGCAATACATCTCCAAACCGCGAGAAAGACGCCATTAACATTGCTGCCAACATGGAACTTGGCAGGTGTCTCGATATAGCGAAGCCAAGAGTCGTCACCCTCGAGCAGACATCCGGCTTGATGAGCCAGGGGTTCAGAGGCGGCAAACATGGCAATAACTTGGACAAGTTTATTAAGCAATTTACCTCCAGGGGCTACAGCGTCGCTTGGAAAATAGTGAAAATGGTGGAATTTGGACTGCCGCAATATCGAAAGCGTCTGATCATGATCGCTTCATGGTAAGCATAACAACAGCCTCCTCAATGGATCTAATTCGACCTACAGTATTGGCGAACCCTTACTCAAATTGCCGGAACCGACTCACGCAAAGCATCCTGGAAACACTGATCTTCAACCCTTCACCAGCGTAAATAAAGCCATCAGTCTCATTCATTCCCCCGGGACATCCCAACCACGATTTATCCCCGAGACTCGAGGTTCTGGATCTGCCATATGACGGGGACGTGCCATCCCAATATATTGTCATGTGTAGAGGAACTATCAATGCCCACCCAAGCGGTGAGAGGGCCTTTTCAATAAGAGAACTCGCTTGCTTGCAGGGTTTCCCAATGGATCACAAATTCGCAGCCACGGCTACCAGGATGGACATCAGAAAGCAAATTGGAAATGCTTACCCACCGATTGTGGCTGCGGTGTTGTTTAGATCGATAGAACAACAGTTGCTCTTGCGAGACGGGTTGATACCAAAGTGACTATGTCGAACAGCTTCAATGGAGCTTTAGTTACCGGGCAGGCCTGATTCTTTCGGAAGTAGAAGACTACTAAAGTCTTTCCATAGGAAGTGGAGCGCCTCATCCACACGGATCAGAGCGAGCTTTCCTGAAGCGCCACCACCGAGGAACAGCATGAAGATAGAATAATGATCCTACGACGTCCATTTTTACACCCGATCCCCTGGATCCCAGGTTACGACTGCCGAACAACTGCAGTATGTAGACCATAGAACACACCACAGCCACAGATACTGCTTTCGCGGAACATAGCGCAGACAACCGTCCTTCCATCATCCGAAGCGCTGCTCACAATCATCGAAGCTTGGCAAGACCCTGAAGAGGTCATTATGCAAGGCGTTGTTCGCACAAAGAACACAAGACGTCACCAGGCGGTAAGGAACAACGTAGAGAAGCGAATTCGCTCTTCTAGCCGCTCAAACAATACGCCCTGCGATCGGTACATTAACTCTGTACTCTGGAAAGCTGAAATGGCATCTTGCATGTCATATAACTGCGAGTATCCTTTCCGCTGCTCGTGTTTCCGACTTATGGGTTGGTCCCGCGCAATTTCGCCCAGCCCCTGAATCGGGACTCTTCAACAGCAGCGTAAAAGATCCGGACAAATGCCACCACTAGCCCAAAACGATATACTACATCTGCTGAAACCCCTCCAAGTGGTCCCAACTCACGTTGAAGCATCTTACCACTGGTTATACCAGTCCCAGCGATATCTCAAACCATCAGCAGAACGTCCCCATACAAGACGCCAGCGACGTAACATGAGCATCTACCCTTCACTCCATCATTGCCCCTTCACATGACTCCTCAATCCATCGAATTCCTCCCCAATATCTGATGCCCGCTACCAAACACGGCTTTCTTCTTCCTGGCGAGGTCATCCTCGGCAACGTTGGTGCCATTACCTCTGACGTTATCAATTTCGATACCACCAACGGTGCTTCGGGCGTCTTTGCTCATTGCAGACTGGGGATGTGCCACGCCCCCTGCATCTCCCTTCTGGTACGCAAGATTGGCACCCGTACTGTCTTTCGGATTGATGCCTCGATTCATTTCGAGTCGTGGGGTTTGAGTTTCTGTTGCTGCTGTCGATGCTGAAATGTCAAGGCTCTCTGATTCAGTTGGTGAAATGGGTTCTGCCGATCCCGAAATGACTGTATGCTGGGCGTTTGTTCGGAGATTGGATCTGGAATTACCGAACGAGTTTCGAGCTCAATAGGGAGGTCCTATGTTCTTGGCAAAGAGTGAAACTAGGATTCCTCTAATGTGAGTATGCAGGACCTGGAGGTGAGAGCTTGGTTTTGTCTCTTCAAAAATTGTAGAGATAGACCTGGTCGATAGGATCGCTAAAGATAAGATACTTGATTGCTATATCACGTTGAATCAAGGCGGCTTCTCGGAAAGAAGTTTGTTGTGCCAAAGACGGGATCCGAATTCAACAAGACGGATACTTACGACCGTGTTGATTCGGAGGAAATTATCTCGACGGACACGTGTCGATTGCAACGCTCATTGGCGAGCGTGATCCTGAAGTCCGAATCGGAGCCGTGTAGCGGACTCTGTAAATGCCAAGAGCCCGAAAATTGGCACGGCGACGGACCGAGACCGCCTTCGCAGGCTTGGGCACGTCTAGGTCCTTAGGGGCTCTAGGGGGATGCGGGACCCGTGATGCGGGATGCGGGACCCGGGATGCGGCCCTATCTTACTTGGAGCTATAGCCAATCGTTCAAAGCTTAGCCATATCCTCTCGTATAGTAATAGTAGTCGGAGAGTTCTTCGGTGTAAAGAGTTGCAACCAGCTTTATTACCCCTGAATGAACCAAGCGTCCAGGACTATTGAGAACCTGACAAAAGAACTTGCAGTTGAGGGATTGTTGTTTCCGTCATCATGTCATTATTCTAGCACGCTCAGCTGGCTAAGATTGTCGTCTTTAGGTTTTGTTGACTGATGGAAGGAGCATTACTCTGTGATCATCACTTCCTAATGATTTTGAGAATCGAACTTGAGAAGCAAACCAAGGTTCTACTCCACAGTCAAACCTTACAGGCGTATCTTTGAAGATGACTAAGGCTCCTGGGGTGGTAGGAGCTCCGGGGGACCTGAAGTGGAAGCACACTCAAGAGGCCATAATCATCAACGGTCAAGGATTTGGTCCAAGGCCATGCTGGTTTCCTTGAGTGGTAGTCGACGAACTATTAATGGAGACCCAATTAGGACAGGCGTGTATACCGTGGATCCGCTGTCCTCGTCGATGAGGCTGAGGTCACGTCAAAGCCAAATAATCGACGTGCATTTGTGTGTCTTGCACCCACAGCCTGCTCAATTGTTGACATGGACATGAGGAAAGACGACAACAGAGTTATCAGGTGGGCACGAGAGTTTATAATGGTGCTATACATCAACATCGACAAGCAATTACAGCCAGCCGAGTTTACCTGGCAGGTAAGAAACGATATACGACAGCGGAGATCAGGTCAAGCTAACAATTTCGCAGTGCCCACCTGATTCAGCCCGTCCCAAATCTCAAACTCACAGACAGTCCATCCGTGCCTAGCCGAAAAGTCCCCCAGCCCCGTCAACGCCGCCCGAAGTACCCCCCAAGTGATCTCATTGCCCACAATTTTCATGGTTCCAAGGCCGTTGGGACTCCATCTCCCGACAGGAACTGCATGATGCGCATTCGCAACCAGCAATTTATGAGTGCTATGCGTGCTATTTCTTTCCATGATCCAACCTTCGCCCTTGTCAATCACACCGTCTTGACCTTTGGGAGGCAGGTGTTCGCGGGTGATCCAGGTCCAGGTGTTGCCGACGAGCTCAGACATTTGCCCTTGGTCGTTTATGAAGGCTTTATCGCCATCCAAGCCGTCGCTGGGGGCATGGCGAGTCAGTTTGATGTAGGTTTCCGTGCCTGGAATGCAGAGAATGAGGGGCTGCTTTGGATCGGTAGGTGCGGCATCACGCTTGAGACGACGGTCCAGAGGGTTCTCCGGGGGTGGAGGAGGGAGCATTCTGCGAGAAAAGGTAAGCATGAGAATGGACAAGCCCTTCGATCTTGAACATACAGTCCAGCTGGATAGTATTGATAAGGGATGTTCTGGCATTTTGGGAGCTTGCGTAGCAGATCGGAATCAATTCGAGGCTCGAGTGGAACGCTCAGCGCAAAGCATAGAAGAGCTGGGGAAGCCAAGATCAGGAAAGCCAAGTCGAAGAGGGAAGGCATAATTCACTATGGGCAACACCCGAAGAAACAGCTTGCAAGAGAGTGTTCTCGACGGAAGGACAAATAGAATAATTACAGTCGCACGTGTTACGATGGCTCGCGAATAGGAAAGTATGTTCGCGCCAGAGCTCGAAGAACAGGTACATTTCGGCAAAGCGCATAAGTATACCAAGACTTGAAAGCCGGGACGGAGGTATTGGGGCCTTAGGCTGATATATATTCCTGGAAGCAGATATGCAGTGGGCCTGTCCTGACTGATTGCTGCTGCATTGAAATCCATGGAGATGCTAATTTACAGATTGGGAGCGCCAAGGACGGCGAGAGCTAAGCCCGTTCAGTCGCACTAAGCCCTTTGGGGTGCTGTCACGTGATTCATCGAGATATCTTAAGACAGAGCTGCCTTGGATCTGAAAATTCTGCCAGCACATGGAGGTTCACAATTCCAGAACTCAAATATTGAATGTTTCCTTTTTTCACACTCAATGTCCCTTCGGATGGAAGTTGATCCTCGCTCGGATGAACCAGATCCGACGCCAATATCTTGGCACTCCCAGACTGCGAGTACGAACTCCGCTTTGCAACGAGTACGAGGAACAAATCAGAGGACTAGGGGGCAATCTACCTATATATAAGTCGGCGCGGCATCGCTAAATTCTACATTTTCTATTTTCTTCTTTTCTGGTAGTTCCTATCAGGATGCCCACCTACGCGATACTAGGAGCCACCGGCAAAACTGGCGGTGCCCTTCTCGAGCTCCTCCAAAAGAGTCCAAGCAACCATATCAACGCCTACGTCCGCTCCAAAGCCAAGCTCCTCGAGCAGAGACCCGGCCTTGAGAAAAACAAGAACGTGAAGATCTTCGAGGGTTCCCTATCGGACATCCCCCTTATCGCATCCACCCTCAACCCAATTGTCGATGCCGCATTTTGCGTGCTCGCTACGAATGAAAATATCCCTGGCGTCCGCATTGCCCAGGATACCGCTAGTTCGGTCATAGCAGCCCTCTGCCATCTACGCAACGAAGATATCCATTGCAAAACACCGAAGCTGATCTTCCTGAGCTCCGCCTCGCTGAATGCAGCCATGTTGGGCGAATTCCCAGCCGCGGTCGAGGCGATCATCACTCGCGCCATGTCACATGTGTACGCGGACCTTCGATTTGCCGAAGAGAACTTGCGATTGCACCGGTCGTGGTTGGATGCGACTTTCGTGCAGCCTGGAGGCTTGACGGAGGATGTGCAGAAAGGCCACAAACTGAGTGTGGACAAAGCGTCGGACAGTTTCGTGAGCTATCTCGATCTCGCCGCGGGCATGATAGAAATTGCGGAATCGGGCACATATAACTGGATGGGAGTCTCAGTGAATGCCACGGCTAAGGATGTCAAGTTCGAGCCGAATGCTCCACCACAAATCCTGAGAGGGCTGGTGTGGCATTTTGCTCCGTGGTTGTACTGGACGTGCCGGTCTTTGAGGATCGTGTCATAGACTTGGGCCCCAAATGGACAAGACTTCGAAATATGACTTTTTCAATCCAGGTTACCTCTCCGGACAAACGTCCAACCATCCCTCGCTAGAATACTTCCCCTGTCTTCTCTTTCTTCATCCGCTCTTCGCCAAAAACGCTACCGCGTTCACAGCCTCGGCGTCATTATCTCCAACGCGCAACGCCAAGCACCCATCCACCGTACTCCCTGAGATGAGTCACCGTGACTCAAATCACGGATACAATTACTCATGACGCTGATTCGTGGCCTCCAAGCGGGTGACCGGGTGCATGGTTCTCAAGCTCCGCATATTGGATCCATCTCATAACCCAGCAGGCCCATCAGAAGCACCAAGGGCGCTTCAATCAAGGGGGAGCGAGTCGCACTGTTTTCGCATATGCCAAATGCTGTTGACAGAGACGCGATATGCGGCGAGTCCTTCGTTCATCCTTGCGACTCCTCTACTCATATTTAATCAAGAATCACCAACAACATCGCCTTAGTTCGTCGACGGTCTTTGAATCTTTCAACAGTTTTCTGTTCTAAGCCTCCACACTCGGATAGAGAAAGGAGCTAGACCGCTGAAAGAGCCAATGACAAAAGCAGCGGCTCTGTCTTCGCCAGGCCTTGGGTGATGTTGGCTTTTTTACACTGCCCTGGGCAAGTAATCATATGCGATCATAGACGGATTTGGCAAGACCATCTATTTGCGCAAGATTGTCAGCCATCATAAAGGGCCCGGCCATCCTTTGTCAAAGCTCATACTCTCTAGTTGCATTCCCTCGATCCAGCCAATCGTGATGTAGAGCTATTTCTTTCGTCTTTTGGTTATATTGATCCGAAATTTTCGCATGTGGTAAGGTGTAGTCAGTTCCTACGGAACAAATTGGTATAAGAGCGCGGTAAGGAAAGAGGTAAGTAATAGAGGTTGGAGTCGTCGCGTAAGCTGTACTGACAGAATCTTATTTTGGTTCCACCATGTCCCTGTAGAGATCAGACGGAAAACATTGACACTTGGAAATAACACCGATCTAAAACTTCAACCGCTTCAACTTAGAACGAAACAAAATAAGTCGACCACCAAAGTGTTCAAGCTTTAATATTTCTACAGAGCAGCGGCCTTCAATTTCTCCACAATACCATCATGCCTTCTGAAGATAGCTACTTGCATGGCATTTCCATACCGCCCACGCATCTTCGCAACAGCTCCCTTGAGCAGAAGTAAGTTGGCGCATTTTTCATGACCCTTGTAACACGCTGCTTGCAAAGCTCCACCAGCATTCACGTCAGCCCCAGCTTCAATCAAAAGTTTAGTGGCCTTCACTAATCCGGCCTGCGATGCATAGTATAATGGAGGAGGTGAAAATCGATAGTTCTTCCTAGCAGAAGCTTCCCGTCGTTGGTAATCGGGATCGTAGAGCCAATTGGGATTCCCATAAGCCCTTTTTTCCGACGCGAAAAGGTCATAGTTAGTTGGTGTACGGTCCCCGCGTCCGCATCAGCATGTCGAACGTGCTGGGTCCAGTACCTAGCAGCATATCTTGCCAGTGGGAAGTCACTAACATCGTGCAACACGAAAAGACTTGGATCCTCAAAGTGTAAGAGGTAGGAAATGCATGCTTCGCCAATGTATTCGTTAGACCCCACGTGGGTGATACTGTACCTCTCAGTGGGCCCCATCCGGATCCTGTCGGACAAGAGGTACTCTTTCACAGAGAAATGAGCCAACTTAAGCTCAGTGTGAGTCTCACCGCCCGAAAATTGATCGTTGACCCCATCCACTGTAGTCACCAAGCTGGAACAGATTTTCAAGGCATCGCGTTTCTCCAGAGACCGCCGTTCGACGTCGAAGCGAGGGTTGCTGTCGATATCAATGGCAATTACCTCGGCGAGTTCTTCAAGCCTTAGTGGTCTGGCAGAAGAAACTAGCCATTGCAACATTGAGAGTACATATTTGATGTGTTCTTCCTTGATAGCACAAAGGATCCTTGCATAGGTGTCATCCAACGTCTTCGGCAGGTTCTTCAACGACTTTCGCAGCATCGGTAGATTCAGCGAATCACCCAGTGCGTCCAATTGACAGCCTACCCAGCGAAACTTGCGAATAGCATCAGCAAGTTCGCAGCCAAGAGTTGACTGGAGAATTCCGATTGAATGTCCTTACATTCCGTCAGCTTTTGCGACTAGGGTAGTCTCGATCTCCTTCTGCACATCTTCATTCGATTGCCACCTTTTCAGTCTTGCATCGGTCTGGAGCCGTTGATGCACATATGCTTGTATGTCTTCGCTGATTATCTGACTCTGAATCCAGACAATTCTCTGTTCTGTCGCAAGAGGTTACTTCCTTCCGGCTTGTGACCAGTGTATGGACATTTCCACTTTTCCATCGCACTCTTTCCTCGATGTTCAATAAGAGGGTTCCTCTATCATCACATTCATCTAGAGCATCGAGAACAATGAAAGCGTTATCGAATCCTTTGAGGATGGCTCTGAGCGTCGTCAACAACGCATGTTTAGAAGGTTGGCGCAGTCCGTTCCCACAAGACTCAAAGAGTTGCTCTCCGTCGCCAGCGTCGAAAGTGTCTCAAGGAGATCCCGAAGGCCTCGAACCTCGCGAGAAAGCTTCTCCCATGGTCCTACGCCTTGGAGTGCAGAGTGGTAATCGTAACATACGTTGACAACGATATTGGCAGCTTGGAGCACTGTTATGATACTCGCGGCGGCACCCACTGGGTCCACATTCCTCGATCTAAAGAATGGGTTAGACTGTCCCAGATGACAGGCTTCAGGGAATTATCCACTGAATACTCGTCAATGATCCAAGTTGAACGACGACTTGGAACCACATTCACGCGGCTCTTCACCTGAGCCTGGCTCCGCCTTCTTTGTGTGACACTGCGTCATTGTGCAGGCGAGGAGTTATTTTTACTGGAACCTTATCTTCATCCCAAGATTAGGCCGCCATATCGGAGATGCATTTGATGCTACCAATAAACGGCAACCTACTTATTCGTATTGTGTCATTCAAGGTTAGTAACAGAGCCATTTTAATGGGGACACAGACAGGCTTCGAAAGCGGCGCATTCAACGAAGACCCTTGTACCCGACCCGGTACAAAATCTGCCTGAAGAGAGTGATATTGCCCCAGAACAGAGTCAAGGTAGATTGTGATGGTTTTTATCTCAGCGTACTGCTTGACCTTGATATTGCGTAGGGTGCCAGACCCCTACATATTGTGGACAAAAAATAGTTGCTTCAGAGCTGTTCGTTATAGCACGCAGAATAGATAACAAGTATTGTACAAACCGGTTTGCTGGCCCGTGAGGGAAAAGATGGTCTCACCAAAAGAAAATCTTGGCATTTTCCGAAGAAGATCTTAGATTTCTTCGAACTTATTATTAGACTTTACGACGTTCATCTCATGTGAAAACGACTCATTCGCTCATATGTTGTAAGTCTCTTATGGCCTGCACCAATTAGCCAGGAGCCATATTCACGAAAATTTAGCATTTGTTTGATGGCTACAATATGTCATGGAACGTCCTCCAACGCCCTGGAACGGCCGAGGGCTATCTTCAACGCTGATCCTCCGCAAGGAGTTTTCTTTATCTTCGGCACCGAGGTACCGCAGGCATCCTAGGCAAGATCATTTCCGTTCGAAAGTCTTAGCATGTGCTATCCACGACTCGGGTACCGCATTCGTGGATCCATCCTGTCCTGCCAGCTGGGCTCGCTCTTTCTTCCGCAATGCTTCGATCTCCAGCGCCTGCCACTTCACCGTCTCTTCGGGCAGTAGCGCCCCAGGGAAAAAAATCGGCAGTAGGCTCCTCCCAGCCCTTGTGTGCCTGGATTCCAGAGCAAGCAATGCATCCATTGTTGTCATCTCACCAACCACCCCTCGAAACTCGAGATGTATACCTAGCGCGCTAGGCTTCCTCCTCCAGCCAGCGACAAGCACGTTCTGAAATATCCCAATGCCGCCTACAGCAAGCAGGTACCAGGTCTTCTGTTTCACGCCTGCCGCGATGATCAATAGGCCAATCCATAGGACAGAGATAGCCGTAAGACAAAGCCTTGTCAGGATATCGGAGGGTCGGTATGCCATTTGCCCTCCGACGGCTAGATCTTCCAGGTTTAATCCGTGTTCATTTCCCAGAATCAGTATGCAGTGTTGTGCCCCATTGCCCCGGGTGAGGATATACCCGTTCGGCGATTTCCGGCGACAGGCCCATTTCTCAGCCTTCCATTGCGGCAAGCCTCCAGTGATGAAGGCGAATATCGTGCCGCAAACGGTGATGGCAAGAATGCTCCAGTCCCCAGATGTCGCGAAAGGAATCGCTGCGACCACCAACTGCACAGTTGCTACAGCCAGACCGCTCCAGTAGATCAAATCATACGATGGCTCGCCGGCCGTCTTAGATTTACTTGGTTCATAGATGGATATGCAAAGGCCCGTCTGCCCAGGTTTGGGCACAGGAGTGCCTTTTCTTGTATTACGGCGCATGTATTGTCGTCGCTGTTCCAGCATCTCCTCGAGCTTTGTTCGCACGGCAGGGTCCATCCAAGACTCGTAGTCTCGGAGTATACGACCAATGACCCAACTGGCGTTGTAGCGCAAGTAACCATTCTTAGCGGTTATCACAAGGCATGGACCTTCGGACGCGATTGGCATTAGTTTGGCATCGCCTGCGCTCGCTACCAGCAGGGTGGTTACTGCATAAGAAACCCATCCTTGGGTTCTGTGTTAGCTCGGCTACATAGTAGGAGCAAGAACAAGTACGAATTTGGGGTTAATGCCAAAAGAGAATGTGACTGGCGTCACAATACCGCCGGCAAGCTGGGCGAGGGCCTTGTGAACGATCTCGCCACCCAAAAGTAAGAGGACGGAAATCACATCAGTCGGTTCCGTCCATTGTTGTCGAAATTCAGCAGCTGCTGTTACAGACTGTGACCCGTTCGCTGGAAGCTGCACCGTCGATGCGGTAATGCGAGTCGGGGACATAACTTGAAGCAAGCACTGGGTTGGAAGATGTCTCGAAGCTCGAAGAGTGGGTTGAAGGGCTATGAAATCTCGAAAGCAAGCTCGAACGTGACTTCCCGAATATTCCACAGCATCTTACCAATTCAAGATCACAAGTAACATGAACGAAGCCCGGCGCAGCGATATGTGCAGCGCGGTCAACCAGGCATCAAGTACGGTGCGGTTCTGGGTCGACTGTCTCTGCATTCCCAGGACAGACCGCGACGTTTATATCCAAGCGCTCATCGCTATACGGGATGTTTATCTTAATGCTACGTCCGTCTTGGTCCTTGACAAAACAATTGTGGAATGCACCACGTCCACTTCGACGGAAGACCTCTATGCCCATATCTATCTTTCAGCGTGGATGCAGCGAATGTGGACCTACGAGGAAGCTGTGCTTGCACGAAAGGTGATTTTCGTACTCAAGGACGGTTTCCATCCCTACAAAGTCGACACGAAACCGTGGATGCGACGAACCGTCGGCATGGTTTGGCAGAGTCTAGGTACGCAGCTCTATCGCTTGCGAGCCGATCGAGATCACCTCAACATCGGGCACATCTATCAAGCGTTTAGGTACCGGCTTACCAACGCACCCCAAGAGGAATTTCTTAGCGTTTCCGGCATGTTGGGGCTAGACACGGAGACCTTGCTCCAATATAAAGGAGAAGAAAGAACAAAACGTTTCTGGCTCATGTTAAGATGGATCCCATTCAACGTCCCTTTCCTAGATTGCCCCAAACTTTCCGAGCTAGGGTTTCGATGGGCGCCAAGGACGATGATGTACCCGACACAGACAGCCATGGACACTGCGATTGACGGCCAGAAGTCAGAATGCACAAGCGATGGTCTCCTCGGTACTTATCTGACTGTGAACTTTTGACACAGTGCTAACAGGAAGCGCAGCCGAGCATGGATCTATCTTCTACACCTTCATCGGTGGCGATGATGGCAGTCTTGATCCACAAGTCGATTACCGTAGCTCGTTACGGCTTTATTGCGTGGAGTCATGGCCAAACCCACCCCTTGGTCTTGAGTTCAACGTTATCATGTTTGCCAGTGAGGCCAAATCAGTACTAGATGCAGGTGCGTGGGTTGCAGGAGTGGCCTTGCTCGATACGAACAGCATCAGGCAGCATCAAATAGGCCAGCAACCAAACACATCAGACGTCCGAAAATATCGGTACGTTGGACGGCTGCTGGTCGAAAGACTACGAAATCACGAATTGAGTAGCAGCTCGAAGACGATCATGTTCGAGGGGACAGCAAAAGCACTGATTGACGCAAAAGGGATTTGGGGTATTCAAAAAGTTTGCATTGCATGAAAAAAGTAAAGAAAAAGAGGCTTTCTCTTCGATATTCAGAACTCTATGCATTCTACCTCTACTTCACGATTGTCTGGACCGAGAGACTACGATAGATAATCGAACGAGCGACAGCTTTTACACTTTGGAAGTATGCCACCAACGTGGTAAATCCACCATCATGGAATAAGGATCTCTGCGGTGGCAGGATCTCTCCATATCAAAAGACAACTCACAACATAGAATACACCGGCTCTACCAGATACATTTCTAGGCGGTGACGAAGTGAATGGACGAACAAACACTACAACATACATCCGGCGGGAAGACTGTGTACGTTAATTTGACCGTCAATTCCATGCAACCACGTCGCGGGCCTTGCTTACAGCGACAACAGTCTCAACGTCACCCAGGACAAAAGGCCTCATTAGCACCGGACGGTGGACTATAAGTAGGGAGCTTCTGCCCTGTAGAGACTGTTAGCATTGTACCACTGACCAATCCCGGAACTTGGAAACCAACGTGGAAATCATACATGAAGTCCAAGTACTTTGTAACCCCTGATGAAAAATCTGGTTATTAGCCTCTGTCATCAGCCACAGCAAAGATGTGTGTCTAACGAAAGAAGAACCTTCCGTTTCTTATGTGGATGCTACGATCACGAAGAGACGATATACGAAGAGTGTAACACGAGTCACCCACAACCCCTAGCGTATCGTACCGTGATCCATGGATATCCCTGTGCACGGCATGGGACGTGATGGAAGACTCGAGTGATTACACGTGGGCGGCAAGTTACTGGGCCAGCGGCGACGTACCCTTGTAGCGATTGATTGATAAGAGCTTCCCTGCGGATGTTGTTGTTTCGTTGCTCCTTTTGGAGATTTCTGCTATTAGGCAATAATCGTGGAAAAAGATGGTAGGAACTGTCTCTACAAATAGAAATGGAATATATCGTATGATCTCTCCTTTGAACCGGCTTTGTCTCGATGGCAGGCAGAGTAGATTCATCTGGTTGAGCAAGGCTAGGGATCTTTGATTCTTCTCGAATACTGCGATAGACGGAGAAAGGATCTACACAACCTAGGCTCGTCAGTGTCTCCAAAGAGAAATATTCCAAGTAACCAGCTTGGTCTCCAGGAATTGTTTCGATAGCTACCCCGGAACCTTCCCAGGCGTTGTAAGCCACTCAACTCATCAGCGGGCTGTATCAATGGAATGAGCACAAGTGAGGAATGGCCATCGATGACGATAGAGATTGAAACAGTCTCGAAAGAATGTAATCAGGTACTTCTTCGCTCAAGGCCTTTAATCATGATTTTATTACCCCAGTGTCAGCGAGATCCATAGATTGCTCCCCAATGGTCCCTGAGGCTCAGCGTCATAGCAGCATTCGATGGTCCCCAATGTCACTGTATTCGCTGTAGTCGACAAAGGATTATTTGGGAAGCAAACAATCTGTGACGTGGTTCGGCCAACAACATGAACACGCTGGCTCGATCGAACACGTCATGGCTCTCGGTGGAAAAAAGGGTTGAACAGCCACTCCACTGGAAAGTGGACTGAGCTGGTCGATATCTTCGCTATCGGGCACCAACTCCAAGAAGCGAGATCACCGTATTTGATTGTGCCAATCGATCGACAAGACACGATAACATCATGATGGTCGTACTAAGCAGAATGCCTATAAGTAGGCACCTCTCCATCACATTTCCAAGACAAAGCTTCAAAATCGCACAACCCAACCTTCAAAAACCAAGAAAGGGCAGCACGCAACTTCCAAAACCCAAGAAAGCACATATCTCATCAACTTCACAAACCCGGTAAATATCACTTCCCATAAAAAGCACCGAGATCGCCATTAACGTTTTCCAGCAAAGATGTGTTGGCTGTGGAGTATAAACAACGTGTACGCTTGTGGTAATCGTATACCAGAGCAAAACTTCATCCGATGTGAGGATTATGGAACTCCTAGGTGTCCGGGGGTTGAACCCAGGGGGCCCCGCGACGAATATCATCCTTATTACTGTAGACGGTTCCCTTGTTGGTGCGCGGACGGGTAGTACGTTCAGCGGTCCCAGAATCACTGGTCGGGAGTGTGGTCTCTGAAGGTGAATTTGTCAATGCTGCGCTGGGCGGTTTGGGAAGGGGGAGTAGAATGAGAACAAAGATGATGAAACATTGCATAGTGTAGCTTGTAACGATTTCGAAAATGGAGGTGAATTACAATACAATGCTATCTCAGAATATGAACGTGGTTTCCAATTGGCGGTTTCTTAGCTGACTATAGCTCGGCTTGCTGCGCTATGGACCGCTTATCATAGTCCTGCGTTATTGTATTGACTGTACATGAGGTCTGGACGTTGATGACGATGGTTCGTGGGGTATCGTTATTCAGGGTCTTAAGAAACATCAGTATCGTATGCTTTTTAACCCAAAGTTGGCAGTTGGAAGTATCATCTGACTGCATGGAACCATATGCCCATCGTCGTCTCAGTAATTTGAATCTGATAAGTTGCTTTCCGCTATTTAAGTTGAGATATAGGGAGAGCAAGCACCTCATAACATCGCTCGGACAACTTCGAAGTATTCTGACATGGTCAAGTACGTCACGCTTTTCGGTGAGAGAGCATCGTTTCCCAAGCGCAAGACGCCTCTGACCAGGCTCACGTCGGTATATGTACTGTGTTTTCGTGGGCTTCGAACAGGATGTCGATGAGATCTATCGGGCTAAAGGCAAACATCACAGCAGTATCTTGGCGACAGCGCTTTGAGTAGACTACTACACCGATCTTCCAGGCGATAGGTAAGACAGACCCCATATCTTACATCCATCGGCTTCGTCAGTATATACGCTGTCGGGCCACCTACGCTATACAGCAACGTCAGCGAGTTTGCTTGCAACCTACAGTCAGAGATATCCAAGCTCAGCATGACGACGGCATCAGACGGTAGACTATAAGTAGCAGCTCCATATCCTGCAATAAGATCCTACTCGACATCGCAAATACCGATTTCCAGAAACCAAAACCAAAAGATCTCAGACATCATCACAAATCCGGTAGGTGGAGCTCTTCAAAAGTACTCCCTGCTGGTGCTAATGTATTTAAGCCAAGATGTGTAAGCAGATGGTAACAGCTTGCTACTACGCATGTGGTTATTTCCATCAAAATACGTCACAGGTCGTAAATTGCGGCAAGGATCCACCCGCATGCCCAGGGGTAATATACGACACTACACCTAGACATACGTATTCCTATGTATGTTCCAAAAAAGCCTGTCCTACATGCAAAGGATCTTTATAGGGCGTCTGTAGAGAGCGAGAAAGTAGGGGATGAGAATGCTGGTTGTTTGACATTCGTTATTGACTGACAGGGTTACAACGTCTTGGTGCTAAAGAAGATGATGAATTGTATCTGAAGAATAGAAATATGCATGTTTCATGGCTTGCCTGTAGATTCTGCGAAATGAGAGCTGCATGAATCAAGAGGTTTCTGCTTTGGTATGAAAATGACATCAACTGCATGACTGGACCTAAACCAGATGATAGACGAGGGCTCCACACTATGTACCTCTGGTTTATTCGGTTGGCTGTAGAAATTTGTTTTCCGAAAAGCCTCCACTGACGAGATCCAGAAATAGGATGCGTATGATAGCCTGAGGATGTAAGTTCAGGGAGGCACCAGTTTATCCTACCATGAAGCACTATTCCAGTGGGTCGTGGCCGCATGCGGGTGTCTTTATTACTGTCAAGAAGAATGCAACAATGGATTGGATGAGTGAATGACGAAAGAAAAGTCAGGACCAGGTTGTCCTCTAGGGGATCATATCCTCTGTACCCAGCTGATACCTCTTCAAGGCTTCCCAGGCCTCTTCCTTACGCTGCCCTTCCTCGACTTTGATTCCCATCTTCTCTGTCAGATAGCCCAACCAAGTCTTTGGATAATAGCCACGGATGGTTACGCTCTGCAGATTGCGGAGTCTCCCCAATTCTCTCAAGAATTGCACGTCACTACCTGCACCATAAGCCCCCTGTATATCCTCGTCGTCTTCCTCAGCATCGAGATAGAGGAGGATCCGTCGCAATCCCGTAGCTTTGCAAGCCAGAAAGCGGAACAGCTGGTACCAGGCCATTCTCTCGTTCCAGTTGGCTAAGGGGTACTCTGACTCTACGGAGAAGCGGAGATTCTCTAAACGTTTGACATTATGGTCGTCAATGGTGTGGAACCATTTCAGCTGATGTTCTGGATTGCTGATGCCGAAGTAGGTATTTGAGTATAGTACTGCAGAAGCCTCGCTGCATATTTTTTTGTTCGTGCGGAGGAGCGATGTGTTAAGATAAGCTGGGTGGGAACGTCGTTTCTGATTGGGTTCCAAGAGGAAAGTTGTCATCAAAGTAGGGAAAGCTTCTTTGTAGATACGATCGCGTAGCTCCCTGGGAAGTGAAAGGAAGCATGTCTGTGGGATTGGTTGAGCCATGATTCTCCAGTGACTTTGTTAATGCTGTGCTGAGATGCTGTATTGAACGATTCGAGGTGTGCGTATGAGCTGGATTCGGGAATGAAATGATCACTGGTAGCAACATGGTCCTTATATACAGAGGCAAATAGTGTTGCGTGTACAACAGTATAGCGGCGCTTAAAGTTATCAGTTGTTAAACAAAGCAAAACAGAGATCTGACAAAGCAAAACTAATATTAAAGAAAGAAGAACTACAATTTAATGTCAAACAAGAAAATCTACAACAGAGACTGACGAGCGCCAAGGTTTCTTTAGGGTTAGGGGTACAGAATGATCCAGCCCGAATGTAGTAAAGCTCCGATTACATCACAATCTTTTCCGTCCCAAAGCTAGCACCTCGACCAGACAAGTTTGAATACTGGAAGCCTCCCACTTCCTTTCCTTGAGCTCAGCAACTCTTCAAAAAATTCCAAATATCGCGAGATATCTTCACCAAGGTTCAAAAACTGCAAAAGCTCGGGCACCATCCAGACTCGAACCCTCGACGTCTCGAAGGTGAGTCAGGGAGCCCTACGAAAACCCCGTCGGGTTTTTCCTTTTCCGGACAGCAGCCCAGTTGTTCAGATTCGCGGACATCAATCCGCTGCTCAGGTTCTAGCTAGACCATTTGGGGTGCGACCCCGAAAAAATAAATTCATTCAACGGAATATATACTAAATGTCATCCTACTACGCTCGGAGCAACTCCCTCCTTAGCAGCGTGTATGTTCGCAAACCCCTTTAACCATCATGGAATGGCCACTATGTCTTGCAAACCGACGTTGCCAAAAAAACCCGCCGAATTTCAAAGGGTTCTATGCAACTCACCGAACCTTCATGATGGAGGTAAAGTATGAAGAGCCAATCGGATTCCATCACATTCCCCAATGGCGGTGCCATAACCACAAACCCCCTAATCAATAAACCCCCCCAGCCATCCACCACCAGCAACTCTACCAACCGCCAAAAATCCATTGCAAACTCGCCCAATCCCAAATACGAGGAGATCCCAAAATAGCAATAGCTCGGGCGCGAACACTCGACGCCCTACGAAAACCCCGAAGAGGGTTTTACTCCAGTGGACAGCCTTCCACGCCAGGACCTCCTCGACCAGGTTTGGGGTGCACCCCGATATATTGAAGTCAAATTGCAGGATATATACATGCATCTATCAACTGGGAGAGCGCGTGCGTGTACCAGCGTGCTTTTGGGCGACGTGCGATGATGACCTGTCCTTATCTCAAACCAAGAGTCAAATTGGAAAAGCCTCTTACTCGAGAATTTAGTCGGTTTGCTCTGTCTGCAGCTTCTGGTACAGAGCACACTCTCTTCCCACTCCCACAACGACATGTGTGTTCTCCATCTTCCACCATATCCTCGATCTCAATGTCTTCGAGCAAGCCGAATCCTTCGAATCCATACTTTGTTATTCATCATATCATTCCATGAAATCTCCACCCTGCGCTCTACGCAATCATGGCCGCCAGAACCGCAACTGTACCAATCCGCTGTTATAAATGACCACGACAAGGCGCAAATAACCCCCGTCATGCCGAATGCGCGTTCACAAACACCTAAGCCGTGAATATAAGCGGTGTATCCTTCTCCCCACCACGGAGAGTGAAGTCCTCGGTGGCGAACTGAGCGGCTACGGAGACTATTGGCAAAAGCCCCAAGACTACTCTTTTCCAATATTCATATCTTCAACCGCAGACCACCGTCACGGTCTCTAATACAAGAACATCGTATCACATGACAACGATGGCATCTACCAAGAAGATCCCTGGATGCAATTCCCCGGCTGAACTTAATACGAAACAGGTGATCCACAAAGGACTCGGGTTCCCATCCTCGAGCTGGCGGAACATAACATCCGAACTCTACAATACCTGCCCACATCGCTACGCTCATGCCGATTGGATAGAGCATCTTGTACCGCCCACCAAATTTATTACCTCAGGTGACAAATAGGAGAGACCAGATCGGGGCCCAAGCCCGAGCCATCGAGGAATACGAGCGAGCGTGCGAAAATAAACATCTCGGTCCGATAGTCTCATGACTCACAATCAGAAGGCCACGTTTCATTCGGAAAGCAGGGGTATCGGAAGACGTCAAGACGAAGAGTTTATCCACCGTCAGCATGCATTGTACCAATGCATTTTGGTCGCTTGGACGCGGCGATACCCCTCCATGGTGGATCTTCTCAACAGTACGGTGCGCCGAGGAGATCCGATTACCGCTGGGGCAATCGGGTATCTGGCATGTGAGCGACTATGCAGATGTACGTCATCCAATAATACTTTCGACGTCTTGGCCAAATCTTTCATTCCAAACGATCAGAGCGGAGGAAGAGGAAATTGGAAGAAATTGAAAAGTTGTAGATTGCTGTAGTGGAGAGCCTGTCCAAGGACGTATGCTATTCGAAAAAATCTTACGACACCAGGCTGATGCCTGCCACGGACTCCCTCACTTGAACATGAAATGCAAAAAATCCCTCATGGAAAGCACCCACCTGGAGCTCATGACGCTTTTCCCTCTAGATAATGGAGCACCACTCGCGTTCATGTCTTTAGACTCCGGCATATGCCGATGAAACTTCTCGAGATATTCATCCTTCAACCCAACTAAATCCCGAGGCCCGGTCGGCATGAACAAGTCCCTCAAGAACCCTTTGCGGTGCGACGACAGGCCAATCTCGGCAAGGATCTTGTCAGTATAAGCTTCGGACTCAAAAGGCACGAAATTGCCTCCAACGCCATGCGACAGGTATCTCCGCCGACACCATGCGACTTGTCGAGCAATTTCCAGTTGCTGATCTTCGAGGGAAGGCAATTTCAGCTGCTTGTCCAGATAGGCTATCGCCCAAACCGCCTGGCATTCTGCGCCCCTGAAATGATTTGAGTAAAGCGTGTAACCGACAAAGGCGATTGAGTCGTCATGCAGTGGAGCAATCCCATTGTACAAACGATATGGTGTGGTCCGAATCGGTTCATAAAAATGATGTGGAGGTTTTGCCAGAAGTGGGAATTGTTTCAAGACCTTCTCATCCGCTTGCTTCTCGAGTTGTGCCCAACTTTCAGCTTCCTTCGATGATGGCACATCCTTCAAAGAATGAGGGAGACCAAGCCGAACTAGCAAGTCTGTGTCGAAGAAGCTGAAATCGTTGGGATTCCAGCCGGTACCGCAGAGTATAACATCGGTGGCGATATCTTCTCCGCCTTTCAAGCGAACGACATGATCGTCTAGCTCGACGATGTCATTATGAAAGATACTGACGTTTTTGGCGATATCTTCCCAGAAGTCAGGCTGGTTGAGGATGCCTCCGGCAGCGTTCTGCCAGAACAATCTGTGGTATGTCAGGTGAGCTGGAACGATGAGTATAATGGCTAAGACGAGGTTCTCATGGTACAAGCATACTGTAAGAAAGAAAAGGAAGTTTATCGGTATCTAGCGTCTATCGTAGACCGCAAAGAAAAGTTTAGCTTACGGTGTATGGGGCTTCAGGTCAGCAAATCCTAGCTTCGCTCGCGGCCTCCCGTCATAGTCTGCAGCCTCTAGAGCCTGACGAGAGGCTCCTCCCCAAATCGCGTCAACGAGCGTCGCTCCCCATTTTGTACCATGGAGAAATCGAGTCAACCAATTTTCTGGGTTCAGTATTGAGGGCGAGAAAGTTGAGAAGAATCTGGCAGAACCAATCTCGACGACGTTCCTGTAGGGCCCTTTCCCTTTGTGCGAGACGAACCAGCCAGGGCCGGCACCAGATCTTCTGATTATCCAAGAGACGTTCTTCCCAGCTTTGACGGAAGCAAGGACCATATCAGCTGCGGATTTGCTCCCACCGACAACTGTGACGTTTCGGATTTCCGCCGAAGTCAATACCGCAGACTGTCCAAACTCATAATGATGGATCAGAGGTGCTCCAAACTTCTTTTCGCCAATGAATTTGGGGATGTTTGGTGTTGAGGTAACACCGCAAGCCACGATGACCTTGTTGGCATGGAAAACGGTGCTGTTGCCTGAGATGTCGTTGCAGGAGATCACCCACTTGCTGTCTGCCTTTCTGATGGAGGAAACCGTGCAACAGAATCTGATCCTGTCGCGCAGAGTCTGACCGGCATGACTATGTTGATCGACATAGTTCTCTAGGTATTGAGTCGTGTGTTTTGCTTTGAAGAATTCGTGGTAGATGTCCTCTTCGGGTGGACGAAGCATGCTTAAGTCCGAGAACTCCCCCTTCCCCACTGTCCACTGCGTCCAGAACCCTTCGAACGACCTTCCTAAAGCAGTGGGACCCCATTAGCCTCGGGGTCCTTCAGACTTGGGAGGATAGACGAGGCACCCGTACTTGCATTCCATACTCCTCCAGGGCAAGTGTCTCGCTCTAGCAGGACAAGCCGACCGTCCGGATGAACCTCCTGGTAAAATCGAGCTGCAGCTATGCCAGCGATCCCTGATTCGAAATTCTTAGTCGGTTCTTGGAACCCAGTTTGCCAATGATACCTACCTGCGCCGACCACCACAAGGTCAAACTCTTGAGGATACATCCCCGGCAATGGCTTCCAGTCCACTGGACTGTGAGATGCAATGGGATCTTTGAGAGCTCTCGTGATATGATCGGGATGTGGACACAGAGACGGAGGATCCAGCCGACGTTGGGTTCAGGTGGGGTTTTAATGACATGAAGCTTGTATCTGCCTTATGGTCACCGGAAGATGACAATTCCAAGCGAGAGGCTTCGGGGTCTGCAGAGTGCAGGCTGCAAGGTTTATCGTATTCGCCTTTTTGGGCTTAGTGCCCGGGACTCTGCATGATGACCTTTGTCAGATCTCGTCACCAGGCTGTGGATGTAAGGCGCCCCAATGGTGCTGTGGAACAGTTCCTACCTCACCGCAAAGAAGAGGTTGACGAGCAGAAGCGGAGAGGCGCAGTGTGCGTCCATTCACCATGCGTGCAAGGCCAAAGGTTTCTATCCTCCCCACGCATTTCCTGGTTTCGGTCCTCTTGATTCGCAGTACCCGATTGCTTGTATGGAACGTTGTGCTGCTCCCGGGCTGGATGGTATTTGCGCATGGTATTGTCTTCAAGCAGGTCCCCTATCCCCGCTGCAGCCGAAATTCCCACACCCGGTTGTTAAGTAAAGACACGTCCTCTTGGTTTCGCACCGGACTGCAAAATTCGCCTTGACCATGGGCTCCGGCGTGCACGACCAGCTCGGACACTGAGGTGATGCTGTCAGCCATGTTCTTGCGGAGGGGGCAGATAAGACCGGTGTGGAGGCGTTGGAGCCTGAGTGACATGGCGCTTCAAGTCCTCGACGATGATCAAGATGGTGGTGATACCATCATGGCTGCTTGGAACGGTGATTGACAAAAATCACGCCATGGACCTAATATATCGATCACGTTTGCGGGCGAAGTATTTGTGGAGTGTTCAGGGCGAGAGGCCATGACTGAGCTCGACCCTGGAGGTGCACGTTGTAGACGGAGGTTATGTTTGGTAATCTCGATGAGTGAGATGCCGGTAACACACGTCTATACTATTGATGAGAGCGACTCAGTAGGAAGGTATTGGAATGGGTGGAGTCTTGGATGAGGCTGGCCATTGACGCCTGTATTGGATGATAAGCAATGAGTGTTTATACGGACCAGTCAATGGCGCTTCGTGCCACTTAAAAGAGTTGTCGGAAAGGTATTAAGATGTCGTCCTTATGATCCTCAAAAAAGGTGAGCGGCTTCGGTAGTGGCTAAGGTAAGCAAGAAAGAATACTACTTGTTGTGGAAGTTGATTGTCATCGAACAAAGTTCCGCAGGTGACGTGGACAGCGAAGGTCATCGAATCAACAAAATCCAAGCAACAGCTGCGACCATCGCAATGAACAAGTCTGCCCAACAAACGGAAGGAACGACCAGTATTCAAAATCCAAAAAATCAACATAAATATCTCTATTGGACTATCCCCCAGTACGAGGCGCTCCCCAGAGGTGTGCCCCAGTTGGTGAGGCTACGGTCCCAATTGAGATATCCCACCGGGTCGGGCCGCCACTTTCCTCGGTTCGAGCACGACGACGGTCGTCTCAACGAGGAGGTCAAAAAATCCTTCTGCGGTTCAGCCGACGGGCTGCGCAGAGGGGTTTCTTCAGACCAAGTTCGAGGCAGGGCCCGGAAATGGGGGCTGGAGTTTTGCTGTTCTGAAGCCTCGGATTTTCTTTTCTCTATTTGCCGTTGAGCCGTATGGAATTTCAGCGTTGATTGTGACAAGGTGTCGACATTTGAGAAAGTTTTCTTTTTATGCCAAGACTATTCAGGGGTAAGAACGACACGGTTCCTCTAGGTAAGTCATCACCACGACACATGCTTGAAAACATCCTCGCAAGATGATGTTGCTGTTTTTACTGCTGTCGAGAAGATCCGGTTCGGTCTAAATGTAGTTTCAATAGGGTCCACAATGTGCAAAAAGCAGGTGAAGAAGCCTCTCCTTAATACGCAGCTTTCTCATTTTAAGGCCGAACACGGACCACTTGCTTGGCTACTGCAAGTCTATGCCATAGAACTCAGGGTTACCACAAGACGAATGCTGCTTTTTCCATGCCCTGCCATCAAACCCGAAACAAACCCGTCCGCCACCGGGTTTTACAGGGGTGTTATCTTCAACTTTGGGGGTCCGCGCACCATTTACGCCACCTCCCCAGTTTCGAAATCATGATATTGGGTTATATATATCTTTTCTGCTTTGCTAGATGATATCCAAGTATCCTGCCATCACATCCTAATAGTCAATCCCATCGACATTACCACTATGAAGACCCTCACTCCAACAATATATTACAGACAGCAAAACAGCTCCAGTCTGGTAGTGGTGGAGCACTACTCGAACAGCGCGAAAACTCACGAACGGGTTTTAATTATCCCCAGAGTACTTCACCATTGGTATGCTCCCTTGGTCTCGACGAGGCGCGCACTTGTAACGCCTTCTGTCCCGTTGTATCGTTGCGATCTTAGATTTGGTATCCTAATCTGCTCATATTGGCTCATGGTCAGGACTTTGTTGGTCGCGGGAATTCAGTACGCTTGGAAAGCATGGGTATCTCTACCTGCTCTCCAATCCCGTATTTTCGTGTTTACGAGATGATGAGAACCGTATCACAGCCAACTACCACGGCGTCGACGCTACCCTTTGATCTATCGACTCAATGGGAGGCTTGTAGACAATCATCTCTGAGGCTTTGGGAATTTGTTATCTCCTTCCGTCAAGGTTCTATCAGGCTTCTTCAGGTATAATTATCAACCTGCGGTGACATCAGGCCCTATTTGCGTGTCTGAAAGCCAGTTTGACTTTCAAATCCATTGTATTGTATCACCTATGTCAAGGAACAATCCGCGGACTTCTTTTGGCTGACATCCACGATTGTTGATCCTTTCACTTGGTCAACTCGACAAGTCGACACCTCGATGAACACCAACATCAAATGAAAATCTAATCACGTCTGCCAAGCCAGATGAATCTTCCAACTCTTCCACACTGCTTTTCCACACTTCACCACACCCCATCATCCCACTGTACGGGTTCTTCTGCCCATCACATTGCATCCAATGTAACGACTGGCGTTTCATCTATCGTGGCGCCGGACTCGCGCCTTCCCCAACGATGACTGAAGCAAATCGTTACTGCAATGACTGCGAACGCTGGTTTGCCCATCGCACAGGATACGAGTCCCACATGACTTTCAGCAGCTACCACATCTGGTGCAAAGCCTGCGACAGAGATTTTGTGTCCAAAGAGGCCCGCCAGACCCACTGGGAGAACAATGACGTTCACCTGTACAGCTACTGCGCCGACTGCGAGTGGGACTATGTCGATTCCGAAGGCCTCAAAAGTCACGAACGGGAAAGACACGCCAACCGCTTCTGCGTGAAGTGCGATCGATCTTTCGACACCGAAGCCGCACGCATCTCACATACTGCCAGCAAGCACAAAAACAGCTTTTGCACCGACTGCCAAGTCGCCTTTGACACCTCGGATGCACTCAAGCAACATTGGCGGTCCCATGAGAAACACGTTGGCACCTACGATTTCATCTGCGACCTCCGATTCCCCAACAGAAAGACACGCACTGAACATCTGAATGCCGATCCCGTCAAACATTTTGTGTGCGTCCAGCATCAGCAATTCTGTGGGTCTCAGCAAGCCCTTGAGGCTCATTATCTCAAAGCCCATGCCAAATGTGCATTCTGCAACCTGGGGTTCGACGGTGAGCAGAAGCGTGATAACCACTACGGGGCCTGTCATGCCAGATGCTTGAAATGCAAGCTTTGGTTCAAAGATAATGTTCTACGGAATGAGCACTACATGACTTCGATCTGCCACGTGCAGTGCCATCAGTGCAAACAGGGTTTCGAAGATGAACAGCAGCTTGCTCGCCACCACTGGAACCATCATGCCCAATGCTCGAAATGTAACCTTGGATTCGAGAACGACGTTCAGCTCAATCAGCACTACAAGAGCTCAACTCTACATTCTCAATGCGCGGTCTGCAATCTTGGATTCCCAGATGAGCAGGAGCGTCAGCACCACTACTGGGGCTATCATACCACTAGATGCTCATTGTGCAAGCTTGGATTCGAGAACGACACTCAACGGCAACAGCATTACATGACCACCGACTTGCATGTGCGGTGCTATCTGTGTAACAAGGGGTTCGAAGATGAAGAGAAGCGGAATCACCACTACTGGAGCTTTCATACCAGCAAATGCTCATCATGCAAGCTTGGTTTCGAGGACGACGCTCAACTGAATCAGCATTACATGACTTCTCATTTTCATTTCCAATGCCAGGAGTGCTTTCAGGCATTCGATACCACCACTGCATTGTCCCAGGTAATTCTTTCCTCATTATTCCAGGGATTTCACTGACGCTTCAGCAGCACAAAGAGGAAATCCATAAACCCAAACCCAAACCCAAACCCGAGGTCAAGCCCAAGCCCGACGTCAAGCCCAAGCCCGAACTCAAGCTCAAGCTCAAGCCCGACGTCAAGCCCAAGCCCGAAATCAAGCCCAAGCCCGAACTTAAACCCTTACACTGCCTCGCCAACTGCTCCAGCACCACCTTCTTCCCATCAAATTCAGCAGTGATGGAGCACCTAGAAGACGGCACCTGTTCCAAAGGCTGGACGATCCAACACCTCAACAATCTCCTCATCAAATTACCCACCGCCTCGCCCTACATAATCTGGGACCACATCGCCTACTTCCTCGCCGGCCCGCTCCGTCTTCAAGCGAACGACAACGACCACACAGACCGCGGATGGAGATGCTATCTATGTAGAGTACCACATCTGAGTCCCCTCGATCTCCAGCGCCATCTCCAAGCAGGGGAATGCCACACGCGCTACCCTCACGTTGTCCGCTGCCCGCATTGCCCGGGCCCTGAATGGAGTTTCGACAGGATGAGCACACTTCTTCGCCATCTCGAACGGCGGGAATGCGGAGTCGATACGAATGCTGTGCATGAGATCGTGGAGGATGTCAAGGAAAAGATGAGTATGGATGTTGATGGAAGAGCGGAAGAGCTGAAGGTATTACATCAGTTGCGTATCGACGCTTCGAAAGGCGGGAGAGATCTCATTGTGAAGTCGTGGATGAATTCGAAATAGCGTTTCAGGTGGTTTTGATATGATGGGAGAGATGAGGAGCTAAAAGTACTGCACCAGCTGCGTATCGACGCTCCAAAGGGTATGAGGAAGCATCTCATCGTTAGGGTATCGATGACGGGTTCGAGGTAGCGTTTTCAAGGCTTTGAGCATGTGCGGAGGCCATAATCCAAGTATAGGGGAAGTAACGTCGTCAAAATAATCATCAAAGAAATCTCCTTAGCCAACCAACACCTCCCGTTGACCACCTCCATAGATAGCCAGGTGACTGGAAGTCCACCATCAACGACCTTGAGCAGTGATACCATACCAAACTTTACTGAAATCACGCTGCTCCATGATTCTATCTCTTCACCTGTGTACCATCCTACCCATCATCCCGCCCACTTGGCCCATCATACTATACCATACCAATTCCTCACCCCCAGCAAAACCCCTCAAAACACCTCACAAACCTCCTCAACCCCATCCCCTGCACACCCATCCCACCACCGAGCCCGTAGGAAACATAAGGGAGGAAAAAGATATAAGATGTCGAATCAGTATCTTTGCCGGGTCCCGAGCTTGAGACCAGAGACGCCAGATCTGGCACGGCTTCAGTAGAGGGTTCACGTGTGATTGGTGTATTGAAGAGAACGAGTTGATGGCAACACGAGAGGTCTACGTCTAGACAAACTTGTCGAACGGAAGCAGTCGCCAACCGCCGTCGATAGGGGTAGTAGGAAGGATACCGGTAAGTCAAAAGGATGCTGCTTGATTATGGTATGTTCAGTGTAGACGTACCGTCTCAACCATGGTTATTCAGTACAGTTGGACACATCATATTTATTATAAGGTGCCTTAGTTGTTGTATCTGGGATGATGCAGCCGCCGTATGTCAAAGGGGCCATCTGATTCTCCGTAGTCGAGCGAATGAGACCATGATGCGGGAAATGGATGAGTATAAAGGGTACAACCGTTCAACCACGGGCACCAGTGGGTGCAATAAGTGACGGGACGAGCTGCGTAGCAGTTGTAGAGTAGTCTCTGTACAATCGTTCAGACGGTGTCCCTTATCGAGATAACGGTTGTATAAGCCCCTCATTACAATTGATTTCTGGTATAACGAGACCGCTCAGGCAGCTTCATGGAAGGTATAACGGCCGCCCTAGGCGGTCAGGTCGTCCCGTCATTCAACCCCCCACTGGTGACGGCGCCAATGCTTGGTTGGAGGTCGGACAAAGTGGTCGAGAAAATATATACATCGAGAAAATATATACAAAGGCAGGTCATAGCATTGATATGCCTAGACCAAACTGTAATCCCTTGCGGGCATCCTCTGCGCAAAACAAGCAGTTAGCGATGTTCTCTACTTAGCAACTACGATAGCGCTGGCAGCTGGGCATCTAATAGAATAAGTGATGCCGCAAATGGATGCTCTTGCTAGTAGCAGGCTTCAGGGTACATATGAGGAGACGTCATTGTGTGGTCCATAGCGAGAGCATGGGAGGTTGGCAATCGAGATTGAGAGAACGTACCTCCTTTACGTATGACCAACGGTAGCGAGAAGTTGAGCTCAAACCGCGCCGCGGGATGAGCATAAACGAGACCAAGTCCAGCAGCCATACTCGGCAACCCATTACGCAATTCGGCGATCGTCGACGGGACTCTGTCGAACAAATCTGGCTGGTTCTCTTCTTTCTCACTATTTGCTCGCTTCAGAGCTAGTAATCGTCCACCGTTGACAAAAGCTTGGATCCGAAAAGGCTTATCGGGTCCGACTCTGGGGATTGGCATGAGTAGGTTGGCGCTACCAGCTGCATACAAATCGCCACCAACTGCATCGTTGCCGTCTCGAGGTCCAAGGCCACCGAGGCGGAATCCTCTGACATCCGTAGGTCCACCAAGCTGGAATCTGTCATTGATCCGGGATGCCTGCGCTTTGGAGCTGAAGCCTAATGGCAGAGGATACAATAAGCCAGCCCTGAATCCGGTCGTGAATGAAACCCCACTTCTGCCCTCGACGCCTGGTAGGGGTATCGGTACAGCACCTTGGGCTTCAACCTCTGTCTTTACGAACGCAACATCTCCTTGCAAAGGTCCCCAGCCAGCAAGCTCGACTGAAGACTTACTGAGGTAACCACTTTGTGGCAGTAGTGGGTAATCCCTCTGATCGTCGGTCAAGGAATATGTGATGCTGCTCTTCACGCTATCACCAGCATCTCCTCTCACGGTTGGCGAGGCGTTCTCGGCCATGCCGGTGACTTGTCTCCATAGACCAGTGTAGCTAAGCTCATTCTTCCCACCTATCCCCAGCCACCTCAATTTCGCCCATCCTCCCTTCAGAATTTCTTCATGACTGGCCCACCCCTTTTGGGTCGCGCTTGCCAATCCTCCAACTTCTGCTCGAACATCGGGATCGGAAAGTACTGGGGTCTCGAATCTAGCTTGATATGCAGATCTGGTTCTTGTTCCTAATGATGCGTTCAGGTCGAGGGACTCTGCACCTCCAAAGATGTTCCGCAGTGTTAAGTTGGTGAAAGCCGAGCCTTCTGTGTTTCCGGCTTCGGTGCCGGTCTTGAATGTCAGACGGCTCTTTTCTCTTGCGGAGATGTAGACATCTATATCTGTGGGAGTAGAGGAGGGATCTGTTTGGTCAGGGCGGTCAATGGAGATTGATGGGCGTTCGGTGAAGATGTCTGGCTCATTAGCAGGGTTGCTTACCGGCCGGTACGATGCTAGTAGGAAGTACCGTGTCTGTATAGCTTGTCCACAGCATACTGTGTTTCACGCAGAGCTTCCGAGAGGGTGTACGGGCGATCTTGATTTGCACTGAGCAAGGGGTCGAGAATACGTTTGAGAAAAGCTGGTCGGGTATTGCGGGCTCCAAGGACACGAACGCTCGATATCGTACATGGCAGGGTTGTATTTGCTTCGACCAATTCTCTTAATCTTCTCTGCTGCTTTTCGTACAATGCTCTTTCCCGTTCGTTCACCAACCGCGTCTTCTCTTGTTGAGCCTGGTCATCCCGTCGCCGGAGCTTTTCGAAGATCTAAAGAAGTCAATTGGGTTACCACAACGAGAATCTAAGTTGCAGTGTACTCACTCCATCTTCTGGATCGATCTGTCCGGCCATTGAAAGCCAACTGACGTGTGATGGAAGCCTTCACGAGCTCCAATCTTCAAGGTCTGCGGCTTTCCCGCTTCTCGCGGCTAATTTCCGAGTGAGAGGCTGAGTGGCAACTTGTCCCCCGTTGCAACCGATTTATCATCACATCCCAATTGCCATTCTTGACACAAAGCAAGGCAACAACCTGCGCAAGGCATAAATAGGGCAGGACTCACAACCTTCACTTCGAAGCAGCGCCTTCCTCATACTCCGTCTCAAGTTTAACCTTACCCATCGTCACCATCACAACCAAACCTCCACAAGCCACCTCTCAAACCTACCTTCACCCCTCCAAGGGCCCCTCTCCCTTCCTCAACCCCAATGGCCACACGCGCCGCCAACAAACGCCTAACCCGCGAATACGCAACCATAACCGCCAACCCACCCCCCTACATCACCGCGCACCCCTCCGAAACCAACATCCTCGAATGGCACTACATAATCACCGGTCCCCCCTCAACCCCCTACCATAACGGCCAATACTGGGGCACCCTCCTCTTTCCCCCCAACTACCCCTTCGCACCCCCCTCAATTCGAATGCACACCCCATCCGGCCGTTTCCAACCCTCCACCCGCCTCTGCCTCAGCATCAGCGATTTCCACCCCAAAAGCTTCAATCCCGCCTGGGAAGTCAGCACCATCCTAATCGGTCTACTCAGTTTCATGACAAGCGAGGAGATGACGACGGGGAGTGTGCGGGCCAGTGAAAACGAACGCAAATATCTGGCCGCGAGGACAAGATGGTGGAATTCAACCGGTGGCGGCAGCCGAACCAGTCAGGATGCCAAGGGGAGTAATAATAAAGGCGTCACAGCTACAGCTAAGGGCGTAGGTGCCGTGAAAGCGGGAGACGGGGGCGTGAAGTTCAAAGCCGAGTGGCCGGAGTTGGATCTGGAGAATTGGAAATGGATGAATGAGCATGGGGTTGATCCCGCGACGGGGAATTTGTTTCCGGCTGAAGAGGGGAGTGCGCCGAAGGCGTGTTCGAAAGAGGTGGCAGCGTTGGCGAGGGGGCCGAATGGGAGTGGGAGCGGACTGGGGGCTGTGGTGGGAGGGGGGCAGGCGTTGCAGGATGCGGGGAATGGGTGGTTGAGGAGGAATAAGTGGATGGTGGTGGGGGTTGCGGCTGTTGCGATGGTGTTGCTGAATAGAATGTTTGGGGAGGGCGTATAGTGGATGTTGTACGAATGAGCAGACGCCGATTATTGCTATGATCGATCCATCATTTGACAGGCGTTCTTTCGATCCACTCCGGTCGGGACGGCGTTAGAATGGACTCACGGCACACGCTTGACAGGATAGGTTCGATGAAGTAAACCCATTGTACCAAAAGTCAATCACATCGTGGGCCATGCAGCGACCAACTCACAGGTACGACTGGCCTTTATCACTGCTAGGTTCGTTCTTCCAATGAACATACCCTTCGAAGCAGCTGCACAGGAATATCCATATAATGTTCGCAACGGAAATGCATATCGAGATACCGATTACTACACATCCATGAATACGTTCAGCTATTGCATTGCACTCAGGTATCTATTCTATTCATCCGCTCTAGCCATGACGAAAAGACGCTGTAGATATTACGACAACTGGGTATCATAAACATTAACACACAAGCAATCCCCTCTCATAACTCACACTTAACGATCATCTCTCCTCCTCCTCCTCCTCCTCCTCCTCCTCCTCCTCCTCCTCCTTTTCTTGTCCTCCGCACCATACAGCTTCTGCCGACTCAACAGAACCTTCGCCCCAGGCTGCGAAGTCAAACCCACGTGCAACAGCTGGTCATCATCATCACTCAATGTAGAATGATACCTCAACATATTGCCCGACCGCTCCAACTCTTTCTCAATCTCCTTATCCGTGTACGCGCAGTATTCGTCGCCCAACGTTTCTTTCATGGCTTCCGCGAGATCGGCGGCGGCCCGAAAAGGTCCCCTGATCGTTCTTCCGGTCTTCACGAGTTCGCTGGCCAGATTGGCATCCAGCCATAGGCAATACATGCCCAGGGTCCAGGCGAGCTGAAGGCCGAGAACTACGTAGAGGACAATGCTGGAGAAGCCCCTAACGACACTGTTAGTATTGCTGATGGTTGTTAGATGGAATGAGGTAGAACACATACCATACGAAGTAATCCTTGTTGAAACAATAAGAGAGTGGTATCATCTCGTCCGGCTGCAACATGAGGTCGTTATAACAATACGCCGGCCGGGCATAAATCGATGGAGACGAATTATTGAAGAAATGTTTAACACCGTTGATTGTGATATTGGTAGTGTATTCACGAACGGTCCTGCCGTTGCCGAACGTCCCATAGCTCCTGGTGAAATTGTCCCTTGACGTTCGATTATAGACTGGGTCGAAATCATCTACGAGAAATCAGTTAGCCCAGCTTAGGTCTCAGCGTCCCCCATCAAGACTTACAGGAAGCCAGGGACCAAAAAGGACTTGAGCTATTGACTCCACTCGGGGCCTCTCCAGGATCCCACTTCCGAGAGAGGCCGGCTCTAGAGGCGGCATCGAAGACGTGGGCTGCTGGTCCTACAGCTTTGGTAACGTTCTGGTCGAAGCCAAGCAAATATCCACCAGTGATGTTGAAGCAGCTCTTCAAATCATCCGAGTCTGAGGTAACAAATTGACCGTTGGCCAGTTGGAAGCCGGGCGATGAGGGGCTCACGTAACCGGTCATGGATTCGATCAAGGTTGGAAAGGTCAGAACGTAGATCATCGCCAGAGCACACCAGGTCAGGTATAGTTTCGCTCTCCAGCCTTTGGTGGTGAAGACGGCCTTGGAGGCGCGCCATGTAGCGACCAAGGATGTAGAAGAGAAAACCAGGGAGGCGTAGAGCTTGTAGGAAACAGGGGTGGTCTCCATGGAGCGGAGAAGGGCGTCCATGAAGACGAGATATGAGACGGCGGCCAGTAGCAGGCGGCCCCCTTGGCCGAGAATGAGATCGAAGATCAAGTCGATAAATTTGGCCTCGGCGAAGGAGAGGTGAGCGGCGCCTCGTAGATTGATCTGGAAGGTTGATTGCCATCGGGTCGAGTTCTCCTTATTGACCAAATCACAGGATGTTCCAGTCAACTGTATTCCATACCCGTCCCAGTCGGTGGCGGGCAGAAAGTACTTGATGTGTGCAAGAAGCACTGCAAGAACAAGGACGTTGAGTACCGCAATCAGTGTCGCCAACACGAAGGGCCGATACTTTTGGCGGCCGGGGAGCGGTTTGGGTGGAAGTCTCGACGTGGGCGTGACCAAGGCATCGTCGGATTCTGGGTGGATTGGGCCGGGTTTCCGTTTGAAGGAAGTTGGTTGGACAAGCTCGTAGGCTGGGAGGGTATCAGCGCGCAACGTCTTTCCCATGGTATCATCCGAACAGGACGCGATGACAGTGACTCTGGGAGTAAAAGATTGGGATGATGCGACTCAAGGCAACGGCCCAGGACGTTGACGGACGTAGAGTGAGGTCGGGGCTGCAGGCTGTGCCGTAAGCATGATCCTTCGCGTTGCACAGCCCTGTCGCGATTGGCGAGAGTGATGGTTCGCATCACTGCTTTCTTTCTCTTTCGAATAACTGCGTCATTCAGAACCATCGTTTTGCCCGGGAGAAGGCGGTCTTCTAGCTGGGAGAGGACAACGAGTGCTTGATGGTGGAAAGAGTTACCCGATCTGATGTCATTGATGTGGAACAGAATTTCTCGGCTTTTTGACGCACGGCTAGCGCATCGATGAATTGCCGAGCACTGAATCTAAAATGGACTTCATTCTACTTAGTTTCATAGAGTAATCCCTACGAGTGCACGCATCATGACTGCCGCTTCTCAGCAGACCTTGATTACTCACAGTACATTGTATGCATCAGCCTGACTTGCAGGCGTTTAATCTCTATTACATGGCGTATAAGATGACAATCATCGTCGGCGACTTCTTGAATCCTCGACCACGACCGAATGTGCTAGAATGGCAACGCTGATGATGATTAAGCGCTATGCCATTGATACACGGATCTTTTATCAAGTATCCAGATAAATTAATCATCTCAGCAAGCTTCATTCCCTGGTACACAATTGCTGAACAGGAAGAAAAGCCCAAGTAATCAACAACGCCACGCTCGATCTCATATCACCATACGAACCGCTCCACCTGACTCGGTTTTCTTTGCTCTTTCTTCGGATACCCATCTCTCCGTTGCAATGCTTTTTTGTAGCATACCCGTATCCTTCTATGCATGAGCCCGCTATAGAATCCTCGGTATCATTATTTGTCCGCCCAGTCGAATTGCGTCTACCGGGCACTTCTCTCGAACTTCACAGTCCGGATCACTGCATTGTCTGTCATTATGGATGCAAATTCTACCAAATCGATCAAATGGTCGTCCCAACTGGCTGTTCTTCCCACTGATCAGACTGTGCCTTTGCGAGGGGATAAGATCATCTTACCCGCTTCGACTCTCGAGCAGCTGCTCTCTGCCTCGACCGTCACCGTCCCCTCAGCAGACCAGCCGCAAACTTCATCCTTCGACTCTTACAATCCATACAGCTATGCGGCCGAGCGCCAAGCGAGGGCTCAGCTTGTCGAAAACCGACAAGAATTGCCACACCCACTGACCTTCAGACTGGTCAATCCGGTGACTGGCAGAGTCTGTTATGCCGGCATCCGAGAGTTCTCAACAGAGGAGGGCTTCGTAGGATTGAGCCCATTCCTGAGAGCTTCTCTGGGCTTCGATGACTGCTATGCCATGGCGACACCCAAAACACTACCGAACGGTAGCAATGCCAGTCAGATGCCAAATCAGCCGGAACCAAAGTTGACGGTACATTTCGAGGCACTTCCAAAAGCTACCTATGTCAGGCTAAGACCGCTGGAAGCTGGCTATGATCCCGAAGATTGGAAGGCACTACTTGAAAAGCATCTTCGCGAGAATTTCACCACCCTGACCAATGGGGAAATCTTGACAGTCACATCCGGCAGAGAAGAATTCCGCTTTTTGGTTGATGATCTCAGACCCAACGACAACGCAGTGACACTGGTTGACACAGATCTCGAAGTTGACATCGAACCACTCAATGAGGATCAAGCAAGAGAGACCCTGAAACGTCGCGCTCTGAAAGCTCAACAGGCTCCAGGTACTGCCCAGGGGAGTTCTCCGGGCGGTCTCGTTCAGATGGGGCTGGAAGTAGCAGGTCAAGTCCGACCTGGAGACTACGTCGACTACTCCATCGAGGAATGGGACAGGACAAGGGATCTGGAGGTCGAATTGTCACCATCAAATGACGAACAGGAAATTGACATATTCCTTACACCTGCCGGACCAAAGCAGCGCTCAAGACCAAGAGAAGATGAGCATGTCTTCGCCGACTTCTCTTCCAGCTCATCGAAGCGAATCAAGCTCAGGCATTCCAACGTTGAACTAGAAAACGCAGACACACTGTGGATATCAGTCCGGGCGTACGGGTATGATGATATGTCATCTCAATCTCAATCTCCATCCCCAGCACCCGTTCCCTATCTACTTCGAGTCAACTCGACGACATCCAATGATAAAGCTTCCGCAACACCCGATGAATCCACACAAACCCTCGACGAAGAAATCTGCACCAACTGCCACCAACCCGTCCCCAAACGCACCATGTTCCTGCACCAAAACTTCTGCCTCCGCAACAACATCTCCTGTCCCACCTGCCACACCGTCTTCCAAAAATCCTCCCCCGAATGGAAAAACCACTGGCACTGCCCCCACGACACCTCCCACGGCACCACTCCCTCCTCCCAAAACAAACACAATGCCCTCCACCACACTCCCCGCGCCTGTCCCGCATGCGGAGAACCCTGCAACAACACATCCGATCTCTCCCACCACCGCACAAAACTCTGCCCCTCAAAGCGCATCCTCTGCCAATTCTGCCATCTCCTCGTCCCCCAACGCGGGCCCGACGACCCAGCGCTCACAGACCCCGAAGTCCTAATGTCAGGCCTAACACCGCACGAACTAATCGACGGCGCCAGAACCACAGAATGCCACCTGTGCTCCAAAATCGTCCGTCTCCGCGACATGGCCACGCACTTGAAACACCACGATTACGAACGTCTTTCGCGCAGCACGCCTGTAACATGCGGGAACATGAATTGCGGGCGCACGATCGAGGGTTATTTTTCTCCGGACGGCAAACGCACGACAAGGGGAGGGCAGAAAGGAATATTCAACGGCAGCGAAATATGTAGCACGTGTTTCGGCCCACTATACTCCAATACCTACGACCCCCAAGGCAAGGCGCTTACCCGCCGAGTCGAACGACGCTATCTCACGCAATTGATGACGGGGTGTGGGAAGAGCTGGTGTCGCAACAACCATTGTAAGACGGGACGGATCAATAAAGGGCAAGAACCCATCAAGGATATGAAAGCCATTAATGCGGAGGCGAAAATCATGCTTTATAGTGGTGGGGTGAGTTTCTGTACGGATGAGAGTAGTCAGAGGAGGAGGGAATTGGCGGAGATGGTTGCGGCGGAGAAGGGGGAGGGGGATGGGTTTTTGGGTGGGAGTATCATCGAGGTGGAGAAGGAGAAGGGGAAAGGGAAGGAGAAGGAAAGGGAGGATAAGAAGGGGTTGTGGGGTTATGATATCGGGTGGTGTGTCAATGCTTTGGAGGTGGAGAAGGGTGATTTGCTTAGAGCGAGGGGATGGTTGAGGGAGTGGGCTGTTTCGAGGGGGGAGTGGTATGCGAGAGAAAAACAGGGTTGATTTTTGCTAGATGATAGACATTCCCTTTACCTTGAAGGGGGAAAGTTCTGCTAGATTTCCTGAGAGAGCTTCGCTACATAAAGCTCTCCTCCCAAACCGTCTTTTCGTCTTCTTCCCCCCTCCATATGCCTCTCCCATATCCTCGCCCTTCCTCTTCTTCCAACCCACCACCAACCACCATGAAAACTCATCCACCGACCCTCGCCCCCAACCCCCCCACAACCCCCTTACTGCTAAAAATGCCCATAATGCCAAACCCAGTATAAAACAACCCTAACGGATATGCCACCAGCCCCCGCATACTCCGCATCCTCCCCACAGCACAAAACATCCCACTACTACTATACGTACACCACACAATGGCCATGGTACTAACCACATAACCCCCCAACGTATCCATCGGCGCCACGACGCCCACCAAACTCGTCAGCACGAGCGGCAGCAAACAATAGCCCAACACGCTCGCGCTCCTTGGAAACGTGAGCGTCGAATTGAGGTTTCCGATATCGTTGGGATGGGAATGCCCGTGGTGATGGGAGGTTAGCGGCGCAGAGTGGGGTGGGGATTCGTGATCGGCGGGAGGGGACATGAGGGAGAAGATTGTGTGGAGGGATAGGGAGCCGACGAGAGCGAGACCGTAGATGTAGCCGAAGTGGACTTTTCCGGAAAAGAGGAGGAAGGTGCCGAAGAGGAGGAAGAAGAGGATGGGGCCTGCGAGGTCGGAGTCGTCCATTATGTGTTGGGATATTGGGGCGAGGGGGTTGAGGACTGTGAGTGTCTATTTCATATCGATATGCGTTAGCCTGAGGGTTCTTTGTTGGAGGTTTTGGGAGAGGGAGAGAGAGGATGTGGGGATGGGAATGGGATCTCTTCCCAGAGACCAAGGAAGAGAGGGCAGAGGGCAGAGGAAGATGGCATTAGAGCAGTAATTTCAGCGAGTGGAAAAGGTTGGGACCATGTATTCATACCTTCCCCTTGATATGCCCAAAATTGACCCCCAGCTCCTCCAACAGCGGCGGCTCCCCCTCATACCCCTCCGTCCCAAACGCAGCCAACCACCCGGTTCGCAACCCCCCCTGTTCCCCCATCCGCCCACTCACACCGGCTGCTCCCCCGCCGCCAAACCCCATGAATCCTGCTCCTGAACTCGCGCCGTAGGCATTGCTTTGTGGTTGGCCGTAGGGGTTTTGAGAACCGGTGTTGCTGTAGGGGTATTGGGCGGCGGCTTGGGAAGGGGTGCTGTGGCCGGAGACGGGGGGTGGGTAGGAGGATTGGTAGAAGTTGAGGGGTTGGGAGGTTGGGTTGTAGGGGGTGGAGGATTGTGGGTAGTATTGGGCCATGGTGGCCTGATAGGGGTGAGGGTCGGCAGAGAGGTTGGGACAGTAACTGGAGAGCGGAGATACTGCAGATACTGGATTGATTTGAGTTGTAGGAGTCTGCGGTTGGAAAGCTTTGGTGAGGAGGGTAATAATGGGAGTTTTGAAGTGTGAATGGTGGTCTTCGATCGTCGCGACACGAATACGAGAGCTTCTCTTGGCGAAAATCATCGCACTGTATATATTTAGGCGTGTCGTGGCCTTTGAAGGACCAGAAGGACCAGGCCACAGTCAGCACGGGAAGATATTACGGCAGTGAAGAGGCTTGAGTTCTGTCATGATATAAAATTGTTATCTAACCATTAAATCTGCGATTCCAGAAAATCCGTGGTTATCATACATCGTTAAACAGGTCAAAATCAGTACTATCAAAGCATTCAAATAAGCCCAAAGCCTATCACCAAAGCCAGATTCAATGCCATGCTGCCGGCAGCCATGCTCACCCCCAGGCTTTTTTCAGCAACCCTGTCAGGCACCCTGCTGCCCGCACTGATCTGACTCGGCCGCATGCACACCAACCTCTCATCGGTCCATCCTGTATCAATCGTAGAATTTTGCTGCTTGGGCCATGCCAACGTAAGCACCGGTGTGATACCTGTGATCGCTCGATCGTATGCTATCGGTGCTATTAACCGGAGATGGAATTGCCAATGCCAGCTATTGAAACCAGATTAGTCGAATGAAATGGGCCTGCGGATTGAAATTCGCCCGCCATTAACTATATTGGAATCGACAAACTTCTCGCAGGAGTCGGCCAAGAGCAGGCGGGTGCAGACGTCACTGGCTTCGTCTCTTGTTTCATCGAACTGAGTTGTGCTTGGCCATTTCGATTGTGTCCCTCACGCAGTTCTCGTCAAACGTCTGCATGCAGTCTCCGTTGTCTTCCTGTCGTCGCTGAATGGTGCTACGAGGTAGACCAAAAAAGGCGGTGATACAGCCGTAGTACGGCAAGTCCTCGAACCAGACGCTTGACCTAAAGGTAGTCACAACTGGTGAACAAGAAAAGAATGTACAGTGTGATGTTTCGCGGTGAAGTGGAATCAGCTATGCAATAAGGATGTTGTGGGAAGAAGCAGACGACTTGCAGGAGAGATCGCTTGTCACGCGTTCTATGTCATTCAGTCCCACCAAAACACTGTCTCACCTCCTCTGTAAGGCTTGCTGTTGTCATTCGTGGAGCGCTGCATGCACTTGCGTGTATAACTTTGACACCTGATCCAGGGGTTGGTGGTAGGTTGTAGGAATGATGAGCCTTGGGCTGCGCAAGGCTCAGAACGCGGGAACCCTCCCTTTGCCAGGTTTCACGATGGGAGGTTTAGTGTCACACGGCCGTGCGTGCTGAAAAGGGGTGAAGAAGCGATCAAGATATAATTCGATGCCGAGCAATGACCAGAGTATGAGAAGGGAAAATGGGTGAAGAGACTGTCATGTCAGCGGGCTCATTATTTTCACAGTCGCTTTGTGGACGCATCATAATCGGTACCTCGAGTTGCAGTTCCGTTCTATCGATTACTTGGATACGCTGTACATCTGCAACGTGTATTGCTGAGAAGACTTGTAACCATGGTAGTGACCTGCATTGGTGTTGGTATCTTCTTACAGCATGGGGAATTTTTGATCCGCAGTCAACTTTGATGACAAAGTACGTATACTCGGGATCCTTGCACTGGCCAGGATTGTGGACATCTCGAGTTTCGATGGTCCGCAGGATATATCGGACATATGGAAAACAATTCACAGCCAATGGATAAGCGGGTAGATATCTTAGCGTCACATAATAGGAGTAAGGAAAATCGACGGTAAAAAGACAGCAAGCTGTCTAATTACTAGTTGTCCACTTTTGTACCGCCGCTTCTATCCTATCATTTTCTCCACGACATAACGTGGTCCCTGTGTGATGTAGGTGGCCACAACCTCTTATATTGATACATCTGTGGTTCTCCCAAATTACTACAGCGCATTATCGCCAGATCCATCCGCATATCCCTGATCCATACTCCCACCAGTTGCGCGAGAAATTTTCCTGAAATGTTGATACAGTTTTCCGCCTACCGATCTTCCAACTCTCCCGGCATACCGTCCCAGCAAGACTCCCTCCTTTGACCTTTGAACACGCGTCGATTTAAGTTAAGAGACTGCGAGCCTGTCATCCTTGCCTGGCTCCCACTCACACATTTTATTATGATTTGTACGGGAGCGTTTTCTGATCGTGGGGCTTGCTGTAACTCCACTTTTGCTACAGCAGCAGAAGGATGTCAGCACCCAAGTCTTGCAGTAGAACGTGTCGGTCATCGCTCAAAGAAGACGAATTGCCCCGTTGAAGTGCACCTACACTGCTAAATGCTTCATGCGATATCGAATGGCACTCGATTGATGATCCACTGAATTTCGCAAGCTCTTATGTTAATACATGACCAAATTTTCTGAATCTCTACCGCTCCTTGTTCCCCAACCTATCAGAGCCTCCCTTCTCGTGCTCCTGTCGGTCATGGCAAGGACCTAAAATGCAATAATGATACATTTGCCATCCCACCAGATTTCATTCCGTCGCCCATTCCGGGAAGATCCGCCAATGCTTTCTCCTCTAAGCCCTCAGAACTGGATCAGCTCAAGGAGGAGTCGCAAGCTTATCTTCGTTCTTTGGCTGCCAATCACACATATGGTTCTGATTGTACGGGGGCGTTTTTTTACTGTTGGCTTTGCCGTAGTTCCACTTTGCTAAGGTATCAACATATGTTAGTATCGATTTCTTGCCATATGAAGAAGCGATCCTAGGGTAAATAAGAGGAAGTGCTACACTCACGATCGATTTCCTTCCATGAGTGCAAGTCTTCCGCCCGTGGTAATCGCCACCAGTCATCAGAACGATACTCGGCAAGATCGTTATAGACATTACCCGCTATCAGTCCATGACATTAGTCAGTTTCTTGCTAGGAAGCGATGCTGAGTATAGAGCCGTTAGGGAAGGACGATGGAAAAGACTTTCATACGGAAGGCAGGAATGAGAAATGCCCTGAAGCCATGAGGATGCGATGTGTGCCAGAAAAGCCCCACGTAAACCTTTGGATGCTTCTTCTTGTTGCCGCTCTCAGTACTATTGATATCCGATGGGCCGCGATCAATGTCGACATCCACGGTCTCAAGCGTGTCATAAGAGTACCAGTCTTTGAACATGAAACGATCGTACTGCGCAGCCTGGAATCCACTTTCGAGTCAGATACGAGGGCAGTCAGACGACGCAAACAACATACCGCGCGATACCACCAATCTCTTCCCTTTGCAGCAGGATGCCTAGCAAACACGATTGTCACACCCTCCCAGTCCATCCTATGTCCCGGTAAGACGTAACTCGACGAGATCCCGTCGTGTCTATTATTATTGAGCTGTTAGCGCTAGTTCCTTTCTTATAATTTGCCTGGTGCAATGGACATCCAGACCAGGACTCTAGGGTAGTGCCTGGCTGGGCCGGATTTCTGCTCGGACAATGAGAGAAAACTTCGAAAGACTCACACGTAGTATAGATCGTAATTCAATTTCCAGACGTCCTGCTTGGCACAATACGCCGCGCTCACATAGACAGGAAACCGGTTTCCAAGTGTTAGTGTACCGTGGTAGGGACCAGGATTAGTACAATCTGCCCCCGGATTAATGCTCACTGGACCCAAATTTGGGCCGGTCCCAGGATTTGGACGCGGCGGATTAGAGCCAAGAATAATAGCGCTTTCCGGATAGCATGGGTCCTAACAAGATAAACATAGGGCTAGACAAAAGAACAGGAAGTTGGATACTTACGACGACCTTGCTTGATCTGCCGAACATGAACACCGGGGCTGCCTCCACAGCTGGAGAGCCAGCCACGAACCCAATGTCATCAAAGTACTTGAATTGGCTGTCGTGGAAACTGTTTGCATCCACACCATCGGGGCGCTTTGGGATTGTGGGGATCGTTGCGGAGTTGCCAGCGTTTGTAAACAGAGATAGGAAGAAGAAGAGAACAAAAGAAAAACCGACTAGGCTGGAGCTCCTCATGATGGGAAAGGTGGATTAGTTATCTGGTTGACTTCTCTATGCAAGGAATGTGTTCGGAATAGATCTACTTGCGGGTCGAAGACAAAAAAAAATTACTTCCAAGAAGGAAAAGGTCAGACTTCATGTGATAGAGAGTGAGGTGAATAAATCGCGACGAGGCCATCTCAGGAATTGGACAACGACAAGAAGTGAAGGATAAGGGGTTCAGCTCCATTCACAGAAGAATTGATTTGAAGGTATCTCACGAACATGAAGTTAGGGTTATCGGGCGTTCCTGTAACTAAGAACGTCCACTCATTACGGGATCGACGCAATGGCGAAGATCATTGTATCGAATTGCACCAGTGCTGCCATGTGAGTGTCAGGAGGTATGCTACACTATGTCAGCAACCTATAGGCAAAATTCGAGCTCACGAGGACGGCTTTGCTGGTAATTGGGAGGGACACATACCGGTAGGAGCAAAAAAATCCTTGCGTCAATGAATTTCCCTTGACTACGGATTGAAATTCACCGAAAGGTGGTCTTAGATATGCCTCCTACAGACCACGAAGACCAGCTCGGACAAGCGTTGTCATGCGGAGTACCACTAAAAAATTTGAAGGATGAAGAGGAATGAGGGAGGCCAATGTGGGTAAGAAATGAAACTTGATCCTAGTATTCAACCCTGTAAAGGAGAAGTCGATGAAGGTAATGAAGGCTACAGTGAATCCTATCCGCAGCTATGAGTATAGAGCAACATAATCGTTAAGCAAGGGGAGGGACGTTCAGGGCAGGAGGGTACTCAGTCCATCCCTATTTTCACAGGGATAAAACAATCATCTGAAAGGGATGACCGTAGCAGGCGTTAGTACAATCAATACCCCATTCAATTGCTGTATGAAAAAAGGAAAAGGTAGTGAGAAAGAGGGGAGTGCCGCGCAGGTTATCGCCTCATAGGGTGGCGGTTAAATAAGCGAGGGGGACTTGGTCGTTTTGCGATCGCTCTTACTTATCAATGCCTCAACCACCACCGTGGTCCCTCGAAGGCATGATGTGGAATACTTCAATAATTATATTAATCTATCACTATGTATCGCATCCAAAGAGTTGCCCCTATGACACTAAGTACCGCCGTTCATACCAATCCTGGCGTCATCGTACAAGAGTCATTCGCTCTCACATCATGGTGTGGAGGATGCCAGTCATCTTCGACCACAGTGGTTGACCTTGGATCCCTTTCACATCATCGCATTCATTCCAGAATCATCATGTACTACTAGCTCGGCCTCTCCCACTGCTCAATACCCAAACCTACGCTCTCTCTGCCTTTCTTGGCCATCTTCACCTTCTTTGTTCCACGCTCATCGTCTTCGTAGATGCTGCCGCTTCCGACACGCTTGTCGATTCTGTCACTCCCGTCGCCATAATACTTCTTCACGTGGCCATAGATCTTACTCTGGCTGGGATCATATTTCACGGGCCCTAACGGTTGGTGATTCTGACTGGACCGAGGGCTGTTGTCCTGTGAACTCATCGCTGACCGTCGAAGCATCTCAGTTGCACGCTGGCTGGCTTGGGAAGCCGTCACATGTTCCGTGTATCCTTCAACTTCACCTTCGTCTTCGGATGCCGAGATGGTACTGTCCCGGTCATCACGTTGGGGAGACGACTGAGAGGGATGATTTAGACGCTTTCCAGCTGCAGAGAGAGCCGCGCGAGGCTGGACTGCCCGTTGAGGAGTCGGAGTGAGTAGAGAGCCATCCGCGGTGATGGGTCGTGATCGGTTGGGGGTCGATGGCAAGGATGAGAGTGAGTGAGCACCACGGACATGAGCTTGGTTGACTTTTCTACCTTTGGTTCGGGTTGGTGTTGAAGGCACACTGTTGATCTCATTGTTTTTCAGAACCGTGTCGGCGAGGAGAAGGACATCGAATGTTCCGCCACTTCCCGGAGCCTGATTTATGTGTCGTGATCGAGCGGTTGCCGGAGTCTTGGGTGTATGATGATAAGCCGGAGTTCCTATCCCCGTAAGTGGTGTTCCATTGACTGATATTGCACCCGAAGATCTCATGGCGTCGACGTGGTCCCTGTTTTCTTTGATGCGCTGCCGCAGCAATTGATTGTCGAACGTTAAAGCTTCGTTCCTCTCGCTCAGATCACGGATGAGCTTCCTTGCTGCATACATTCTTTGTTCGACCATTTCATATTTTTCTTGCAGCTCTCGGCATTTCTTGAGAGCCAGCTCCAGATGACGCTGAGCTGTGTTTTGTGGCGAACGCGGGCTTAAGAGTCTAGGTGACGCCTGAAGGACTTGAACTTCTCGCCGGGTCATCTCACGTTCGACCTCGGCTTTGCTGGCAGCCTCGCTGGTCTCGATGCTGAGAAGGTTATGTTGTAATTTGGAATGAGCAGCTGACATACGGGCCTCGCTCAAAGCAGGGAGCAATTCAGTCACCAACGTCCGGACCTGGTCTTCTGGCATCTTCTCCACGGCTTGCATTGTCGGAACCTCACCATATAGTCTTCCTTGGGTGAATGGGGGCCCAGGCTTGGAGGTCAGAGGTGGAGATGCCAGCGAGGGCTCCCGCTTGTCGCTCCCAAGAATGGGTCTGGAAGGTTTTGGTATCTGGGTAGATGGCGGAGGGGTCAAGTCAATAGGAGCTGGAGGAGGAGTTGAACAGATTTGAGAGTCCATTACGTTGGTGTCTTGAGTGGCAGCCGTGGCTTTGACGGGGCTGGACTTGTCGTGTCGCATTGCATGTGGAGGAGATGGGGTACGAGGGACGGAGATGTCGGGCATGCTGATGCTTAAGTAGATAACGCAGCCAGCCCACGTCGATTCCTTCGATGAAGAACGAGGAGATGAAGGAGAAGATTGTGATTGTCGAATTGAATGGGGCTTGATGGAGCGCTTCAGTGGCTGCAAGGCGTGAATGCACTGGGTGACTCTGGCTGAGACTGTAAGGAGAAAGACGGTTCAAGATTTCAAGATGTGTTATTGTCTCAGTTCAGCAGCGGCAAGTCGCAACATGAACATGCAGGAATGCCTAAGTAAGGCATAAGAGACGCACGGTGTGGTGGTTGGTGTGGGGGGTAATGATAATTGGGATGGCTGGGAGACGTGGGTCAGAGCGGGTGGGACTCGAGATGCCACATGGTTATTGCCGAAGCTACGCGCTAGACGCGGGGTGATGACGCGGAGGTGTTCCGCTACGTTGCAAAGGGCAACCGACCTTTGCAATCGAGTTCAACGCTGTGAACAAAGATCGTCTTTGAGGTCTTTCTCGCAGCCAATACACCATAAGGCAGCGTCTTCCTTCTGGACTGAATTGGTGTGCACCATGGCTGATCAGGCAAGGCCAACATCAGGCAATGCCCGCTTGTCAAAACTGCCTGTGCGCAGTTCAATCCCCAGTGTTGAACGACCGGAGACTTCGATCGGTAGCGGACCTACAGTCGGTAAGACAAAGCCTGAACAGGCACAAGTCCAACGATCAAGGCTCGGACCGGCTTCGTCGAAACTTGGAAAAGTCCGAGGACCAGAGGCCAGGATCTTCGTGAAGCCACAGTCGACTGTTGCAGCATCCCGAAAACCCGTCCCAAAAGAAGAATTATCTGAGACCCAAGCATACGGTGGAATCGATAACGAGGTGTCCCAGAGACATAGCTCCAATCAGGAAGCTACAAAGCCAGATGCCAGGGGACCCAGACCTTCACTATCCGATAGAGCAATTCAGTCTCTCTCTACGATTCCCCCCTCTCCTTCACCCAGACGGCGACAATCTGGATTCTTCCCAAGCGACAGTCCAGCAATCAGACCTTCTTCGTCTCTGGGAAGGAACCGCCCATCCACCAGTGCAGGTTTCCATCCTCCTTTGCCCACTTCGAGACCGACTTCGCCATCCAAACGACCACGACCTTCGAATCCTCCAGCCTTTGATCCATCCAAGAAGCAAACCAGTGCAGCAAGCCGCACCAGCAAAACCAAACTCCTGCACCAGAAGTATAGCGCGACGGTACAGGCCTCCATAGATACGACCACAAAGCCGGCTCTCAAATCGTCAGCAGCTTTACGCGAGACGATCGCCAACGCGAAGGCAGCACGGCGAGCAGCGCCCAAGTATGACGGCGATGATGTTACAAAACCCGTCTCGGCCGGTCGGTCTTTCGGTTTCCCGAAGACTGATTTTGAGGACGACCTGCATATCAACCCTCTGCATAAGAGGATAACCTCCGCCAAGAGCGATGGCAAGTTGGACCTCTCCGGGATGAGGCTCAAGGTGTTCCCTCAACAAGTTCTCGACATGGACAGCATAACTGATGGACCTGCATGGTACGAAAGTGTCGATCTAGTTCGACTGAATGCAGCGGACAATGAAATCGAAGACTTGGGATGGGATCGTTTCGACGAGTCAGCGGAAGTGGTAGAGAAGCCATCACCTACATACATCTTCGCCGCTTTGCAAACACTCGATCTGCATGGTAATCTTCTGCATACTCTACCTTCCATGCTGCCAAATCTGGAACATTTGACTGTCCTCAACTTATCACGGAACCGATTGAAGGACACGACTCGAGATATCCTGAACAACATTTCCAAGATTGAGTCCTTACGTGTACTCGACCTCTCCGACAACCAATTCTCCGGGCCATTCCCTCCACTTACCGGATGTCGTAACCTTGAGGACCTCAAAATCCACTCCAACGCTTTCACCAGCCTTCCAGAAGAACTATCAGCCTGTACAGCGCTCCGCAAACTGAATGCCTCCAGCAACAAGATATCAGGGCTACCGCACCTTGATCCACCAAACCTCATAAATCTGAACCTTTCCTCGAATCAAATCGCCATCGATGACCTTATGGCGCCGGGAATAGCAATGCCAAAACTGACGGTCCTGGATATATCAAGATGTCGAGTTGATCACCTCCCATTGCTGCCATCAAAGTTCCCAAATCTAACCACTCTCATCGCCTTCGACAACCGCATCTCCATACTCGATATCGAGCACGTGCGTGGACTGGAGATATTAGATCTCAAAGGCAATGATCTCCGCTCACTACAGCCCGAACTGAGTCTGCTAGGTCTCAAGAAGCTGCTAGTTGGTGGGAATCCAATGAGAGCTCCGAGACGGGAGATACTGGAAGGCAGCACGGAACGCTTGATGGAGTGGTTGAAGGGACGGTTACCGGCTGGTGTTGGGGATGATGAGACTTTTCGATGATGTAGAGTATGGTATTCTTTTGCCAGAGTGTGAGTTAGCGTAGCGTAGCATTTGGAGGGAATGGGTATGATATCATGAAATGGTATGATATGGGATGGATTGACCTTCTGCGCCGTGCTGTACTGGGTGAGTTTGTGTCCTGTCTTCGTGAGCTGTGATTATATGATGTTCTTCGACATTCCTTCCTCTACTTCCTTCACACCCTTTGGAGCAATACCAAAGCTTGGTGAAGACGCATCCCACGACTGCTGTCCCAGACTCAGGATAATTATCCCTTTGACGGGTGGGATGGGCATTCGATACCTCGACTGCCAGCCAAATCGGAGACCCCACCAGCGCATGGGATACTGAGTCCGAATACACTCCTCTCACACGTAGTCACGAATGACAGGTACGTTGAATGGATACGTCGAATCAGAGGATTTTTGCTGGAACAATCAATCATGTAGCAGCTGTTCCTGTCCCGGCCCTAGTTCTTGGTCCAAGCTAGGTAGCTGAGAGTTCAGAAAGCAGACTTCTATCCAGCGCGACTTCTTGAACCTCAGATGCCGCACGGTATGGTAGGTGGGAAATTCCATGGTGCCGTCTTTGCTGGTGAGTGAGTGGTGAGCGTTACGAGCCAACTCAAGAAGACCGCAGGCGACAGACCGATTCACATATTCTATGCTGGTCTGGTCTGTCCGCTCAGCGTTCCGGTTTTGACTAGCTGTAGCTTCCACCGCGATCATTGTTCTTCGCGATAGAGTGTAAGTCTTCGGGTAAGGTGAATGACTCTGATTGGGCCTCCTAATTGTTTCTCATCTTTTGAGCATTTGGTCTAAGCATTTTGGCCTAAAGAATGGAGGAATTCGATATTGGATAAATCTTGACGCTAGTATCCTTTACATGTTGTAGTGATTGTCAGGAGACCTTGTTTAGGACCCTGCTTCGCCACAGCCAGTAAGCTATCGGGCACGCTGGAGGACTCCGATTTGGCCTTGAAGTCTTTCGCATCCTGTTGTTAACTTGAACCCAGTAAACCGAGAAATGCTGTCTTCAATGATTCTCAACATCAGCATCCTCTACAGTGATGGTCGGAACGCCCTGTGGCCGACTTTTCGTTACAGATGGCAAGCTGTCAGGCACACTGAAGGAGTCCGGCTTCGCCTCCTGGATTTTTCTCATCCTTTGGTTGTCGGCGGAAGAGCTTGGGCCTACATTATATAGTTGTATTGCGCTTACTGTATCGGCTTGCCATTGCTCAGGCTTGTCGACCCATTGTGCCTCGGGGATCTCAAGACCACCAGGATCGCTGATGACGATCAGCGGAGTACCGAGCTGTCTTTGTATTTCGGCTGTCTGGATGCGTCGTGCTCGCTCGACGAATGGTAAGAGGACAGGGTCCCGGCCAGGGTCGAAACTCGAAGCCTTGATTTTATTTGCGCCCCGATTCCAAGTGAAGACATCAATCCAAGAGAGGAATTCAAGCTTCTTGAAGACCCGTCCGGCCTCGAATTCCGACACTCCCATGGGCTGGTAGATTTCGCGGAAAGTGCGACGGGTTCTGCACCCATCGCAAGCAATGAAGATACAACCAGCGCTCAAAGTCAGCTCGGGATCTCCTTGAAAGTCGCGTTTGTTCTGAGCGATTTTAAATATCAGTTCTGCCAGGTCTGCAACAACTTTGGGTAATTCGAGTTTGTTGCACAATGCTCCGATTTTTGTTAATGTGAGGAAACTCCAGTCTGAATAATCGTCTTCTGCGCTGTCTAGCCCTGATGCTACTGCCATTGTGTTGTAAATACCCCAGTCCACGAAAGTAAGGTGTGGAAGAGGTTCAAGGTCATGGCCCTCCCCGTAACTGCTAATGCTCGCACTCTCGGACTGGACCTCATCGGAAGCTGCATCGTCAATTTCTTGTTCCGGTAGTGAAAGTAAAGCTATTGCTTCAAGATGTTCTGCTACGTGATCTCGCATCGCTTTCGCGTCATCGGCAGATACCGAAGCATCGGGTATGAGGCTACGTGGCTCAGTGATACGGGTATTCTTTATGGCGAATAGACATAGCGGACACACAGATCGGTCCTCTGAGCCAACCTTTTCGTATCGAACCAGTACTTCCAGCGGATCAGCGGCAGGGTGCGCACTCTTCCCGACCAACAAAGCAAGCTGGTCTGTGGAGATATCGTCGCTATGCTCCTGTCGCATATGCATTTCGCATTCTTCGCTTGTACCGAATGAGAGATTTGTATGACGAGGCGCTTGACACGACCAGACAAGCGTATGCTGCCATTTCATATGCGAAATCCAGTCATCGAAGGATTGATACTGCTCGGTAGGCCGATTGCAGCCCTCGAACAAACACACATAAGGATCAATATCCTTCAGAATGTGGCGCCTGCTGGTATTAGGCACGTCTTGGAATTGGATCAGCGACTCACGTCCACAGAGGCCGGGCCATATTGGCTTTGTCTAACACCTCGAAACAGTAAGGACAGATGGCCTCGGCCGTGTCGGCTGATTTGGGAGGCGGAGGTACGTCGAGCTGTTCACGACGAGCGACTGCTGATTTAGTGATGTTCGAGCCACCAGCCATGGACTTTGGATACGAGGCCAGCGCTCGTCGGTTGACTGTAGAGGCTTCAGTTGCCGACAGCGTAATAGTATTCGAAGAGCTCTTGACCGTCGCAGGAGACCTGAGTGGTGGTCCGCTCCGGCGCTGCGCTTGGGACCCGTTGTTTCTTGGTGCCATTAGTATTGTTGAGAGCAGAACCTCAGTGCCAAAAGCAGACTCGATGCCCTGCGATAGTTTCTGCTGGTGGCGTTTCCGATACTCCAACTTGCGCCTTCGAAACATGACCACACGTACTAGACGATCAACGATCTCCTCGGACGCGTCAGGCAGGCGAAACCTAATCTGCCAGCGAATGTGAGTTTCGAAATCTGTCATCTCTGGCGCATCTTCCCCTTTCTCGATGTAGTTTGCTACTCTCAAATTCTTTCGGGTAGATGTGGGCTTCCGAATAAGTGCGGAGAGGCGATAGATTTGGGATGACATTGTCGATATCTTGCAGCGCGGCGTTGTGGTGGTCCAGGATCTTACTTTCCATTGATATTGTATCGGACTCACCGCCAATGCTGAGGACTAAAGACTCCCCAGAGTCATCAGAACAGTCTTCTCCGTCGGACGGTAGCTCTTCATTGGATTCTTCGACAATTACAGGCTTCAAGAACGCACCGATGGCCCGCCGTAGACGCAGCAGCAAGTCGATCATAATCTCTTTCACATCTTCGTCGTTCCTGAGCCGAGCATCTGCTGAGGCTTTGCCAGCAGCAAAAACACCGGTGGTACCAGCCCATATTTTGAAACGGCCCAGCTGGTTTTGGATGTCTTCTTTCGCGCGCGTAGAGAGCGTCCGATCATTGTACGACCGACCAAAAAGAGCAACACACTGCCTGCTCACATCAAGCACTTGATCTGGACGATTAGTGGTACGGCCAATGGTCGCTTTCCCAGAAGCCGCAGAACCTAGTAGCGATCCGCTGCCCAGAGTCCCTTCCATAGATTGATACAATATTCCAGATTACAAGCCCTAGTAATGCTTTACCAGAGGACACGTTCATCGAGTGAATGACTCGACCACATTTTGGAGATATGGAAAGCTCAAGCCAGGCTAGAGCACGCGACGAAAGGCTGCGAGGCTGAGAAAAGACGGAAGACCTAAGGTAATGAAGTTGTAGAGTTGGGATGATCGGTCTAGGCTCCTGAAACCCCGCTAAAGATTCTGGCTATAAGGTAACGATCATCTCCAGAACGTCGTGGATGGTGGGGACGAGCTGATGGAAAGTCGTCACTCGCCAGGTCGAGTGGATAGATAATGTCAGGAATTGAGTGTGCAGGATTTGCAATCGCTGTCCTTCCTCTCGTCATTGAAGTGGCAAAGTCGTATAGAAATGGGGTCGACAGCATCCGCGATGTTCTTTCGAAGTCTCGTCGAGATGAAGCACTCGAAGACTTCTATCAGGAACTGTGGATGGAGATGTACCTCCTGGACCGCCAGCTGCGAGATACGGTCGATTCCCTTCCAATCCTGACAGAAGACCGCAAAGCTAGCCTGCTGAAAGCGGAGAATTTGGAGCAATGGACACTCGAATCCGATGTGGCAGACGCTCTCCAAGAACACTTCAATTCCGAGACCGATCTCCAGGCATTCATGGTCATCATGGGGAAGATCGTACAGCTTCTTGCTCAGCTAATAAAGGATGAGACGACTCATGTTGGTTCAAAGCACCTGGTGAGTGAACGATCTCCATGAGGGCTGAGGTTACCGTATAATACCTTACTATACAAATACCCAAGCATGCAAATCACGTGTATACCTGACATATCACGTCCGTTTAGGACCAGACAGGAATGTACCAGAAACTAAGAGCATTTGAGCAAGAGCGACGGAATCAAACGACCTCCAGCACCGCCAAAGAACGCTTCAGATTCTGGAAGAAAGACAAAGACCGTAAAATGTGCTTGAAGGCCTTGCGGACATGGAACAAAAACCTCATGTGCCTGACCGAAGTTGCTCGCCGTGAACTCGTTCCAAGGAAGGCTCCAACTCCATCACGGACTGGCCCTCCGCCGCAGCTGCGTGAAGTCTCCAAGACGCTTTACAAAGCCCTTGCTCGCTACTGGAACTGCACCTGCCCGGCTTCTCATCAAGCGCACTTCTGTTTGAGCCCAAGAGAACTGTCACACGTCCATTCTCCCTCGGATTTCCTATTTTCTACCCTGCCGGCAGGAGGCCATGAGCACCCCTCATGGACCCAGGGAACCGTACTGCTTCAGGCCAAGGAGGACGCTTCCAAATACGAGTGTGCTGCACTGAACCGCATTTGTGACGCGCTCCGTCAAGGCATGAGTAGCCAATGCTTGAACTTCCTTGTCGAGGATGCCGGCGATGAACCAACCCTCGGGCAATTGCGCCCTCAGCCCAAACGGGCAACAATCCTCGAATCAGTGCCAGCAGTGTCCCTCCAAACTCTACTCTGCAACTCTCACCACCTTCCGTTGATCGCCAAACGGAAACTCGCAGTCATCCTGTCACGGTCTCTGCTACAGCTACACGAAGGGCTCTGGCTGGGGAAAGAGTGGAGCAAGCAACAGATCACCTTCTTCTACGCCACTTCCGATGACATTGATTACCAGCGGCCGTATGTGACCACCCGGTTCGATGCTACTGACCAAGCAGTACCCGACTTCAGCCTTTTCCACCGCAATGCAAGTATCCTCGCCTTGGGTATCTTGCTGATAGAGATCCACACCGGAAAACCTATCGAGATGTATCGATCCCCGAAAGACTTGCTCAACGGCACAGAGGTAAACGCAAACACGGACTGGACAGTGGCCGACCGAGTCGTTAAATCACTCGATGACTGCTCTCTTGGCTACAAGGACGCTATTCAGGCCTGTCTGGATACATCTTGGGTTCCAGCCGCACAGCGGGTCAGCTTGGACGACGAGCTTACGAGAAATGGTCTGTACAACGATGTCGTGCGACCACTCGAAGATGAGGTCCAGCATCTTTTCCGCGAGAGATTCTGAGAAACGTCTGAAAGACATAGCGTTGCCATTGAGCATCTCGTGTCCTGTCTTCATTGGCATCTGATCGAGTGGTCGCGATTTCAATCCTTCGATTTACCCCCCAAGTCGGAAGCAAGCTGCAGGACATTCATCCTATTGAGAGTCCTCCTCGCGTCTATACCCGCCGTCGAAACAAGGAGTGTGACGATCTTCTAGCAGCACTACGAGTCATTCAAGGGAAGTCACTACATTTCGAGGTTCATGAGCGTTGAAATTTGAACGCAATCAACGAAGCAAATACTTGATTACAGATGTTCAAGTAGAGACATAACTCAAGATACTGATTCGAAGTTCTACGAGTATCTTGGTGGATATCAATCCTAGCGATGGAAGCCGTTCCCACAGTCCAAACGCGAATATCACAAGCAATGTATCTTTTATATTCCTGGAGTCCATTCCCTTTTTCCTGCAGGCACGGGGCCTAGGATTCCTCTGGATTCCAGCATCACGCAAAAGACGAACCACAGTTACTAATCCCTTCAGTACGGCGCTAACCACGATTGCCGTGTTTAATGTGGTACTGCCAGCATATATCATGAGCTCTGGCCCGTGTCAGGAATGATGAATGCGGACATTCGCATGCCTTTGATCTCCGTGGGGATTTATATAAGCCTAGTGCAAGACACGGTCCAACTGTCAAGGACAAGGATAGGAGTCCTGAAATAAGATGAAGCGGTTGTCAAAGGATGTCCAGTCAACTCTGCACGAGAGTTTCTTCCGATCTCGTAGACTTACCTGCCCTACTTTGTGGAGTGGTGACCCTAAAAGCCGCCGTTGCGAAACCTCAGAGGTTACTCCGTGTGGCCAATCAAATTTTCCAATCTTATTGGTGGAAAAGGCGAATGCCAACTCTTTCTTCCGCCGAATGTCACGCAATTCTGCAATCTCGTATCCAGAGGTTCAAAGCACGCCATGAAGACTCAGCTATAGTCGAAGAGACCTTCGCTGTTTCCAAAGACGGTCTTTGTCGCCTGTTTCAACCTCACCAAGCAATCCCAATACTAGGAATGCTCTGGTGAATAGATCACCATGAAATCCAATGTCCAAAACATATGATCGAAGGAGTGACTCCCTTTGGAGTTCACTGGAATTGGTGATACCTCTCCTTCGAGGGCAGCTACCGTCTTGTTACTCCGCATCATCAGTGGAGAAGCTACACTTCCTATTTGCTCTTCTCGTCTCCGCTTGCCTTGGCCTGATTTAAGACTGTTCGACATTGGGGAAAGCACTTCTACCTGCCTGCATTTGCTGTCACCCAACAGTCTAGGGACCAACAGGTTTCACGCATTCTATTATGGTACATGCTGTGATTGTGTGATCAACCGCAAGCAGCTTGACATAATAGTTTGGAATGGACCTTTGGTCCAAAAGGGCGCGTAGTGAATCCGGGTACGCTGATGTGTGCAACTCTCTTGTAGCAAAGAACTACGGTAGACCTGTCACCGTCCTCCAGCGCTATTACTCGGTCATCCTTATGGCATAAGTTGTACACTTATCAGGGTTCAAGAGATGATAGTCGACCAGATTTCGGCAACTCTGAGCTGGCCACTCCTCTTCTGAGCGAAAGTTTTGATTGGGTATGTTGTAGAACACTAATAGCCTGCATGAGCCGCCTTGCCACTCGGGATTGCTGCCTGGTCTACTGAGAATGCATCTGTAATTATCGGGCGGAACATGCTCGACGACAACAGTGATCAGCAATGACTGATTCGGATGTCCCAGCAACCTTCTGCTTGCTTGCTTGCATGCCTTCCTTCTGTTCTGTGTACACAGATCTTTACGCCAGCCTTGTCAGAAGCGTGTAGCATCATCTTGTCAAGATCAATAACAATCCATCATACAGACCATCGACCTCCGCTGCTCATGGTCGTGGATCTCATGGACGGTTCCCTGGATGCCGGTGTCGCAGCCACTATGTTCAATCATGCCCCGTTGGATCAATTTGAAGGGTTCATTCGACTGATCCAGATGCTTCCTGGTTCTTGCGAGGAGCCGATCCGCTGCGAGCTTATACACGCACCTATATCAAAAGTTAATTACGTCGCATTTTCCTACGAATGGGGCAGCTCAAAGAAGAGGCATTGCATCGAAATCAATGCCGGACAGTTTTACGTCACCACGAACCTCTACGACTTCCTCACGGCTGCGCAAAAGTCGGTGGGTAATACAAGGATCTGGATCGATGCTATCTGTATAGATCAGACCAATATACCGGAGCGCAACGACCAAGTGAAGTGCATGGGCCAGATATATTCAATGGCTAAACAGGTCTGGGTCTGGCTTGGGCGTCCACTAGCCACGTTATCTGGACCGTCTTTTGTCGAAATGTTTGATCTCTCGACAGAAACCGGCGTACGCGATCCCCGACGAACTGGTTTTAAATTACAACGGTGGCGTCGCGAAAAGAACGAGGAATGGCATCGGAAACTAATCCAGATCTGCAACCAAGGCTATTGGTCTCGTCTATGGGTCACCCAGGAATTTCTCAAGGCTCGGAGTATAGTCATCTGGATTGGAGACGATCAAATCCCAGGCAAAGATTTCTGGTCTTTGATTGCTGGATCTTTGAATCCGTACTATGTTTATCCGGCGCATTGGGTACGTAAAAGAATCCAAGAAAGCGGCGCTTACGCGCTGTACCAATTGCGGACGTCGCTGCTCCAGGAAAGTGACGATGAAAGCAGTGAGGAAAGCGATGGCGTACAAGTGCTACGGCCTCTGGAACGACCTCTTCATGAAGTATTATTTCAACACTGTTCCAAAGACTGCTCGGACTGGCACGACAAAGTTTATGGGATCCTTAGTCTTGTTCGAGAGGGCGACCGATTCCCCATCGACTATTCAAGTAATAAGGTTGATCTACTTATGGCGGTAGTTCGGTTCCAAACTACCGTTGACTGGTCACTCACGTGGAGTGCTGGCCTTGTTTTGACTGAAGTCCTGGATATTCCTGACACGGCACTGCTGCGTCACAGCCGCCAATGCCAGGGACTTGACGGGACCAAGGAGTGGAAAAGTCTTCACCTGTATAGAGTGGAGACTCGATCGGATAATTTCCTGCCTGACTCGCCCAAACCTTCATCGTTTGATAGGCCCAAATCCCCGCACTCGCCAAACATTCGGTCCTGTGCTGGACCGATCGAGCCGGATTCCCTACGAAGGATCTATCATCCAAGTTTGTTCGACACTGGACCGATGGCTGGAAGTGAGTGGATGGCGCAACACGAGAAGGAGCATGAGGAGGAGCACGAGGATTGCCAGACGATGAATATAGAAGAGTGTCAATGCCACTTCTGTACCTCTATGGCACTCCCATTCCTTGCGCCCGGCGACGAGATATACGAGCTCCAAGGCGAAGATCATGAACCTGGGTTGGGAACTGAGCCACTCCTTGCACTTCGCCCCTCTCTTGACACGAAATACGGCTATCAGTTTCTCGGTTCGATCCGCTCGACGTCGCATGGTGGTTTTGTCCTTTTGCACGCATTACCCCAACTTGACGCTCCATACATTCTGGTCGACCATCTAAGACACGACCCTGAAGATAATACACGTCTGCTGCTCGATTTAGACCCGCCTACGCTCTGTTTCTTCATCCGAGCCCTCGTACATAGAAGCTTTGCCAATGTAGTGACAAAAGATCCATACAGCAACATTTGCTCGCATGGAGACATGTAATGGATGGTGCGGGATCGTGGACGGCCGTTGGCGAAAGGGTGGAGCAATGGATTGACTCGTACAGAGCTACGGAAATATGCCATTGATTCAAGATCAAAACACTACCAAGCGTTTTTGCGTATAGGGGCGAAACGCAAACGGTACTAGCTTAGACACTTACGTCCACTCCCCGTGGTAGCTTGTTTTCATGCTTTTCTATGTAGGCTACAATAAAACAGGATGATATGGATCCACGAAGCTTTCCGATGCTGGTTATGGGATGTCTACACCGAATGCACCAGTTGTATCATCTCTCGTTCATACCAAACGCCACCTCAGCAATGGGAATCATATAAAGGATCGATATACTACCTCCCTGACCAGTAAGATAGCGATCCGATGTCTTGATTGACACCATGGTAGAATAGCCCAACCAGGGTGTTCTACACGCACGTTCTCAGTAGCCACCCGGCAACGCCGAAACTAGGGTTATAGCGACGCGGAACCAATTTTGACCTTCCCAAAAGGTATGAACACCCTTTTGAGTGGCGATGTGCAAGGGGACACTATATTCATGACATCCAACTCAACGATCAATGAGCCGGCGCACTTCCCAAGAACGGACGGCGTGGATTCTAAAGAACTGTTGATAGACGCAATGATGCAGATGCAATAACGAAAGGGGTATACTCATCCTACGCGAAGAGAAGAGAAGAGATCCACTCTGTCGACGTCTTCGGTGATGCAGTATCTGAATGGATCGGAGCAGTGCTGCTAAGAATGGAGTGAAGAGATGAATCAGTCTCTTTTCACTACCTTCGTATCTTCTTTTCCGGAATTTTCATGCTGATGTGCCACACCACCTTTTGCCTCCCCCATTCCGATAGTGGACTTGCCAAGTTCCGAATCAAGCTCTACTGAGGAGTGATTCAGCATATCCTCATACAAAGACCGCCTTAATAACATAGGAAAGTATTGTACGACTAGATAGTTGCTTTCTAAAACGCCTCCTTCGACTTCTCCAGGATCTCCTCTTCTAAAAGCCTGGTAGACTTCTCCGGCAACTTCTTTTCTATTCTCTTGGCTTCTTCTTCGTCCATGGCGTCACCATCACTTTCGGTGAAGGTATCAGGACTAGAATCGTCGCAATGGAGGCTATAGCGGTTTCGGAAAGTAAACCCAAGGTCATCGCCGTTGTCATCGAATGTTCTAGCTCTCCTTTTCCCAGCATTCTCAGCTGTCTGGTAAAGAAAGGGAGTAATCTTTTCAAATACTTCCTTGCTCTGAAGGAACCCAGCAGACTTTCTTGAACGTGAATCTGCAGCAACTCACAAGAACCTATTCTGGAAGGAAGAGAGTAGGTGGCGGCGGCGGCAGCAGAGGAGGCACCTCAATCACTGCAACGCTTGTTTTATCCGGTTCAGATATCAGCCACATGTGCATAGTAACCATCCAATCTGGTTCAACTACCCACCCATTCCCGTGCTTGCGGATAACCTGTGATTGCGTGGAGTATGTCTCGCTGCTCGACAATATGTAGCAAGTCATGTAATCCACCCCAAGCGGAGGGCGGTGTCCCTTCGAATTGAACTAAGGGGCCTCCTGATGGAACATCCCAATATCAAATCCCTAGTAACACCTTCCAAACCACACTAAGATCCCAACGAAAGACGATCGAAGCACCGAAGTACCAACACAAATCTCGAGCGCAGGGCCAAAGGTCCTGCTGTGGCGTTCATTGATCTCATTTAAAGCAAATGGAGCTTCCGCTGACTTGGACCACCCCCTAGAACAAAAATGAGGTTCAATGAAAGCTAGTCCAAGGGGATGGTTTACCGAATCGATCCGAATCGCTCAGGTACGGATCTTCTGGTTAGTAGACGATAAGGTGGCAAGAAGGGGGGTGTTGAAAAGTGTCCGTCTATGACAATGGATACGTGAAAGCTATGACTTCTATGTGCAAAGAACGAAAGTAGCCAGATGATACTTCGTCAATAGGAATGGATTGTATGATTCGCTCGCACGCCAAGTCATTATGTTCACGGATATGAGAGGTAACAATATTGTAAGGACTGATTGTGCAGCTGGTACAAAGAGCGCAAAGAGCGAATAGGCTCGGGAAACTAACATGTTGGCTGCCGGATGCCGCACACTTAGCGCACTGCAGTGATACTTCGAGGTTCCTCCAGGCCACCATTACAAAGGTCGATGATGCAACAGACATCTTGTCCGTGCTTATCCGACCATTATGGTCCCGAGGTAGGCGGTCTTTGGCACGATAGGTTCGAAACGTTTGGGGATGATGTCAATATCGGCGGTAGAAGAGCAAAGACAAAATTCTAGAGTGGTGGAAGTTGTTTGATCGATATATGAGGCCTTGTATGATGTTTGGCGTTTTGAATGTGTCGCTGTGATACCGGATGGGGAGCACAGCTATTGGCTGAGGGATGTTGTATACCCCCATCACAAGCTTTTGCCGTGGACGTTATTCAAGTTGTTGCTATCCATAGCCCTTCCCTTTTATGTGTTTGAGTCCAGTTATTGGGTGAAGTGGTAACATTAAGAGCCTTGTGATGCTTTCTCGTTGCAATCGTTGAGAGCCAATACTTGCCCTTCAAGCTTCGACATCACCTTCGCTCCACCCAGTAGATCATTTCGTTTCTTCGACATTGCCTAGACGATTGGGCGAACCTATGCAGCCCCCTGATGTCAGCTTCGAGCGTGTATACTGTGTCGACCATGACTATCATGTCTCATATATGCCAAAGGCCCGTAAGAGCAATGTGATGAAAACGGTGACTTGGTGTGCCAACAACTTCAATCAAGACGCAGACCTTGATGTCTTTGAAAAAGCTTCAATTCCTCCTCCGGTATCCCTCCACCAACCTCCTTTACCCTAGCAATCCATTTGCCACTCCACTCCGTGAACTCATCTTCCTCTTCATTCCACCCTTTCTTCACCCCATCCACACATCTGCATGCCATGGTCGTCATGAGCTCCATCTTCCCTTGCACTAAATTCGGAGCTCGATCGTACAGCACATCCGCAAGATCGTCGGTCGCGGTTGAGAAGTCTCCGCAAAATGCTAGCATGTCGCTGAATTTTTTGACTTGGTGCCATGGGTGAAGGGAGGAGATGGGATCGAGACGGGTGAAGGGTGGGTAGGTGGAGATGCGGCGTTTGCGGAGGGCGGGGTAGAGCATTTTTATGAGTTTGAGGATTTTGAGGATTTTGGCTTTGGCGCCGTGGATATCTGTGGGTTGTGAATGTTCTGTTGGTGGCGGTTGACTGATGCTTTGAAGCTCTGTGTCGTTAGCGTTAATTGGATGCTTCATCTCGTTCCCCTGGACACCATCGATGCCCTTCTGCTGCTTATTTACTGCTTCTCCGCTGATCACTTGTCTACTCCTTTCCTCCTCGGGCTCACTGTCAACGTCCATATCGAAGTCATCCTCCGCATCAGGATCCCATCCCTCCAGTTCGTCAATAGCATCTTTGATCAAGGCCTCCCACTCCTTGGCCTTGTCCATCGCGACGCCAACAATCCCTACCTTTGCAGTCGCGAGCATCCGATCACATACACTCCAGACCTGTCCCGTTACCTGCAGAATATCTTCCCTCTTGCCCACAGATTCTTCGAATTGTTTCAAGCCTTCTGTGTCCGCAAATTCGGCCATACCTTCGATGTCGTCTACCAAATGGCGAATCGCTGACACGAGATCTCGCAATTGATTGCGCACCTCGTTCTGCATTATGTTGCCGTACACATCTGATGAACATGTCTCGTAAACAGTCATCAGACCTGGTAGGCATTCAACAGATATGGAAGCAAAGGTTGAGGCAATGGCAGAGGGCGTGAACGGCTTGTTGAGGAGCAATAGTGATAGCTTGGTGCCTTGCGCACGAAGAACTGAAGTTGAATCATGGAGAAGTGCAAGCGCGTTTGGTGGGTTGGAAATGCTGGTTTTGTCGGGAGTGAGGTTGGAAAGCTGGTCGGAGAAGCTTCTGAGGAGGATCTTAAGTGTTCCCAATGGCGTGCTGAGTACACCGGAAGATAAAGGAGATGACATGGTTTCTTGACGTGTTCTTTTGTAGATGGTTGGACGACACCACGAGAATCTCATAGACGTTTCCAGCAGTTTATGTCGCAACATTTGCCTCTGGCGAACTTAGCTTCTTACCGGCTACTGGGAGCGCAGCCGAGGAGCCTGGACTTTCAAATATGGGTACAATGTAACTCATCAAGCTTGAAAGTATAAGTATGGAGAATTTACATACTGTACTGAGGAACGTCTTATACTACAATGAAAGGAATGGGAATCAGGCATCAAAATTCCTCGGAGGAAGAACTCAGGTCTGGTGCCATTCTGTGGGGATACCAAGAAAAGCTGCATAAGAGGACTAGCGTTATTTTGAATTGAACCGAGGTTTTGCCAGCATGCAGCCTCTCGCTTAGTAAGCAGCCGCGACAAAAAGCTATCTTACCCATCAAATCTTCCAAAAGGCGCGCATCATTGCTGGATTTTCCTGACTTCGATGCCTCGCCGAAGCGCTGTCCATGAGAAGACGCTCCCCGACAGAACTCTTGTCGTAGACAATGGTGCCTACACGATCAAAGCAGGCTTTTCTTCTCCGTCCCCAAGTCTAGAGGATTGCCTTACCATACCCAATTGCTTAGCACGTGAGCGTGACAAGAAGATATGGGTTGGCAGCGAAACCGAAAGCATCCGCGATTTTGGGGAGGTGGCTTTTCGCAGACCGGTGGAGAAGGGGTATCTGGTTAACTGGGAAGCGGAGAAGGCCATTTGGGATTCAATGTTCTTGACGCAGAAGTCGAGATTGCATGTATGTGAGTAAGACTTTCGTGGCTTGCAATACAAGATGCTGAGGACATACAGTGTGATCCTCATGATACCAACTTGATCCTCACCGAGGCTCCAAACACGACAGCTGCTTTGCAGACGAATTGTGATCAGGTCGTTTTTGAGGAATATGAGTTCGCTTCTTACAGTAGACATATCGGTAAGAGAATTCTCGATGCACTGATTGATCAGCGCCATGTTCATGATATGTCCAGGTCCATCGCTGAACGCCTATCATGATATCCAAAATCTTTTCGGCGAACCACCAAGAGGCAGCCACCTTCCTGCAGTACCAGCAGAGTGTCTTTTGGTGATTGACTCTGGCTTCTCTCATTCAACGGTGACACCGCTCTACAAAGCCCGCCCAATTCAGCAAGCTGTTCGCCGTCTGGATGTTGGTGGCAAACTACTAACAAACTACCTCAAAGAATTGCTTTCGATCCGTCATTACAACCTCATGAACGAAGAACAGCTTGTCAACGAAGCGAAAGAAAAGGTCTGTTTCGTCAGTAATTCTTTCAGGCAAGATCTCGAGAGAACTTGGAAAGGTACGTCGAGGAAAGGTAGAGAAGCACAGGCGAATGACACGGATATCGTGGTTGATTACGTCCTTCCCGATTACAATGCCGGCATCCATGGCTACATGCGCCTTCATGACCCATCCTTGGCTGCCAAGGTGAAGAAGATGGGCGCCATGGCGAACCCTGGTGGTGTGGTAGAAGATTTCATGACACTGGGCAACGAGAGATTTGCCGTTCCAGAACTGCTTTTCAACCCTGGGGATGTGGGAATGAAGGAAGCCGGATTGTCAGAGACAGTATTGCAGAGTCTTGGGGGATTGCCGCCAGGATTATGGCCGGCCATGCTGGCAAATATCCTTGTCGTGGGAGGGAATTGTTTGATTGATGGGTTCATGGAGAGATTGTAAGTATCGATCAAGCAAGAAAGGACAGACGTTAATGATCTTTCCAGAGAGGCAGAGATCCGGCAACTTGCACCCACGGAGTGTCTTGTCAGGATTGCGAAAGCAACAGAGTAAGGCCGAACCCTACTACGATGCAAGCGATGCCTAACCTTTGACAGTCCAATCAAAGCAACTTGGTTAGGTGGAGCTTACATGGCTGCTGATTCAGCGGCACTGAAAGCGAGGCAGGTAACCAGACAGGAGTATCTCGAACACGGGAGCGGATGGCTCTCAAGGGTATTTGCTGGGACGACTACAAGATAATTTGACGAACCAATTTCACAGGTTTTAATTGGTTTTCTCTTGCTTCTCCAGCACTGCTACCCAAACTCTTGATCATCCCACCTTGTTCATCCCACCTTGTATCCAGCTCTTTCTGTGCTTGGACTGGTTGAGACCTCGACTCCTTCGCTCTTCCATGTGTCAAGCAGGGGCCATAGACAAAATTCAAGATACTAGTTTGCTTCTCATTCGTTGTTCAAAAGATAATCAAGGATGTACAGTGGAATGGAAGTTTCCTCATCAGCCGCCAAAAGAAGACGATGGGAGGCATCATTTTCCTCAACTCCCAAGTCAAATTTTGCACCTTGGCACGACAAGTACGGTCACTTCACACAGGACAAAAAGCTTGGGAACCGCAGAACTTACACGATAAAATACGCTTTGTTGGCCGTTATGCTTCACAGGATCTCATCCTTCAAGTTTCGGATAAGCGACCTTAGGTCTGCAACCTTTCGTAAGTACGCTTTGTGAACACTGGGATGCGCGTCGTTAAGCATGCACGGAAGTTACCCTGTACTGATAGGAATCCGTGTCAAATGCGTGTTCATGTGCCTCTCATGGGTTTCTGTTGCGTTCATCGTAACATGACAGTCGCGAGCTCAAAGTCTTGCGGAGAATCCCGTGCGCAGCCGTTGAAAGGCATGAGCTTGGTATCTGATCTCCCAACGCTACAGAGATTTCAGGTTTTGTGATATAAATACTCAGAACTTGGTGGTGGGAAGCTTTCAGGAGTCTTTGTTAGATCGACAGAGGCGAAGGGATGTCTACATCTCGTGGTATCGACTCCACCGACATCATGAATCGACCACGCTAGATGGTACCGGTCATGACGTGAAATTAATAAGCTGAATGTCAACACTAATCTTTAGTGGTCTACGCATGCTCACTGACACCACCAATACAGGTCCTTTGCATTGACATCCTCTACTCTGTACAGCGGCTCCTTGATAAAAAGTACAGTCGCGATGGATCACAACGAACAGGAGTCACCTTCACTGGGAGTAGAACGTGCTCACCAGCCCTTGCCTCGCTTCACCCCCACCGAGCAGAGCACTCCCTGGCGGCCAGAGAGCCAGCCCTCGGGCGCGACAGACACAACACCGAACTCTTGGTCGACTTCGAGAGTGTTCAAGCAGGAACCAAACATCAACCAGAGCCTCATAGCACGCGAGCAGTTGCTGAAACAAGCTGCAAAGGCATCAGTCGAAATAACAGCTGCTCGTCAACGCAGCAAGGTAACATCGATGCCATATCCAGCAGCATTGAGTACGCAGCGCCCATCAGCGCAGTATTACAAGCAGTCAACTCCACAACCGACCCTACCACTCGGTCCTACAGCTCGGCTCAACATACACGATGTCGAACTTATCTTAGCTTCATTGAACCGACAGATCAACAGCACGAGCGAAATGGACGCCAACAGACAGGAGCGTCTAATGCATGAGAAAAATCGTGTCCTCGGAGTATTGCGACAGCTTAACATGGAGAACATCCGCAAGAAGAAGGGCGCCGTCGTTACCTTGGCCAATACCGCCCAACTTGTCAATTCGACTGACCGATTCACTCCCGTCCACCCGAAAGCCAAGAATGCCGCCCACCTGGCCAATACGACTGATCGATATATTCCAGCTCCAAGTGATCCGCTCGTTGACGTGCGCGCTAATGCGAGCGATCGCTATGACCGCATGCGCAGTAGGGACCGTTCAACCGACCGCTACGTCCCCATCGACCGCTACCCACCACGACCCAAGGCTCATCGGGCCGCTGACACGGCAAAGCGGCCTAGAGAGCCATCACCGGAGGAAGAAATGGAAGTGATGGCCGAAGTCATCACTCAGGTCAACCGTATCACGAAGCGAGTCTCTGGCTTACATGATAGGCCAGGACCGCAGAAGAGGAGGAAAGGGGCTGCGGAAGGGCTTGCTGTTGCCCTGCATGCGAGTGTGGAGCAGCTGTTGGCCAGGACGAAGGAGATCGTTGGGTGAGATTCGTACGGAAATGAAGATAATCTGTGCAGACACAGACTAGGTGATCAGCTAGCAGTCGAATGGATGGTTAGGCAATCGATACCACTTTTGCCGGGTTGCTACTTCCCATTGGGTGTGCCGCGGCACACCGACTTTGTATCTGCTCGTTCGACTGGACGCAACTCAAGAGGCTTGCATCACAGTGAGGATTCCACAAATAATATAGCTATCAATAGCATTTGCCGACCCCCCCCCCTATGCGGAGTTATTGGTCCGCGCTCCCGCATGACTAATCAACCTATCCCCTGGCACTCAAGACGTTGGAGACGTCCGCGCTCAATGTGCGTGGCATCGGAGACGGTGACCCTAAACCCAACCCGCCTTTGACTCAGTATAGATTCCATTTCGAATATTCCTGTGGCAACTTAACAAGAGAGACATTCAACGACTAGTACGTCTTGTTAGGTCGCCAAATAACGCTACGCCAGCCAGGCATATCTGTATACCACCTGAGGGTCTCTTGAAGTCATCGACCATGGAATCGAACCATCTCCCGACTACTCTGTTGGATCTTCTTGATAATCGCCTTATCCTATCATATGTCGTTCCTTTCCTTTCTCCATCAGCTCTTCTCTCGCTCGCAGCAGCATCCAAATCCTTCTACTCTCTGGTCTTCGTAACCCACTCGAGGTACACCTTTCGGCATCTCGACCTCTCCACGTTGCCATTGGCCTACGATATCAGACCCAGTATGAACATGGAGTCTGATGAAGACTACCTTGCTGCGCCCGTACGGAGAGTCTTCTATGTGTTCAAGAAAAAGGCAGTATTGAGCTGCGTTACAACATTGGTTCTGGATGGGATGGCGGTACCCGCGACTCTCTTGTGGGAGATCTTTCGCGACGATGCTTTCAACGTTCGCATCCTGTCCATACGCGATGTCAAAAAACTCGGGGATGAAAAACTCATGCAGGTCCTCCGACACCTCATTCGCCCCTCTAGACCAAAAGGAAGCCTGAAGCTGAAAGCATTGTATTACTTCACCCCTTCGGAATCAGTGTATGGATCTAGATCATGGTCGCAAAATTGTCGGTCGTTCCTGGAAAATCCTCAAGGCGTCACCGATGTTCTTGGATCTCAGCTTGGCCAATGCCATATCTCAGATCGTAACCTGCCCGCTATTTCATCATGGACGAATGGCCGAGGAGTCCTATTTCATAACCCATTTCGGGGCTTAGAAGAGCAGGTGTGGATACGACTGATCGAAGCCTGCCAAGGCCTTATTGCCTTCGACGTTGTCATTTGCCACCATGCGCCTGGTAGTGAAGACGCACCCAGCCTAGCAAACGTCGCTCTCGGCGCCGATGGCTGTCAGAAATGTCATGCTGCTCCAGAACCGCCTCGCGTATTTGGTCAGACACCATCGCATGATTTACCGCTTCTATCGCCGCCTCCGCTTTTCGCTTCGACGGTCAAAGCAGCGCAATGTCCGGCGCCGGGGGAGAATGCCAAGTTCTATGCCCGCTGTACACGGTGCTTGCAAGATCGAAGATGTGAGAGCTGTAATGCCTGGTGGTGTGAAGACTGTTACACGCCATTATCTCAGCGTAGCAAGCAAGCACGAAAGTCGGCCGATGAAATCAAGGTACATATGGGTCTTTGTGTGCAGAAGTGTCTTGTAGAGGAATTGTATACTGGTGCTGGGGAGGGAGGGATGTGGGGTTGATCTGTGTTTACCGGGATGGATGTTGATTTCTTCTGCGGTGATTATAGGTAGTGTTATTGACACGTCGATGCTACGAATGCGGTTGGATATGTGGCAGCTGTGCCAGTACGGCCATAAAACAATGTCACAGGTGCGGTACGTGGTATTGCATCCTGCATGATGGGCCTTGCAGCGCTACAGAGGTGTGTGATCTACCATGAATTTAATGTTGCTGTATTGAAATTTCTCTAGTGCGACTGGTGTTCATCGAGTGGACGAAGACGCGGACGTGAAGATATCTAGTAGCATGTCTACACCATTCAATCATATCCCACAAATGGGCGTTCCCAAACAGTATATTTGTACCGAATATAACTTTCCACGTGGTCCTATATCGACTCAACGCAACGAATATCATCAATGTCTCATATCACTAATCGCCACGGTCGGCCCTGGCATATCTAGACGCCCCTGGCATATCTAGACGCCCCTCTCCACGTCATGCATCGACACCACAATCACATATTTGCTCTTCATCGATCTCGACCAATGGGGTCCAGCAACCCTCTAGTCCACCACACAGAATGAGCCAAAGTCTTACATGACGCGCCTGACATGCAAATGTGGAAGAACACTCATCCTTCACCCACGCTATCTGCAAAAACTTGTAACAATCAGTTTCACCCAACGAGAAAGAAAGCTGGATCATGATACTGATCACGACCTGGACTATCTTTACGTGGGCTAGCAAGAACGAAAAAAAAAAAAGACTTTATCTCCGCACATTGTATAGCCAAAGAAACAGCCTTGAAGGACCTCGAGGAGCTGTTTCGTCCCGAACGTATGTAGGCGGCTTTTTTTTATAGTCTGAGAGACCACAGCAACCAGTGAGCGGGTGTCACATAGTGGGTGCAGCGCTTGATATAATATTGCTGGGAACAGTGCTCAAGGCGTCCCACACACTTTCTGCCATGGTGAGATGTTGTGGAATGGTGCTGGGAGATATGGCTTGTGTGAGTTGAATGATGGAGAGGTCCTGCGGAAGGGCGTGAGGGTTGGGGCCCTCGGGAAGGGTTCCTGGCGGAGTTTTGGGATGGAATAGGGTAAGATCGGATTGATATATCAAACGCCAGGACATCGCTGCTATCAAGGGCCTCTTCTCTACCCGTGCGAAAGAAGTCGACGTCTTCTAGTGCGTTTTCACTCACCTCCTCCGGCTCTCTCCAGTTCCACATATAAGCCAAGAAAGCGTCTATCGTTTCATAAATAGGGTGTTGCTCCCTCCACCCACCCCCGGGTGTGCCACTATAGATTAAGGTAGGGCAACACAGTCTAGCCGTATCCAGCTCCGTACTCTTGGCTCCGCACTAATATTCTGTCTCTACCATCCTGCTCGATTTATTTATCTGTCTTCTGATTAATATACTTATTTTGATCTTTAAATTATTCAATTTAGGGCTTGTTCGATTTTTTGAATTCGAACTAATTAGATTGCGCGGAAGCGTATTAAATAATTACCTAACGTCTGCCAGGAGTCCTCTCCACTACTAACTACTACCACCTCCCTGGGATCCTCGAGATCTTGCTCCTTATTTTCGGCCTTCGCTTCTTGCCTTGGGCGCAGCGAAGATCGGCCTTGTAGATGCCTTTGTTGTTAGCTTTAGTACGGACCTTGGAAATTCCGTACTCGTATAATTGTGCATGTATGGTGATCGCGGTGTAGAGCTCGTCGAAGGTATCACTAGATAACGTCGGTCGGGGGTGGGAGCAGCTCCAGATCTATAGTAGTAGTAGTGGAAAAGACCGGGGGCGGGTGGAGGTAGTCAAACCCCATAAACATAGCGAATGTACTGCATATCATTCCCATGACAAAAGTCCGTGCCAGCGGCGCCCACTCATCCAACACTCTGCCTAACATCAATCCCGCCAGTAAAATCGACCAGCGGCGTCGCCTCCCTCAACGTCAAGCCCCCCCTCTCCACAACCGGCACCAACCCATCAATGACATCCGTAGAAAAATGCTCCATATGCATCGTATCCTCCGTGCGCATCAACTGCCTCGCCCGAATATAATTCATGACGCGCACCTCCTCCTCCGAAAGATTCCGCTTCACTTTCTCGAGGATCGCTTCCGCGTCTGGGGTTTTATCGGATGGTATGTTGGTGCCGCCGGTGTAGTGTTCGACGGTCCGTTGGATCTTTTGCAGGATCGTGGCGCGCTGCTCGGGTTTGACGCTGTCCCAGGCGTTGGCGCAGAAGGCGATGGTTTCGGAGAGTTCGGATTGGGAGACGCCGTTGGCGACGTCGGCGGTGCCTTGGATGACTGGTGATGTAGAAGGTCAGAGAGGTTCTGGAGACATTGAGCAGCGAGTTTTGTAAGAGGTGAGGGGTCAGCGGGCATTACTCCTAAGGAGACTTACCTGGTCGGAAGCGGGCAAAAGCATGGTCCAGGTTGTTGTCACCGAGGTCGCTAAGGATGGGCTCGTTTTGGCTCCGGATCTGCTTGTATGCGCTGAGGACGACGAGCAGGAAACGTGTGTAGCTATCTGCGACCTTGGTGGAATGCCATTTCGCCGCTACGGACTCCGGGCAGTCATTTCTGATGGCTGCACAGATGGTGGTTGCGGCGGATAGAGCACCGACCAGTGCCAAGTGAACGCCAGATGAGAAGAAGGGATCGATGAAACATCCTGCGTCGCCGACTATGCGTGCGTAGGGGCTGGCATAAGACGAAGCGCTGTATGAGTAGTCGGATGCTGATTTAATTTCTGAAATAAGCTCGCCGCCATCACCATTGGCGAGTAGCTTAAACAAATTGGGAGTGAGGTGTAGCGCAGAGAAGTAGAAGTCATTCGTAGAGGACGACTGCTTCTTCTTGGATGTTGCAAAGTCTTGATTCATCACAACCCCCACGGATGTTGTGCCGTTGTGTAGAGGTATGAACCATGCCCAGCCGCTTCCATCTGCTCACAAGAGTGATTAGGTGGGTTAGCACATTGGATAACGCTAAGTACATACCGTGCAATGCCTCGATGTAGGGCGAGTTCTCTCTTGCTGTACCCGGGGCATACTTTTTGGTGCCCCTCCAGTAGCCCCAATATGCAATATTGTTCAGCCCACGATTCCATTGTCGAGTCTTCTGATACTTATTACTCAGGAGACCTGCGCGTCCACTTGCGTCCACAAGATAGTTGAACCGGATGGTTCCAGGTGTAGCATCGGAGTTGCGAGTGTAGGTGGCAGACACTGGACGTCTGTATCCTGGGTCCTTGCAGTCATCGGAAGAGATTTTATTTTCCTCATTCTCCAGCGGCACAAATTCGATATCCGTGACTTTGGTGTTGTCGTAGACATTTGCTCCGCTCTTTCGGGCGTGTAGAAACATGAGTTCATCCGCTTCCGAACGAACGACGTTCCATGCGTAGTTGTCAGGGCCACCCGCTGCAACAAAGTCTGTGACTGTGCATGGTCAGCAACTAGTCTCTCTGAACATTGAGTGCAAGGCGTGTCGTACATCCTTCCTGCTGCTCCGGATATAGCTTGAATGCTGCGCCTATCTGATGGCAGAGTGTAAGCAACCAGCCTTCAATGGAGTGACACCTGGGAAAGAAATCATCATCGTTTGCTTTCATTAGTCTTGCTTGATCTTGTAGGGCCGCTGTGAGAGGTCGTATAAAATAAGCTATAGGAAGAAAGCGGAGCCCGAGGGCGGATACGACTGGCGAAAGATCTGCGGCTTACTTTCTTTGTGAAACCATGCTCGTCGAATGTTGAGTCCAAGTCTATGAAGCGGCGCCAATATGGTACCTGGCATAGAATCAACCACTTACGCAAGCTATGTGGTATTTGGCGCAGCCGTACACTCGTGAAGTGATTGAAAGAAGGTTATCAGTGACCAGAGACCATATAAGGATCTAGTACTCCTGATATAGGGTCTTGCCACATTCACCTAGTCCAGCAATATTGGACATATAGCTCGCCCTATCCTTTGCTACGCGAATGGCTTTGACAATGTAATGAAACAGAAACGTATGACATACCTAGGAAAGGCAGCAGCTTCCAGTAACACAACATCAATGCCTTCTCGTGCGAGAGCAGCAGCAGCATAGGAGCCCCCAGGGCCGCCTCCGATCACAAGCACAGTACAATTTTGAGGAATTGACATGGTAGTTTTCGGAGCGTCCGTCTGCAATTTTCTTCCCAGAGACGCCCTCGCTTGAGTGTAAAGATTCGCGGAACAGGGTTGAATTCGAAACTGGTGTTTTCAATCGCGTCCAAGCTCAATAGCACCAGAGCTACGACGTCGTAGGTTTATAGATTAGCGGGACTCCCATGGGCCCAGAGGATACCGCAGACCATGTACGAGTAGACCGACATGTTTCCGCTTGGATGTAGATCAGCGGCACCAGTTTGGTGATCAATACCGATCGAAGTCCCGATCACCTGCCCGAATCGTAAGTTAGAGTAACCATATGAACATTGTTATCTGCAGCAAAAGTGAAGTCGGTGATTGTTGTACCACAATAAGAAAGAGGGTCGGTCGCCGAAGATGGTGTCCACTGCGCTTGATAAGTCACGGATCCCGAGTCCGATCGGTTTTTAACTCGTCTTCCTGCTTGAACATGATCCCCGCACTCGCTTCCGAAGTTCGGCATGCATAGTTCCGCTGCAGCTTGCTCGAAGAGTCACGAAATGAGGGGGCGCAATGTCAACGGTCGCCGAACCCGAAGCGTTCCGGATGCGGGCTGTTGTCTGAGCTCGGCATACATTTGCATCTTCGAGGACCGCTATTCGTATCTCCGTTCCATTTGTATTGTCTTGCGAACGGTTGAATAATGCGTGTCTACAGCTTGAAGGTCATACTCGAAGTCATACTGCTGCCGTCAAGCACAGCTATTGTGTAAGTCCTACAACGAGACACAATCTTGATATCAGAGTCTGATACAACCATATAAAGTGCAACCAGCGTCTCAGGCGGATATAACACCTCCGTGCCTCGCTGGCAATGGATCCCAAACCTTCAAGCTCTCGCGAATGGCGACCACGGCCATTACCTGAGCCTTGTCCTCCGGCGTCGATGTATGATATACCAGCTTCTGCAAGACCCAGTCTGAAAAGACGCCGATCTTGCTCCTCCTTCTTAGCGGGATTGGAAACAGCAATCAAATATTCAACCAGGTAAACTATCTCGCCAAGACCAGGCGAGTGACCTTGCAGGAGTCAGTAACCGGCTATTCTTCAAAACTCAGCTGCATTCTGTGCCAGTAGTCGACTGACAGCGCGCGTGGACAGGGACGTTCACCATTCACAAACTTCGACAATTTTCATTACGATGACTTTGCGCGAGACGCCCTTGCCTTAGTCGACTACCTTGAGATTCCCAAAGTGGCAGTGATAGGATGGAGCGATGGCGCCATCACCGATCTGAACATGGCGATGAAGTACACCTCCCGCATTGAAAGTGTCTTCGCGCACGGCGCCAACGTGCAGGCGAACCAGAGTATCCCCAGCTTGAACGATCCGATTATTAATTCCGACCCTGGAAGTCTCAACTCAGATTTTGGCAGGAACGGGACGACTTATGCACAGAATGGACGCGTGAGCAAGAGAGCTGCTGATGCATATACGTGTGAAAGTCTGAGTCCGTTGCCGGAACGGTGTAGCGCGATGGAAGACGGTGTTCATAAGTAACTGGCGAAACCATGCCTCTTGAACTTTTGATGGCAGAACGTAAGCTGACAGCACCTCGATGGGTGCAGGGTGTGGTCTTCCGAGCCGATTTGGGGCCCAGAAGCTCTATCAAAGATCAAGTGTCCGGTCTGGAGCGTAGATGGCGATCACGACGTTGATGTGCAAAGGAACCACGCCGACACGATTGCGGTCTGGGCTCCCTTCGCCGGACAGCTCATTCTTCCTCAGGTGGGGCATCCGGCACTGTTGCAAGACGCGACGTTTTTTAGTTTCGCCATGGGCTACTTCTTGGACATGGAATATAATGGCGTGTTGCCTTCTTACTGATGGAAGTGATGGCCTAGATTAGAGGCTGGAGCTGAAGGCAAGTGATCAGTGGTTGGATGCAGCCAGCTCTGGTCCATCCATCGGTGTGCAACCAGATAGCCCAATAAATCAACGGGATATGTCGAGATTCGCTTTTCTGTTTCTGCTGCACCGTAGCAAGCCACTCGTTGAATAGATCCATGACGTAGTCACGATCGAATCGAAATCAAAAAAAGCCAGCGACGAAACCCCTTTGAACTTCTTCGTAACAAACGTCATGCAAAGCTCAATGCAAGGAATAATAACATGTTTTACACCATTGATAGGGCTACAGTGAGGTATCCGCCTAGACGTACGGACATTTCGATACCTCGATGACACGTTCGCACTTCCTTGATGTGGACTAATGGGATCCACCGACAGTTTGGCGATCTCGGAAGCAGTCAATTCTTTACGCCTCGACCGATCGTCTCACTCTTTCGAGACCGCGTCTGCTACCAAGGGGTGGGATTAAGTCCTCGGTACCGTGTAATTCGGAGCGCGCAGCCGCTAATGCACGGAATAATATTCAAGTACTTTGAGGACGGCGTCCTAGTGTCCCTTTCCACGAACATCAGACGATCGTCCAGCAGCTGAGGACATTTTGGTTTCTGTGGAGATGGTCCAACAGCACTGATAACGCAGAAAACCGTTAAGGTATCTCCAAAACTATGTCAGAGGCGACGCAGCAACTTCTGAGAACCCTCTAGCAAACCACACCGAACGATTTGGAAGTCTGACGTAGACTAGCTGTCACGCGGGTGGTAGAAAATTCCATGTTATTAAGCGTGCTTTCCAAAAGAGCTTGCAGAAATGGGCCCATCCAAGAAGCACGCTGAAAGGACCACCAAGAAGAAATGAAATGGCAGACGTTCCCTCGAAGTAATGCATGTCCAAAAGAGGAAATCTGCCTGCGCCTTAGTCCCTCCTTCATTCTTGCTTTGCAGTCCGATGTCTTGCCCGGCATAGGCATCAAGGAGCATCCAAAGACTAACGCAGAATCTGACTAGCTGTATCGATAGTGCAGATTTTGCTAGTGTAGATGTTAAAGCCACGTCAATAGACCAATGCTGAAGCTATATGAGTCGAAAGATGTGCCGCTAAGGTTGATGTGAGGGGACGTGTGAGCAATGAGCCAAAACGAACGAATGGAAGATATCCAGGTTGTTTTGAAAGATGTGTACGTCACTCTTCGCATGACAGGCGCGGTCCGCCCCAAGTGTTATTGCTCTTGTTCACCGCTGAGCCCCAGGCTTGCTTTGCTCTACCAGCTCTGACAGGCTCTTCAATGATGATTCTTGTTTCCTCCAGTTATTCCTACCATGACGCAACACCAGCCCTACTCTGGGGGTGGCGCTCGCGACCTTCGACGTGCCTTTTTCTGACAATATGTGTGAATAAGCGGGCGTGGATGACGGTCTTCTTCCACTAGAGGGCTGGAAGTTCGGTCGCTTCCCTCTTCGTCTGAAATTTCCGAGGCAGGCTCATCCTCACTTCGCGCTGAGCGATCCTTTGACGAAGCGGTTGTTGATGAGTTACCCGTTGTCTGAGTAGCCTGCGCTGAAGCTTTAGACAGATTCAGTTCTGCTCGTTGGAAAGCAACTAATCTGTGGAAAAGGGTGCGGGCGTGATCCCGATCTTCTTTCTTCTTTTTCTCTTCTGGGGTGTTCTTTGCTGCTACGAAGGCATCTCTTCTCTTGTTGAACAAATTACGTGCTCTTTCTATAGGACCGTTCCATCGGCTTGTTGAAAGCGCTTTCCTAGCGTTCACCCCATGGATGCAGTACAAATCATGGACAGCAGATACGGCTCTTGCAGGGGATGCAATATCGGGTTCTGTTCCACGGTTCAGTACCGCTCTCCGCGATATGCAAGGTTGACTCTACCATGTCCACTTGATCCCTCGCGCAAGCTTCGAAAACAGGCGTCGGTAATCACTTCTGGCGCAGAAGACCCCACCAATTCGGTGTTTCCCTCAGATACGGCAGATATCACCGAATCAGTCTTGTTCGCAGAAGATGCAGATCTCGCAGATCCCGTCCCGCTCCCTGAGACTGTGGGTGATCGTTCATACTGCCGTTTGGGCCGCCAAAATTCCTCTTCTCCCTCGGCTGGGCCTGTTTTCCTAGATCTCTCATCTGTAAAAGTTGGGTCTTCATGATGATCCTCCCATAGTGCTCCAGTTCTTGCATAGCGGTTTGCTCGCTGTCTTTGTTGATGGGCTGCGCTTGCGACGCCTACTCTCCGAACCCGCGGACGATACTCCACTTGACGATGGGGCTGGTACAGGTCTTGAGATGGGAGCTGATACTCGTCTCGAGGTGGGGTGAGATATCTATCTCGACGACGAGAATTGATCACGGGCAGGGGCATAGTGGAGGAGTCTGGCCTGTGTAGCAGGTACGGGTGGGCCTTGGCGAATCAGGGGATTGAACCGAGTAAGGGCAGGATTGGTCAGAGAAAATCTCTGTAGACGATGTCTCGCTTAAGGATGGGAGGCTCTGAGAAGACGATCAACAAATCCTTCATATTTGTGTTGACAGGCGTTTAGGCACAGTTCGAATCCGGCAGTCTGCAATTTTGGACATCTTTTCCCAACGCTCCAGACTTTTGGCTCCTTCTGTTTCTCTTATTGCTTCGGGCAGGAATTTGCCAAAAAGATCACGCCCAAGGACCAATCCGATCGTGAGGATTGGTCGTGGACGCTACGAAAATCCACGGGGGTGGGTTTTACTTCGGAATGGGCAGCGCTTAGGAGCACGTTCAGTTCCTGTATTAACCTAGATTGTTAATAGAACTTAACAGCACTACCACTGCGTTAGTTGCCTGCTGGCCGAGATACGAACCACCAACAGCATTATTTATTCCATAAATCAACTCTCGCCCAATGAAAATCCCTTGTATATTGTAGGCTCAGATACGTAGAGCCTGGCGTACACCGGACATCGGTCTGACTCTAACACTTTTGAGCACTCCCACCTCCGCGGACAACAGTAGCGTCCGCAAGCTTACACGTGCAAGATCTGTTTATAACATAGCTTGTGAAAATCTTTGGGACCAACGAGCCCATCTACCTGCTGTCTATGATAATCTCGCATGCACAACACACTGTGACAGTCATGTCTTTTCTTTGTTACCAAGTTGCCCACTGCTGTCAATGCGCTGTAGTTTCACTCGCAGTGGAGCCTAAAGCTTTTCGTACAAAGCGATGCCCATGCGCATCTATTGGTCGACAACATGCAAGCGCGACGGCCAAAAATGCTAAGGAAGGATGAAAGGCTCAAAGATCGGTAGCACAGAATAACATGGTCAACTATCTATACTGTCACACGCGGTCATGCACCAGGGAACGCGAACAAATACAGTTGGACTTACTCAAATCTATTACAGCTGTACGAGACCTTAGTGGTCAATGGTTTACCCACGGTCGGCTCTTGGAATCGACGTCTGGCTGAATGCTCCACGGACATTATTGACTATTCCACTACAGACCTCAAAAGGTTCATGTGGCTTTCTCATGATAGAGTTTCGAGAAACCATAAATAGTTGCAAGATTCCTTCAATCAGCTGGCTACGTTGTTGCTCCGATGGTGTTGAGCCTGATGATCGGCTACATCGTTCTGTCTGGTGGGCAAAAATGCGAGGCATTCAATGCAACCGAAAAAACGAAGCGCTTGTTCAGATGATAAAGACAATACTACATGCAGTGTTTTCTTCTTCATCTGAATGGAGTTGATATCCGTCTGAGTGCATGCAGCCAAAGGGCCAGGAAGGACGGGAGCAAACGACTTTTCGTGCCAAGACGCATTTACCTCATCAGGTAAAGTGTTCCTGGTAACGCCAACGCCAACGTGATTACCTAAGTGTGTTGGGGAAACCTTATGTGAACTGCGTACCTGCCTTTCCACCTCTCTATGCGTGTACACATCATGAAAGCCACCTTGGATAGCCTCGTGGACGAGTGAAACATGGAACCGAGGAAAATCTGCTGCAAAAATGGGCATCCAAGGACGTCATCTGGAGCTGACGAGATTGCTGCCCGCTCCACGAAGACTTGTTCGAAGTCGCCTGCTCATCAAAGCTCAAGAGCATCCGTATAGGATTTCGGAAAGAGAGAATGCCATATTTTCCAGTGTGTTTGTCCGATGTGGCTGCAGTATAGAGGAGTAAGTATGTCGAAGATGCTTCTGGGAACAGTTGGACTGTAAGTGGGAGTATGATAAAGATAAAAGAGCTTGGGATTATTAATAGGTCGTCGCCCAGGAGTCGCCGCCCCTGATCAAGAACGATGTTTTTGCAAAAAGAGTGCTGCGGACTGAGCCAACCTGGATCTTCTCCCTCCAAGTTGATCTCCGACCACCTTACCTTCATTAGACATTGGATCTTCCGACGTGTGTTGCCCATGACATCTTCCTCATGGACTACAGGGTCCTCATCTCTCTTAAATTGATTCGAGGACTCAGAGTCGTCGTCATTGTTGCTGTCGCCTTCTTTCTCCGAGGTCTGGCGGTCTCCTCCAAGATACCTTTACGCCAATCGCCTGATTAGATATCCCTTCCGCTGCTGCTGGAGGTCGCCGTAGAGTTAATCCAGCTCTATAAACCCTGCTCGCGGTGAGCAGAATTGTTCGGATACTTCCACTTAGCGATTTGGCCACTCGATACCTCGACTGGCAGCCGTATCGGATGCCCTGCCAATGACTTAGTATCCGGATTCTTTTGCTTACCGAGAGCCCTGAGACAGCGACCCTAGCAGCGGAAGGGATATCCCGTACCGCGGCGCGTGCATGGAGTGTATTGGCCTTTGCCGTTTGAAGTCTTGCGCCTGCTTAGCTCACCACAACCTCTGTTTCATCGATGATTTTGATCAGTTCAGAATCGGCCGCTCTGACTGCCTCATGGAGCTGGGCCTCTGCTTTGATCACAGTATCTTCGCTCTTTTAACGTCTTCCTCCGCTCATTGAATCTCTTCTTCGGCTCTTTGATCGTCCCCATCTGGATCCATCTGTGTACTACCGTGACGAAGCTGCGATAAAGGCCCTTTATCGTCTACTCTCGTCTGCGAGCGCTGGTGGACTTGATGCGGACGGAGATAAGTTGGGTATGTGGCCAGCTGCGGTGGCTACTGTACTTTCTAGTAAGGACAACTGAGGAAGCGATGGCATGTTCTATCCTACGACGAAATCATCAGCACGACTTTCCACGATCTGCAAAGTACAGTCTCCGTCAGACCTACCATGCATGGACGTCTGGCGGCGCAAGCTTGAAACAGAAGTGTCCCTGACCGCTGCTGGCGTGGGCAGTCCCTCCAAATTATTCCCGAGGCGGAGAGATTCAGCAACACCGGCTCGTCATTCATGATACTGGGCATTATCACCTTCGGCTGGGCTTGGCGACGTCTGCTCAGGTCTTCCAATTTCAGCTCTCGCACTGATCCGTATTCCCTTGGCTTGTGGACTGTTTGACTTCCCTCGGGCTCGTTTTGACCATGGTCGAGCTTTGGGCTCACCACTCTGGGCGATTGGCTGCATGATCTTGACGTAAATCGACGTCTGGGATCACGTTGTCAAGTAACGGGACCCGTGAGTTTGTAGTTTGTAGTTTGTGAAAGATCACTTGCTTAGTTTGTGAGACTATTTTGACAAAAAGGTATTCAGAGTATATTGACAAGCGTCTCAGACTGATGATTGCGTCATCTATCAGAGTTCGAATCCTGCAGTTTACATTTTTGGTCACCTTTCAACATGACGCACACTTGACCGCCTCTTTTTCCACTGCATTGGGCAGCTATTTTACGACTCTCTTTCTTGGAAAGATTTCTCGGCAAGGGCTCCGCAGTATGCGAGCAGAACACCTCGCTCGAAGAGAAGTCCTATGTCGGTTCATCACATTGTTCACCCTTATAAAGTTCGATTCCTTGAGAGGGCTTACTTTTTGGCCATCCTCGGGTGTCAAGGGGAATTGCAATACCAAAAAGCTTGCCGCTCAGACTCATTTGCCTGGCTGCTATGACAATTTGTCATCATGCTTGGTCAAAAGCGCCTCTGCAATCTTGAAGTTCCGCGCTGCTCTATTGTGATGCCGCTCTGACTTCTTGTAATGCCGCTCACCCTTCTTGATATACCGCATAATCGCTGATTTTAGGCGTTGATTCCTCCCAATCAGCCATGCAGCGAAGGATACGCCGCTTGGGAAGATCAAGTACTGCTGGTCTCCAATAGCCCGCTTGGCGAATCAAGTCAAGTATCATACTATTGTCTGCGAGCTCCAAGTCGGAGAACGAGGAAGAGGACGAGGAGCTGGGTTCGCTGTCAATGTTATCATCAACGTTGTCGTCGTTGTCGCTACCATCGTCTCCATCGTCATGGCCATTGCTCTCATCAACCCCATAATCCCATGTCTTGGTACTTTTGGATGTGTCCTTTGGCTCGGACTGCGGCATCGGTTCCTGTTTGCTAGAGCTAGCACTGCTGCCTTCAGACGATAGTGGCTTCGAAGTAATATGCAATCGAGGAGGCGTGTCGTCAACCGGTGTCGCTGCGCCGTGTTCTGGTGAAGACCAACCAAGACTAGGCACTCTGCCGGCTTGTTACACGACTTCGTCAGCGTCACTGTCATGACCCAGGGTTATGATCGTTGATGAACTCACTCTCCATTGAATGTCCACGGAAGACTCCTTCATTGCACTTGGCGTCTATCGCTGCGAGAGCTACCGTTTGCCTCCACTCAGCCACGCCTTGTAGAGGTACAGTGCCAGCTTCAGGCTGTCGAGTAGGCTCCATCCTTGGGTTCTCCAGATTGTTCTGCTTGTCGCTCGGCAGCGCCTCGCTCACGCTTGTTTCACTATTATCTCTCTGCTTCTTCCAGTAACGCTCTGGCTGACCTCTTTCGAGCGTTGGTCCCTCTCTTGGGTTTTCTTTGTCCGAGGCTCCATGGCGCTCATGTCTCTGAGCTACACCCGGTTACACTTGAAGATGCTAGCACTATTGTCTGGCAATTCTCGGAATGGCCTCCTCATGGTTCTCTCATCTGCTCTAGCAGAAGGACGGCTCATTTCGGCCCTGTTGTCTGAAGGTCCTCCCCAAGATACATATGGCCTGCTACTGAAGGCTGTGCTTCTCGGTGCACTGCGGCGACCAGGGGGCGGAGTGTATTCGAAGCGGTCCGCTCGTCGTCTCATTCTCGCAGCATCTTGCGAGGGGTATCTATTACCCGCAGGACGACAACTTCGAGTTGGTTCAAATCGTTCCGCTCGTCGCTGTCTCATTCTTGCAGCGTTTGGCAAGGGATACCTATACCCGCAGGACGATAGCTGTCAAGGAGTGGGGCCATGGTCAGTTGATTTCGGGGAAGAACGACGACGTGGTCATGGAAGACTGCATAGATTTCACGACATGAGATGTGGAGTGTGCAAGCAGAGAGCCCCGCTCAAAGAGATGTCCTACATCAGTCAAGTCAACAAAAACATTCATAGGTCCTTGTCGATTCATCACATTTTTCAGCCTTACAGAGTTCGATTCCCCAAGACTGCCTTCTTTTTAGACATCCTTAAGACGTCGACAACGTTCAAAAACAGCAAAAGATCACAACTCAGCCAAGCTCCCCGGTGGAGCCAAGGTGAGAAGCTACGAAAACTCACGAAGAGAGTTTTACTCCTGAAAGAAACAGTTCAGTTCCTAGAAGGGCGTCGCTGAGAAACAGTTCAGTTCCTAAAAGGACCTAGATTGGTAGTACAACTGAATTGCACTACCACTGCGTTAGCTGCCCGCTGGCCGAGATCCGAACGACCTATACCATTATTTATTCCACCATCCATATCCGCCCACTATGTCTTGCAATATCCGTCGGCCTATATCAGTACAGCTATGCTTACACATAGTCACCGGTCTGGCCATAACACCTTTGGCATAATTTCTCCTGCACGTACCACAGCAGCCTCGGTGAAGCTTATATATACAACTGCGCGAACAATTGTAGGTCACGCACCCTACATGGAGTGGCGGGCCAGTTCTCGTCCTATCTCTGTTGTCATATGTATAACGTGACATACCACGTGACAATTGTTAATCCTTGCCGTAAGAACACGCTGCAGTCTTTATACCAGAAGTTTGCTTGCATGGGAGCCTGAAAAATCTCATACAAAGCATGTACGGACGCATTTCCTGCGTTGCTACCGGCAAGCATGATGCGCAAACACAATAAAAGAACCTCAAAGACTACTCAATTAGCAGTAGAGGAGTTCCTTCTTTGTTTATCTGGAAAATAGGGCCAATTGCCTCTATAGCCTGCATGGAGAGCGAAATCGCAATCATTGGCCGCAATCAAGGAACTGTTTACCTCACTATCGCAACGAATGATCATGCGCATCGACACTACAACTTACTATTGCTCCACGTTACCACTCTGGGGCCTCGAGAATTCGTAAAGCAACGAGCGGTAGCAGAAGACCTGCCGTCGTAATGTATATCGAACTGCCTGGCACAGGCTTCAAGTCGCGTACTTTGTCACAAAGTCCACGGATTCCACGTGAGCGTCTCATATCACTAAGGACTCCCTGGATCTCTTTAAGATACTGGTAGCATTATTGCAGGATACTCTGGCCCAAACCTGGAAGGTTGCTGGGCACCAAATGACCGTCGGAGATTCCATCAAAAGGTTGGCGTAAGAAGGCAACAAGTTCTCGCCAATGTAGAGCTGAAGCAGATATTTGAGTGAAAGAAGCCAATAATAGATACAGTGTATCTCCGTTTGACTAAGATTAGAAGCTACCTGAATGCTTGTGGAGACGGGGAAAGGGAAAAGGGGAAATTGCTTGCCAAGACTCACCACCTAATCAGGCAAAGTGTTCCTGACTAAGCCTTGTGTTCCAAGAACCTAAAACCGACAACTGCGAGCCTTCTTGCAATCCTCCATGTCTGTATGACAGTACGTATCATGATTGCCTCCCTTCGGCAATCGTGATGCCAAGTGACAGAATCAAAAGGGGTCAAAAGATCCTGCAAGTTGGCAGCTGTCCGACAATGTACCTCAGCTCGAGAATGAGAATATTTCAGGATGCTCCGTTGAGGTTGTATTGGAGCTGCTCGTCCATCCGACAATCGAAGAGTACCTCATAAGTCCAGAAGAAGGGATCTTGTGGGCTCCGGCTTTGTTGTCTCAAGCTGCCGCGGAAGAGAATGGGTGTTTCAAGAAAGGAAGTGTGTTGCTGGAAAAGCCCGGAGAAAGAATAGGACATTGCAGTTGCTAATTGGTAAATGCTGAAGACTCCCAGTCGTGACAAAGGGATGCTGATTTGGAAAGATTCGTCGACTGGGTCAAAATGGAGCCTTTCTACCTTCAAACTGGTTTCGATCGGATACCTGTTCTTCGTCAGACATCGAATCTCGAAAAGCAGTCACAGCCCTCAACGCTGCGTTGACCAGGACACCTTACTTACCGACTTTGAGCGTCTTGAATCGGATGAGCTACTCGGACGAATCGGAATCGGAATCGGAGTTGCTGTTGCCGTCTCTATCAGCGGTCTGGGCGTCTCCTCTCTCACCCGTTGCACTCGGCTGCATGGCTAATACCTCCTGCAACACGTCGCGTGCAAGATCTTTGTTCGCTTTTGCTATATGGAGTGCTTTTCTTGCTCGGTCTATCTTGGCATCGCCTGCTCTAATTGCCTGCCCGACCTAGATGGTCAGTTTAGAACCCGAAGCACTACCGCTACGTCAGTTGCCCGCTGGCTGAAATTTGAATCCTTATTACCACTGTTCATTCCACAACGCACTCAAGCTCCTACTATCAAGGCTTTCTTGGCTTTGGATTCGCCCTGGCACGGTACCGTACAGATCTCGACACTTTTCTCGACGGAAAACACATTTTGGATACTCATCGCTCACATACCATAACTGAAGGCACAAGTAGCTTTGGTCTCTCCTCGCATCATGCAACCTAACTCACCTGTTTGCTGCAACTTATCTCCAAAGTATTGGATCCGAAGCAGTCGTTGGGACGAGATCCTATTTCGAGGTATCGACTGATGCACCTCCTTCAATGAGATCTACCGTCGATACAAAGAGGTGTCAATCACCGGATTCTGCTGATGCCAAAGTATAGGTATCGCAGCATCACTATCTCCAATCACATCTACGAACAAGTTCAAGATATTATCAATCAGGCTGCTCATTTCCCTGATACAACAGCACAAGGGCTTAACAAAGGACCTCCTAACCCCTCTAATAAGACCTCGTTTGATCTCTAATGGACTTTGTCTGCAATAGGGTAATGCGCTTTTGTTGAACTTCGGACAGCCAGCAAACCGACAGATGGCCGGTTATGAAAGTATCCCTTCCACTACTGGGGTCTTAGGACTTTTCAGGCGGAAATCGTCCGCTAAGACCCAATACGGCAGCGCCAAGCCCCCCATCTGCACCATAGGAGACGGCCCACCGTCCTACAGGCCGAGCCGATACGCACTTTCTCAGGACAATCTACAGCTTCCGCCAGCGCTCAATCAGACAGTCTGATCTCTCCAAAAATGACTTCAAGCACGCAGGCAGGCGTACTCCTCCAAGCTGTCCACAAGCCATGGGAGACCGCCGATCCAGTCAATTATTTTGGTGGCGAGTGGAAAAACAAACTCCTTTATTATTGTGTTGGCAAGCGTCCATCCTTGCTGGCCCTATCGTCTACCACAGTTCGAATCCCCGTTGTACAGTTTTGGCCTCCGTATCCTAACGTCTCGGGCCCTCGGCACTTTCTATTCCCGCTTTCCAAGCAGCAAAAGCAAAAGTTCACTACCGAGGCTCATTCAGAAATTGAATAAACGTCTTAGAGAGCCGCAGGTAGATGTTGAATCTACCTGCGACTCTGAGGCAGCTACGAAAACCCCGGGGCTGGATTTATCTGCGAAAGGCCGGCGAATGGGTTCCTGTAGGATTAGAGCCCCACTACCACTGCGTCAGTTGCCCGCTGGCCGAGTATCAAACCCCAACTATCACAATTTATTTTGAATATACTCGAGTATATACTGTCAAGATATCCTTCTTATACCCAGGCACGCTGTTGTATACATCATGTCACGTTTCCAAGACGAAACACTTTTCCGATACTCGACAGAGCGTATAGTCGACCGGCTCATCCCTGTTCATACGCCTCCGCTACCTTCTTTGAAGTCTGAGCTACGATATATTATACAATTGGTTCACACCCTCGTTGCCACTGTGTCCAAGAAATCAGATCCAATATGTTCAACAGAATAACGAACAGGACAGAGACTATATATTGCAGCATTACAAGGTAAAACCTACAAACGGTGAACATACATCGACAAAGAGGCTTCTTATTGTCCGGGCACCATGGTACAAGCGCGGAATAAAGAAGGTTCTACTTCCTAGAATGGAATACTTCCATTACTTTCCAAGGAGTATGGCTAAGAAATGCAAGCCCGAAGATAGCTATTCATGAGTAGCATCAAGCCACTTATCTGCACCCTGAGAATCGGCCAATAGTCCCGAAGGCTGAGCTGATGTCGCACTTTTGAGGACATATTCCTTGCCCTGGGGCTATTCACAGCTACCAGCAACTCTCAATCAGACGATTTGATCTATCCAATGTGACTCCAAGCACATAGGCACTCAGGCGTACGCATTCCCCCAAGTGTTCCACATGCCTAGGAGATACTTCCCACTTGTAAGCGTCTCGCTTTATCACTGTTTCATTGAGCTTTTCCACATCATCAATCGTCTTTACCAACCGCCGCACAATCCTGGCCCGAAGACGTGCACTTGCTGCGCCGACAGCGAAACCGGTCGGTCCGTGCTTTTCAGCCATGTCTATCGCGTGTGGCCATTTTGCTCGCAACCCCACACCGATACTTGTACTCAGGATCTCGAACGCGCGTGCTTCCATGGATGCAGAGATTTATTCTTCTCCGTCGTCGTCGTCGTCGTCGTCGTCGTCGTCGCTGTCGTTGTCGCTGTCGCTGTCTGTCGTCTGGGATCCGGAATCCGTGGAGACACTACTGCCTCTTGTCCCGGCGGTGCTGGGCGCCTCAACTATTTCGATGTGTCAGACAGATCCATCGTGCTGATACTTCAATAACAAGCTTGGAGTCCCTTACTGTCATTCGATTCTCCCTCAAGTTCCAGGCTTAGACCTGCATTGGAACTGTACGTGTTCTTGCTCCTGGCAGTTCTCCCTCCTCTTTTCCCGGGCAGAAAGCTAGTAATTCATTGGTAAGTTACTCTGTTCACTTGCAGAAACGAAGAATGAGTCCTGATATACCGTGAACCTCTGTCGGAACGTACGTAACGCTCTGACAACTTGTTCTGTTTTCCCATAAGGCGATCCGAATGGTGGTGGAGTTGATAGAATCCGCGTTCAGATACGACATGTTTGCGTCGAGGTACGCCAGTCTTTCCTTTCGGAAATAAGAATTCTTCTGTGATGTGGTCGGCATATCTGAATTGGACGTCCAAGATCCAGATTGGTCTTGCGGAGGCCACACCTGAGTTTCATGAAAACCGCAGCTTGTTCGAAGAGGTCGTTGGTTCTTCCGTATGGGATATGGCGACCGAGGTGGTGCACCGCGTAGTGGTAGCGAAGAGCTTGACATGCTGGGCGAGGAGGATTGATTCTCTGGTCCAATCACCAGAACATTATCCAAGCAAGGACAAGAGAGAGTGACTATTACCTTGGGGGAACTTCAATATACGAGCAGAGAGGTGACAGATATCATGATCATCTGATGTATTGATGCATGAACGTGTAGGAGCGAAAGAGAAGAACCGCCCAGTAGAGGTTGTCTCGCTTATGAGAGTCAACATGATTCAGCCACGTCATTACCGACTCATCAGTCATCCTGATCCGCCGTTCCAAACAAGAAGACTTTTCAGCTCCCAACCCGACCCTGCCGCGAATCTTCAGCGGGTGGAAGTATCGAACCACAAGGCTCAAGAGATCGATGTTACGAACTTGTGGTATCGAATCCATAGAGATTGAATACGTCACAAGCTCGGAGCACTTTGTAGGCCGATAGGCTTGCCTTCTTCAATAGTCCACAATGTAAAACCTTCTATAGGGGTCCTTGAGGGTTACAGCTCGTCACTTATAGATCTAATACTTCGTCCTTCTCGGACTTTTCCATCCGTGCGACACTGCCCGGTCAACAAAGGCTCTATCGACCTCGAACTCAGGATGTATGAATCAACCCAAAAAGACCCTGGGGATCTCTACCCCCACCTCTGTAAGTGGCTCGCATGTCTTTCTTCCCGTGATATGTCTTGTCCACTACGCATGACGCTAATACAAAATCTCCGGGTCAGTGCAAGCCTAAGGTGTCGCATAGATGCGCAAAAGCGCCCGATGCGTCATTATAACCCTCGCTGCTTCTTTCCTAGCAACCCAGGACCCTCTGTAATGAGTATACTATGCCACGACCCTCCACAATGGTCTTGCTGATCCTCATACATTTTCTTCTAACAGCTTATGTCGTAGCGGCTGATCAACCTACGTCTTCCACCGATGGCCCTTCACCACCATCCTCCAAGCTTTGGCTAACCAGGGAAGATGATCCGCGGTTCTCAATGAAAATCGATATGAGTGACACGAGACTTCCACCCACTGCAGTCCTCATGAATGCCGTCGAGTTGACTGCCCGATACGCCGAGTTGGATTACCGTGGCCATGTGCCCCAGCGTCACGGAATCGTACTTGCGCAATTCCCGCAAGTCGAGATCGCCATCATACCAGCTCCGCCAGCAAGAACAGTCGAAGTCCGTCTCGTCCTGTACACTATCTACCAAACGATACTCGAGATGAAATTTGGGGACGGGTTTAAGGAAAGTGAGATAGAGGTTTGTTGGGACAACCAAATCAAGGCTCATGTCTACTTTACTCCACCAATGGACGATTCTTCCAATGCGACAGGCCAGTTCAAAGATCTTAAGTCGTCGCCTCTGGCAGGAAACACTTCCTTTTCCGAAGATAAAACAACTAACATCACCGACTCATCCGTCAACACACTATTCGAGTGGACACCCGTCTACAGACCCGACGGCCAGAACATCCCCCCTTTCGAGGTCTTCTTCCTCGCCCTTGGCGCACTCAAAGCTGTCGCGCCCTATTCAATGACCACAAGAGTAGGGGAGCCTCTCCACATCGGCTCCGAGCTAGTCAATGCGAACATCCAGATCTGGCCGGACGTGAGACCGAGAGCTTCATCACATCTCCGGTACGGTCATGCTCTCGAAGCCATGCGGCGGATCCCGGGCTGGCAGTTAGCGCGACATAGGTTTGCGGAGTTCTTCTGTGGGATCGAGGCTAGCAGACAGCCGCTTGGTGTAGTAGTGTTGGAGAAGGGACATTTCGAGTCAAATCTAGGAGAAGGGGGTAGGAATGTATCCACCTCCTAGGTCAAGGCCACACATATGATCTGAAGCGACGCCACACATAGGATATGATAAGTTACATGCTACTCGATAGATTCTATCACGAAATTCCAAGAGATCTAAAAAAAAAATTCAGGAATATTGTTTTCTGCCATTGACACTTTCTCGAGACGTTCTGTACGCGGCGGTGCACACTGTAACATGCTGATCTACTTTAGTAGTAGAGCAGTCCATACTCCGAGTCAATGTTGAAGTGTACAGCCCACCAGCTCGACAATCAGCGATGACGGCATGGATCTTTGGTTTATGCAATCGAGGTATCGATATGTCGACCACAACTTGCATGACATCACTCACTAAACATTATGAAAAATCAATTCACTCCACCGATAGCCCGCATTCCTTCTTGATTTCTGGCTTTCGATTTCTCTGCAATTCTTTCTATCCATCTCATCAACATGTTGTCGCTTTCCATGTATGCAGAAGGAGAGGCGCGAAAATATGATCGAGATACAATACGCATGACAAAGACTCAGCGTGACTGGCTTGCCCGGCATCATCCTGAACAATATCCACACTGGGCCTCTGAAATTGAAGCGCCACATCTGCACACCACTACAATGCCGTTGTTTTCTCTTTACGCAGAAGCCGATGCGCGACAATATCATCTGGACACACTACCTATGACAAAGACCCAGCGCGACTGGCTTGCTTGGACATATCCTGAACGGTATTCACATTGGGTCACGGAAAGTGAAGATCTTCATGGAGGAGCTGGGTCTTCAACGTAAGTCTGGGGTTGATAGTTTTTACTCTTGGGCGCAGCAGCTGACATCAGAATAGGTCTGATCTCATAGATCTTTCCGAGCCTGAGGCAATCAAGGATGACAAATCACCGTCAATCAATAGTCGTGCCGTGTCAGAGCAAGCAGTAGTAAGTTCATGCACGCGGAATCAGAGTTTGGCATGTCCGAATCGAGCTAATCCTGGTCTTCTACAGCAGACGATCGGGAATCCCTTCATTCTAATGCAACTGGCAGGCATGAGGTAGACGCGGCTTTCAAGCGACTCGTCGATAGCTATAACGCCGCCAGTCAACACCTGTCCCATCAAAGCAGCACGGACGCCGTCCACCCGGTTTTTCAAGACCCTGGTCCGACCAACGGAGACTCCGCGGTATTCTATGCCCACAATGTCACAGCAATAGATCTGAAAGGCCTTAACCGCTACCGCGCTCTCAATCTTGAAGAGCAGGCACCCGCCAAGAAAATAGAGGAGGAGACAGCGGAATTGTTTGTCTTGCTTGAGGAAAACATACGCAAGCATATGGACGACTACCAACTAGCATTGCGATCAATGCATCAGCCAGAAGAAACGTTACTGGAAGAGGGCAATGCTGGCGAGCAAGCACAACCCAAAAAGGAGTGGGAGGAGGAAACGCAAGAATGGCATAGCGAAAGTATACGGGTGCTTCTGGTGGAAGCCCAGACGTCGCTTCGATGGATTCTGCCACGGAAGGACTTGCTACTGGGAAAGGGCAATGAAGGATGAGTGAGGGGATCAGGAAGATCAGATGGCTGTCATGGATCACTGTGGCCTTTCCAATCTGGATCTGGAGATGGGTAACAGATATTGGAAAATTCAAAATTGCTCGTCTCTAAATTAAATGCATAAAGGTACCACCTGTATCTCTAAACCAAAACCAACGTATAGCAAGCCAGACGCTTTGACAATATCGCTGGCACGACAACTGCTGACTTTAGCCCAGCTCGAGCGAGTCTAAATGTGCTGCTGCGCTGCCTCTACTACTGAACACTGCACGAAGGCTTCATCATCATCATCGTCATCACTGCCCATGCGCTCTGCCACGTCGCTTGACAGTCGGCACCACGATTTAAGTACGATGGCATAATCTGATTGCGATACCACGACTTAGCACAATCTGACCTCGATACCACGACTGCACAACTATACCACAAGCTAGTACGTGACCCGTCTATCAAGATGTAGGGCAATAGCTATGATACAAGAGGTCTCAAACTCCACGACCGTGAAGGGCTCCCTGCTTGTGCGTGATGACCACCTTAATGCTCTCCAGCTACGCTGCCTTCTCTTTCTTGTTACCTGCCGCTGTAGTATGTCATCTGCGGAAGACTTCGAACCTTCTGCCAAGTCAAATTACCTGGCTCTGAGTCGTAAGTGTGCGGATTGATAGATGTGCGGGAAAGCTGAAAGCCTGGGAGGATGTCCTTCTTCGGCCTTCCACTGAATCACTCAACTATCACATTGGTACAAATAATACAGTATCAACCCGAGTACATTGCGAGAAGATTCAAGCTACAGTTGCCGATCCTTCTGGCAGGTGGAACGATATCGCCCTTCGACATGCAGTATTTCAATGATCCTCCACGTTTTTCTCAGTCTCGACATTTCAGCATGGACACATAGGCAACAAGTCACAGAGCGCACGGCATAGACGAGTTGGTCGTGTGAAGAGATTCATTTAGAGCTATGGACGGTGAAGGAGACATCCGTCTCCCTCCCTCCTTTTTCACTATCGCTACTCTTAAGCACAAGTCCCGCGAACAATCCATCATTGAGCTAGGCCATCTGGCCTGCTCATTGACACCCGGTTTCGAACCTCACAAATTCGACGCCTGGACTCTTGCCTCCGCCAAAAGTCTCTCCCGTAAACTCGGAACGGTTCGCCCTTGCAACCCTGGAGGCCGCAGCACTGGCATCAGCTGTGCTGGCGGATCGCGAATTCTACGTCCGCGCCTATTCTTGGTGGCAGTGCTGCGGCCCTGCACATGTCCATCCTGACCACAGCGGCTGCATACTTCCCCACACTCATGTCCGACATGGCCTGTTTGGCAGCACCCAGAGCACATCAGTGCCAGAGTGCAATCCTCGCTCAAGTGGAGCTGATCGCAGCCCACGTTGTCACAGATCTTGGATGGGATAGCGAAAGCATTCGCTATGACGTCCAGAGAGACATCATGGGAACTCGCCAGCTGATCCACGAACTCCTGGCGTGCCTTTCGGATCTCTGATGGCGTCAAAACCGGTATTCTGACACCGTCGGGCAGATATGGTGCCTCTGAGAGCGGTATTAGTGGACTTCCTCCAGGTGGGACAGATGTAGGAACATTTCATACCTTGGATAACTTGCGTGTCTCTTGGCCGATCCTCATAGTGATCGTCAGACACAGCGCCAGACGGCTCATCCAAGCCGAACTGGGCAATTGATCTCTTCTTGGTGGATGGTTCTTCTTTAATAGCGCCAGACGACTCATCTGAGTCGAGATAGGCGGCAGATCTCTTCCTGGACTCCTCCTTGATGGCTGGAGTGAGAGTTCGCTCTTCCTGTTATGCACAGTCAGTCGGACGTCCTTCCGAATCATAGCATGTCACGTACATCGGAAGAACTTTCGGGTTTGATATGCGAGGCCTCTCTAGGATCCCGTGATCCATCTGGCCCAAGCTTCCTGCCGATCTCGGCATTCCTAGAACAGCATGGGTTATTAGCTTGTGGTAGAGGCTTCGACTGCCTGAGAGAGCAGACGTACCGCTGATAGAACTGCTCCGTGCCTTCCGCAAGTTGCGCAGACAAGGATGCTGGATTCTCTTCTACTCTCGCATCGGGCGAGATAATAGAATTCTTGACTATAGGGCGCTGAGCCTCCTGGATAAGCTCGTCCAGGGATTGTTCCCGCCCTGACTGGATGGACGGCCAGGCCTGCTCTCCAATTGGAAAGCGATGCGGTGCATCAGCACCCTGAGAACGTCTTTGGGTCGAAAAGTCCGCATCTGCGGGCCCAGGACCTGATGCTGCGTCTGCAGCTGCTTTTCGCGGATCGCTCATCAATCGCAGTAGATTTAGAAAGATATAGAAACGCGTAGTGGGTGCTATATGAGATTACAGCTGACTGCGAGGTGGTGCGGTTGGTGAGTTGTAAAGGAGAGAAATGTGTTGATGGGAACTTTTCGATTTGTGGGCTAGAAGAAAAAGGAAATTACTTCCAAGCTAGGAACTTACAAGTAACTCGAGGTATCGATTTCTTGAGATCAAACTACCGAAAGCTTGTAGCGCATCTTTCCAACGTATGTTGTACAACGAAGTCATGACCGAGATTGATTCAATTACTGAGATTTCGTACGGAAGCATGTCCTGTTGGATATCAAAGGAAGCAGGAATATACTGACAGGAGAGCGGATTATACAAGTCGTCGTACCAGCTCGTGACTGAATGGGATCTGGTAAACGAATGGGGAACGATGTGCACGGATACCTCTGGTGACGGAGGCTGCAGAATCTCAGCTATTGACGAGGGTGAAATATAAGCTTCCCAAATTTATAGTATTGAGGGTGAACCTTGATTGCGTTGCGTGGATATTGGGACGGAGTCTGCCACGGTCTTTAGCTTAAGCACTGCATACCTCAAGCAATGCTGCTCAGGTACTCAACCTGTCTGATTTTGACATAGATCGTGCACAACGGACAGAGCCAATAGCAGAGACATGAAGAAATGATCAACGGTAAGGAAGATAATAAGGGTCAATCGCCTGCGCGGAGAAACGGCATTTTAACCTCGGATTTTGATTGCCATTCGTTGCTTTTGCTCCACCCTGGAATCGATCATTATTCAATCTCCAACAGCTCGCCGATGATAGTCCCCTGACGTCTTGCATGACGATCCGACTCGTATTGCAGATCTGCCAACTTTGCCGCCTTCCCTGCCAATGCCTTGTTCTTAGCCTTCAAATCGTGACTCATGGTCCTCAAACCTTCGGTTTACCGCTCCGAATGCTACCAGACTTTCCAATATAACAATCTTGGCTCTCAACGACTCGATATCTGGATTGTAGGCGGGCTTGTTGGGTAGTGCCGGTCTGCCAAAGTGTGCAAAAGGATGGGACGGCCATGTGGAGCGGTTTCGCCCAAAGGTACGGGCTAGGAAAGGTTCAACGTAGGGCCGCCGGTCTTGCCAGGAGGATCAGAGGCGGTGAGATTTGCCAGAGGCTGTGACGTCGAAGGGATCTTGACTGCCAAAGGTCACGAATGGCTATTTGAGAAAGGGGATGCTACCACTTACCCCAGAGGCCGTTCGGGCAATGGCGATTCATCCAAAATTGATATTCTGATACTTTCGCTTCTGCTCAGTGACTAATACCTACACACCACCACCAGACGACTCATCTGAGTCGATATGAGCAGCTGACCTCTTCTTTGAGACAGTATTGTTGGGCCGTTTCTTGGTGGGTGGATGGGGGATCGTCTCTTTCTGTATTTGGCTTTGTCAAAGCGTGTTTGACAGAAAGACTAATGACTAAACTTGCATCGAATGGCTTGGTGAAGCCCTCCGCAGCTCGATCAAGGACTTCTTCATCTTCCGATGATTCATCTGAATCAACCGAGTGGTTTGGTGCTTTGTCTCTCCTCACTCGTCACGAAAAGGTAAAGCCATGTATGAGCAGTCAGCAATATGATCGCGTAGACTAACGTCGCCGATCAAAAAACTGCCTTTCAACAATACCAAATGGAAATCAGAGCCCCTCAGACCATAGACAAGAAGCTCAGTGTAGGCTCCGAAGGCATCAACGATCACTTCTAAATTCATCTGGCTATGACAATGAAAGGATGGCAACAGGACGGATTTAGGAGAGGGGGGAAAATTGCCAAAAGCTCACCACAGAACTGCCAGGAGTCGAACAGCGGGTTATCGCGTTCAGACTAAACCCTGACAGGTCTGTGCTACGAAACCCTGTAGGATTTGCTTCGTCGTATGCCCTACCATCAGGCCAATTGGGCTAAGGCCCAAGCTGAAAAATCAAGCCTTAGTAGCCTATATATATACTGTTGAAAGAAGCTCTTTGGCGGTGTAATACGACAGTTGTCACTTATTTGACCTACAGGCAAGAGGGTGTGCGATCATCATTGATATTTAATACGGGTCTGAGAACGACATGTATAAAGTAAGAATAAGCTTATCAAGTGTATGAGTTCAAACCCAACGCCAAATTATCGTTGATGAGTCTGTTACATGTCCTATTAATCATGTTTGCGCGGTCTACAAGTACGGGGACCCTAAGATCTACGAGACACCAGCGGTGGAAACAGGGAAATGCCAATTATAACAGATTGGAAGCAGCACTTAGAAAGTCATCACACACTCAACTCGAGCCATCATCTTTGACCGCCAAATCTCATACGGCCGTGTTTACACTTGATGCACCCGTTCTCGCCCTCTAGACTGCAAAGTGGGATGACATCCAGACCAGCACCGATACTTGTAACTAATTGGGTATCCTCCGCAAAGATCCCAACACTTCTTCCCAATTGAACCGTTGCTTTCTCGCCTTCATTCCTCACGGTATCTCAAATCTCATTGCGCTATCCTTTCGCTTGCGAGAATGAAAGTGAGAAGACGGAGAGCTGATCTGTCGCTTCGGCAACGTCTCTCTGTATGGGGAATGTATGACCTCTACCACCTCCGGCGGTTTCATTATTACTAGCCAGAAGAGCATTGAAGAGTCGTATGTTCGAAAATCCAGACAACGCTTCGCGGCTTTGGCGGCCGCTTTGGCTTTGGATTTCAGTTGCTGTTTCGCTATAACTTGTCGAACACTTAGCTTTTCAATTTGAGGGCCTTGGGGCTGCTATTGTGGATTATCAGCATCATCTTCAACGTCTCCTGGCCTTTTCAGACCACCGACTATAACAATGGACAACAGACCCCCATCTTTATCAGATATCACACCATGGACGGCTTCTTCAGTCCCAGCAATCCTCGATGCACTCGGTTCGCTTTTTATAGGTCTGGGATCACCGAGAGCAACCTCAATGTCATTGAACTCAGCTCTCGATTGAGCCACCATTTCCAGGGATCTGCCGCGCTGTGATGAGAACTTATCGTGGGTTGACGTGCTTTTCTCGAGGTTCCGTCCCACGGCAGGGACCCTTGATGCTATGTTATTGAACACGGAACTAACACCGAGGGGTGGCTGGGCCAGTCCTGTGATTGGAGCTTGCGCTTGCTGTGACAACTCGAAACCAAGATTAGCATTCGCAGCATGGCCACTGGTAGCTGCCATAGGAGTGGTCACCTCAAGGTTGTTCATCGATGCATCGGCCTCCCTAATAATGATAGGCGTTTTAATATAATATGCACTATCGGAACCCCTTTCAGAGACTTCGATTGCACCCGGCAGACATCTCGTACGTATTTTCTTTGCCGATATTTTGAATGGGAGACCGAACTCAGAGCTAACGGCAGGAAGCACTCCTACTCTTCGTCCTCGAAAGGTGGCCGCTGCATTTGATTGTTGTCCATATTGACGTTCAGAACCAGCCTGGTTTCGGTCGTCCCTCCTCATGTCGCCACTGGGTAGCTTCCCTCGTTTTTGTCTCTCCGGTACCGATGAAGTCATCCACTGGGGAATCTCCTGACCTGGATTTTCTTCCATGATACCAAGTAGCCGAGCCGCATCCGCGCTCAGAGGTGCTGGAAGTTTTGGGCGTAGGGGAAGGGTTTCGTAACCTTCTAATCGCACTTTTTTGTACGCACGTGGAGGAGATCTTGGTAATATATCCTGTTCCGAACCTACTTGGCCATCATCTTAGTCCTTAAATACTTTGTTTTTGTGAAGAGAGAAGTTACGAGAGCTCACGACTTACCATGCTGGGCTTGACGGTCGCTTTCGTCATCAGACCGGCGCTTACGATCCTGGAGAAGAATGTCGCGCTCGAGAGAAGGAGATCTGTGAGAGGCACGGTATTGTTGTTCTTGATAATGACCATGATCACGGCCCCAATGATGGTGATACATCTTGAAAGATATACTATAACTCAATGTGGCGTTCTACCTGTTTTGTCGACTCAAGTTCTGGATGTTCTGTTGCTGGAAAAAAGTGGTAGGCATCAAGGTCTACATGTGAAACATCCCCAGGTTGCTTGACCTTCTCCAGAAATGAGTACGCCGCATCAGGCTGCTCTGTTAACAATGAGAAAGTTGAATGTATGGTGGTACACAGTCAAAATTTGAGAACGATGGATGGATGAGCTTCAGGATGTCCGAGGGCTGGTCGAACACCTGAAAGAAGACACACCAGTACTGGGCTGCTTTACCAGCACTAAGAGAAATTATTCGTTGGGAAGTATATGCTGCAGCGAGGATGAACGATGCTTGAGAATGATGTCGCCATGAGAGCATTCAACAATATGGCCTACAACAGAAAAACTTTATCATAAATTAACGCAGGGCCATCAATACAGTATCACTTTCTGTCAGCCTAACAAATCTCATGCTATTGTTTCTCCCGTCTACCTTACTCTACATCGCGGCCTTATTCCACGTCTTCTCTACGGCATCTCCCAATCTTGATAGTATCTCTGTCTCAAGGCTATATAGCCTTGCTTAAGTTTTTACTTGCAGGCCCAGTGGTCGAGCAAACCTTACTCCCAGAGCAAGGAGTGGAGGAAGGTGTTGTTATTTCATTCTACAATACCTTCGAACAGCGCAATGGGCCACGAGTCCAGACTTCGTGACGTATCAATACGAAGGATATGAAAAAAGCAGATGCAAGCCGCCAGAGCATGTCCAGGACCTTGAATGGGAACATTCGTTACTCAGGATGTCTGGGATTGTCATTTGCGACGAGGGGTATCTGTTGAAAAACTGTAGCAGCAAAATTATCGGTTGCGGTACAGTGGTTGAAGGCTGATTTCTACATCGTTTCTACGGCCTCACCACTTCCGGATGGAATTCTTGATTGGAAGGGGTACATGCCCTTGATTGAGTCATTACCTGCAGACCAGTAGTGGAGCAGGGTTTCCCTGCCAGCGCTAGGAGTGTAGGAAGATGTGGATCCATTCTCCCTCCCAGATAACTATCCGGCAGCCAGGCTGCGCTACAAAACAGGAGCAATGAAAAGTTTCGTTATACCAGCTGGCGTATCGTCCATAGAGAAATGGGTACGATTAGCCCAGCTCCAGAAGAGGACCCTTCTCAGAAGATCTAATACAAGTCGCATACCTTTCGAAGGTGGGTAGCGAATTGGGGAACAACTCCCTCGGCTGCAAGCTTGTGTAGTCGAGTGTGAACATCCTGCCACTAAGGGTCGCCGTAGAATTACATTCCAATCTATAACCCCTGCTCGCGGTGGGCAGAATTGTTCGGACACTTCGACATAGCGGATTGAGTACTCGATACGTCGACTGCCAGCCAAATCAGATACCCTGCCAATGCATGAGGGGTTTTCTGCTAACCGAGAGACCTGGAGCTGCGACCTTAGCAGTGGAAGGGATGATCATCAGGAAGCAGCTAATTACACGGACCTGGAAGAAGTCCAGGTCGGTAGGCTCACCATTCCAGGCAGCGATCGGAGAGGCCCAGGCAAATGGTCGCTCGCGACGCACCAGCGACTCTAAATGCTTGCTATAAGTTTACCACTCCCTCGATAGGTCTCTTTGCTACAACCTCACAGCTACCAAACTCAAAACATCTACCGAAACAAGGACTTCTCCGACTCCCTGGTGAAGGATATCAGTCCTTCCATCGAGACACAGAAGCCAAAGCTGACGGCCGAGTATCTGTATATATTATGCCGAGCGGCGACGAAGATGAGGGCCTTGCTGCGAAACATCAGAGACCAGGTAAGTCTACGAAAGGTCCATGCATCTTGGCACGAGACTGACTGTCATACTACTCAGACGATCCGTAATGAAGGAAAAGCAATCGATTTTTGCCAAATACCTGCCGTAACCGTACTGCTTTGGACCGTATTTCACCTTCTCGGGTAACGAGTCACGGTGGTCACATCGTTCGAAAGCAACGTGCAACGTCAAGGGATAATCGACGAGTTTAACCGGCAAGATCTGATTATTAAGATTCAGAAGGCCGCGTAAGGGGGTAAAATAACTGTATTATATACTGTAAGTCGTTCTCGTTGCTGCTGCAGGTTTGAATCAAGTACTAATAGTGAACCCTTTGAAAGACAACAGAACAGCATAGCCAAGGGCCAGAATAGCAGAAGATAGGGGTGTGTGTACAGTAATTGGATGCCTTGTCGCTCTGCGACTTTGCTACGAAATCGTTCCGTTGCAAAGTCAAGCAGTTGCAGGAAGCAAAGGACGATGGTTTCGGTGGCTGCTTTAGAGGGCTGTTAATGAGAACAGCCATTGAAAATTGGGAAGGGTTGAGAATCAGATTGGAATTCAAATAGATTCCATCAGGGAGCCACATGTACTTCAGAGACTTAAGTGTTCATCGAGAGTCAAGTACCATTATATTTTGAGGCACTATCTCACTTCCAAAGACTGGGGCAGGAGTGACTTTCCAACATATTATCGACCATGATCCCGAGTTCGATGAGGGTCATGATGAGTGCGAGAGCGCCAAGGATAAAGCAGAATCCCAAGAGCTAGATCAAAAGAAGCTTGGGGAAGAGATGGAGGAGCTGGAGAAGGCGGCGGAAAAGGCGAAAAAGAAGCCTGCGCTGGGCTCGAAGAAGCGAATGGCTTACGCCAAGCCTATAATAAGTCAATATGGACCTCGCAAGCCGGAAAAGGTGGTAATGGCTAAGCAGGAGTTGTCAGAGGAGTACTCACCAAATAATCCCAAATCGTTCTTGCAGGTCGAGCTCGAAGGCAAAGAGAGCGCGAGGAACAGACTGCGTGATAAGTAGTCACTGCTCGATAGACAGCTTGTCTAGCAGCTTAACAAGGGCGGAGGTCTTAGGAGATGAATTATAGATAGTGGTGGGAAGAACGACTTTTAGTAGGTAGGCCTCCTACGTTCCGGCGCGGCGCAAGTTGTTTGGTGTTACATTGAACGCTCGAATTTACCCTGAATTGAACCCAGAAATTCTTGAACAAATGCGCCAATCAGGACACAGATGATAAACTTCAACATGCAGGTGCAAGGGTCTGCCGTATGCGTATGTTGTAGCCAGGACTACCCCAGATTAAATAAATCTGGTCAGTAGAAAAACTGCCAAGCTCCAACAACTATCGACCACCGCTGAACTCGTCTGGACTGTCGCTCTGAGCCGAACTGACTGCTTCATCCCGGATCTCATGCTGTTTGGCTATTGTAGACATCATCTCACACACTCGATGGGGACTTCCGGTAGTTGAAATGATAAGAGTACTCCTATTCTCAATGGGCTGCTTCGTCTGGTCCTTTGTCTTCAATACCACTGAATTAACACACCAAGATACCGGATTTTCTTGCAGAATATGAAGTAGCCGAACCGCATTAGCGCTTAAAGGTAGTAGAGGTGCTGTAGTTACTGGGCGTAGGGGAAGATTTGAGAGAACTTCTAATCGCGGGTTTCTAGTGCGTACGTGGTGGGCATCTCGGTAATCTATGTTGTCCTAAATATATTGATAATCAGCTGGTCTTTTATTGCGGATGTCGAGGCTGAATCTGTAGGAGGAGCGAAGTCATGGCTTACCGTGCTGGGCTGGCTTGTTGTCCTTTTCGTGAACTCGGCGGTTGCGATCTTGGAGGCTGTCGTGCTCGGGAGAGGAAGACTTGTAAGTAGCTTGATACGTTTGTCCTTGATGATGACGTTGTACGCAGTTCCTATCCTGATAGTACATCTCGCAAACTCGTCCTCACTTTCAGGGCAACTAACTGACATCCGTGTCGATTGGGGCTTCACCCAGCTTACCGAATGAGGCTGTACAGACCAAGGTGAGACGTCGTAAAGTTGATTGATCGTATTGGAGTAGAAAATGGAGTCGCGCAGCAGGTACAGTCGCCAACAACCAGAGATAGAAATGCCCAGCAAGTATGGTGAGGAAAGACTGCTAATTGAGAAAAAGGATAATAGCAGTCAACGGTATTAATAAGTGAAGAGCTTCATCGCACACCAATAAACGGCTAACAACGCAATCGACCCGCCCAAGGAAACAATATGAAAAGTCCTACAACGAGTCAAAGATAGCATGGTAAACTTGGAAAAGCTCATGAGACAGGCCTGAACACTCCCACCGCCAAAAAGAACTACCTTAAGCTACTTCTTTGACCTGACAGAAGATGTCTCCGGCGACGGTCGGTAAGGAGACACTGCAATAAACGAAAAACCGAATGATAATACAAGATTCAGACTATGAGCTGTTGATGGTCATGAACAACTAGACGGTCAGACCTTCGGATTGTCGCACGAGTGATTGACAGCATTCTCTGCTTCTGAAGCTGATTTTACTCTGTCAGGAAGAATTTGTCGAAGTGGCCGTTCCTCGTCTTGCCTCCAATCTTCCCTCCTAGCTCCCTCTTCAACATCTTCGTTGGCGTCCTCGGCGGCAGACTCTCGAAACTCCTCCCGTACGTCGCGACCGCATGCGCAATAGCCTTGTCATTCTGAATGAACGCATCCATATTCAAGTTCCTCACGTTATCGCCAGCTTGGTGATAATTGCTGTCATACGCCACGCCAGCTTTACCTCCAAACAACGCTACTTCTTCCGGCGTCTTGATGCCCTCAGCACCGGTGAAGAGTCCCCCGGCTGGGATACCAACGTCTTGGAACGCTGCATAATCGGAGCGGCCATCAAATTTATCAGGCACCCACTTGAGTCCAGCATCGTTGGTGAAATAGTCCTGGAACAGCTTCTCCGCCTGTGCGGAGCCTGGCGCACCAGCTACGCCGAAAGCGTCGCCGTCTCCGTCATAGATGCCGTATTTGTAGTTGGGCGAGGCAATCATATCGAAATTGAGATTGAGCCGGATCTTGGCCTTTTCAGCATCAGAAAGGGAAGCCACATAGTATGTGGAGCCGAGAAGGCCAAATTCTTCAGCGGAAACCCAGACGAAGCGGATGGCGTTGTTGACGCTGTATTTGGCGAGCTCGATAGCGACTTCAAGGATTCCAATGGAGCCGGAGCCGTTGTCGTTGATGCCAGGACCCTGAACGGGCAGGGAATATTAGTACCGCGTAATAACCAAGCATGGAGAGAGAAATGAAGACGCACCGCATCCACTGAATCCGTGTGTGCGGTCAGTACAAGAACATTATTGGGATCGCCACCTTTTGTCTGCGCAATGACATTGTATCTATTCGACGCAGTCAGTGCCATCGGCGTTTTGCTTGATTCTCAAGTCTGTAGACTCACGTCGTGCGGTTTTCCCGAATAGAAATCACATTGATATCAGCAATAAGCGTTGTATTTCCAATGAGCTGGTTCTTCAAAGCCGTTCCATTTGCCAGTGTGATCCCTGCAGTAGGAATCAAAGGGCCTTCCGGACGTTCTTCGGCACCTAAAGTGCCAGCTAGACTCGTCTCATTAACGTTGTCGTAAATCACTGCTGCAACAGCACCTGCGGCGCCAGCAAGAGCGGATTTGAGACCGAATTGGCAGGTGCCACGGGAGATAAGGGCGATCTTGCCGGTGAGGGTGGCTGGGTAATCGGCCTTGATCGATTGTCAACACTGGGGTTTTGCCAGATCATATGGAAGTGGGAGTACCGCTACGCAGCCATTGTTCGCCACCAAAATTAAAGGCTGTGTAAATTTTCCCGATGGCGAGTAGGTGAACAGCCCAGCCTTCTGATCCACACCGCCCACTTTGAGACTGGCATTTCCAGCGGTGTACAGCTCGACGAAGGGTTGGAGCTTTACGTCATAGTAGTCGCCAAGGGCGGCGATTTGATCGTAAAGGTAGTTGATAGTCGCATTGTGACCAGGACCGCCGAAAACGCGATTACGCTCCGGGGTGGCATAAGCAAAACCTTCGAGAATCCTTGACTTTGCCAAGAGATTCGAGCGGAGGAGTGCACGTCGAAGTAGGTTCTGTCGAAGCTTTAGTTTGTACAAAGGATCTAATGGGAAGAAGGAAGCGTACCGATTGCACCAATGGAAGAGCCCTAGATTCAAGGGATGTAGGGATTGCCGATACAAGGGAGGAGACGGCGAAAATGGAAACAAGGGATCCAATCTTCATCTTGAAAGAATAGCACAGGCCAGTGATTTGTGGACTAAGGACGGGTGTTGAGAGATGTAGGGCATGCTCCGAAGGAGGAGTTGGTCACTCTTATAGCCAGGCAATCCTCCGTTGCGATTTTGACCTCGGATGCACACTTGGAGCTCCTGGCTTCTTGCATCGACCGCCACCCACTCTACGTGATCAGGAAGGTACTTGTACCTGTCCGTGACATTTCACCAGACCCTCCACCACATCTATCCACATCGCCCATTGGCCACCAGTAGTCGACTTGTACTTTGGGCAGGTGTCCGCATGAGCCCTGCATGTTTGCATTGCACTCTCCGAGGTTGGGTAGAGGAGCGTGGAAGGTGCCATCCAAAGAAGCGTCGTATGTGAATGAAGAGAGGACTCGGCTAGCAGAAGCTTCGGTGACCTTTCAGTCTTATGCAGTCTCCCCGCTCTGTAAAGTCTGATAACGGTGGAGAGGATCGATGCGGCAGGTGCCAAGCAATCGCCAAGCCGAGTGGGCTCCTTTGAGCTCTGGGCCGATGGCGCCGGCGTCTTTGGTGAACGTCTGGTGGAGCCTTGTGTGTTGTGGTCACAGGCATTGCCATATGCGTCAAGCCCTCGCGAAGGCTGTATCAGTGGGTTCGAAGCTTCAAGGGCGTAGATTGTGCTCAAGCTGGCTTTCCGTGAAGCTTAGCATGGAAGCACTTGCTCTGGGGAACGGAGAGGCGGACATCTGCAGAGAATTGGAGAACCTATCAAGCGTCGACGAATCACGATTGATGGAGGCTAAGGCCGAGGGATGCAGCTAGTCAAAAGGATTTGCGTGCATAACAAGCCTGGCAATGGAAGAACTTCTTATCGAGACTGAATCCGAAGTCTATCCGGGGCTAGACCCTATCGAGCTACCTCCACTTTTGCATCATCTCCAAGTCAGCAAGACGTGTAATCCCAAAGGATACACCCGTCACGTACTGGCGTTAAAGCCTTCACTTGAACGTCTACGATGATAACATGTTGTTACGATTCGACTTCTCTCACCAGTGCGAAAATTTCCCGGTAAGGAGGCATCACATGCTTGGGACGGATTGCATTATATTGGACTACAAGCCAGGATTGGGACATGCTTCGATACTAAGTAGGCCTCTGATCATTTCTTTGATACTTTTGAAGCCAAAAGGTGATAGCTTTCCCACTCGAGATCGGGTCATCAGGCCCCAATAGCTTGCAGAGTCGGAATTGTGTCTTTCACCATGTCCTTTAGACTACGAAAGTTGATGCCAAGGATATCCTTCGTCCGCGAATTGTCATATCCGAAGTAGCCTGCAAGGAACGTCAGTCGAGCGGCTTCTCTGGTGTACTGGACAGGATGCCCACCTTCAGGGAACTCTCCGCCCTCGGTAGCAATCTTAGATGCCACATCTGGCAACTGCTCTCGAATAATGTCGGCAATCTCCCGGTTGCTGTAGTAGCCGGCCGTGACGAAAAAGCGTTTCCCAGCTGCCAAAGGTCGCTCTGCGGCACGAATGTGGGCCAATGCCAGGTCCCTGACATCTGTCCAAAGATAGGCACCTGCCGCTGGGATCTCATCTTGCATTTTTCCAAGCATCATATCTCGAATACGCTGGTTGGATGTATTCAACGTGTCAAGAGTTTGGAGCTTAGGGTGGATCGGGCCGAAGACCATGGGAGGGTTCATCTGCAGTATCATTAGCTTGATAGGGAATGTGCGGATGCCAGTCTGTACCGTCGATATCGTGAAATTCGGCTTCTCCGTTTCAACGAAATCCCAAGCAGCTTTCTCAGCAAATGTCTTAGATGCTCGATAACCGCTGATGGGATCTTGTATTGCTTCTTCTACGGTGATTGGATTCCAATCCTTTTCGCTGTATGTGTAACCAGGTCTATTGCCGACATTCCGCGAGAAGATGGCTGCGAAGGAACTCGTGATTATCTTGGAAGTAGTATTAGCGGATGGCTGTTGGCTTCGGGATGAGACGGCTCACGACACGCTTAACTGATGGCGCATTCTTCTTGACAGCCTTCAAGACCCCGGTGGTACCAATGATTGCAGGATCCAGAAAATCTTTCTTCGTATCGGTGACGTTGAAGTGATATGGTGAGGCGGTATGTATCACCCACTCGAAAGGTGGATCAGATTTGACGGCCTCATCGAAAGCACCTTCTTCGGCCATGTCGGCCACAATAGCAAAGTCTAGCTTATCAGTGCCATAGTTGGGAAAGGTATCTGTGAGCATCTGGGCTTTGGCATCGGATCGGACAGTGGTTACCACGGAGTGTCCTTGTATGAGAAGGGCCTCAAGGACATGTGCGGCAATGAAGCCGGAGCCGCCTGTCAGTAGCACACGTGTCATTGTGCTGTAAATAACAGATTGGATCGTGGGGTAATGATGTTAATGCGAAGATTTGTATCTTTGAGAAAGATGGGACCCTTTGGATTAATAAAGCCAGGGCCGAGGGTTGCCGACTATGAATGACATCAGCAGCATGAGTTAAATCCGCGCTTCTCTCCGATGAGTGAACGGAGCGATCTGTCGCCGGACGATAATTCACATGGATCTGCCGGTGGTGGAAAGTGCTTCCTATCCGCATTGAACAATTTGTACCCTCTCAGGCCGCAAACGTCGGCATCTTAAGGCCGTGGACACCTGAATACGTCGCGCTCTCAGGAGACTGCCAGTTTTTCAGCAAGCTTGCATCCGTCAATCTGAAAATTTCCACTGCGAGTGGGCGACAGCAGTCCAGCATATCGTCGCTACCGGAGTCTTTGCCCCAGCCCCATGCAGAGAGATCGCCTCCAGGGCAAGTTGAGAGGGCGCAGAGAAGATCTATCTCGGCAAAGAATTCGAAGTAGTCTCCAGACTTCGCAGGACACGGCTCCCTGTCATCAGATTAGTATGGATTCCATTGGGTAGCGCAAGGAATCTGACATGTAGTATTGGCCATCTTTGTTCAATCCGGTGACTTGAAATACGTTGAGGACATCGTGCACGTCAGATTCAACAAGCCCGAATGGAAGGATTGCTCGAGTTAGATTGGAATGGCAGTGAAAGTCAAATGCTTTCCCGCTAAGCATCTGATTCATCTGCCTTTGCTTCAGTCAAGCCTCATCCACAATTCGCAATTGTACTGACATATGGATCACATCTCGTGCCGAGGAGCTATGCACATCAGCTTTCTTGCTGCTTTCGGAAGGGGTTTCAGGGGAGTGATAGCGTACATCATGGACCCTGCCGCCAACATCGTCGCTGTACGCAGCCAGAGTGTCGCCGACGATCGTACACATGGGGCGCAGATAAGGGAGACAGCTCCACAGTCGATCAAAAGCCGTGACGTGGGAGCGATGCAGTTGGCGGGTTCGACTTGCCCAAAAACGTTCTCTTGGATTGTCGCGTGCCCAGAGGTTGAGGTCTCCCACTTGAGGGCCGTATGGGGTTGATAGCCGGCATACATGACCATGCGGCACGGCAAATGCTTTTCCAGATCTGATGGGTATCTCGAAAGACTCAATCAGCTCCCTGCACGTCGACGAAGCAAATTTGGTGTAGAAGTCCTTATCTACGTCCAGTATGGAGCCTTTGGTGGCTTGATATGCAGGAGCTGGAGATCTTCCAGTTGCCATGATTGCTGAAGAACAAAGGGCCGTGAACATGGAGGTCTAGAGCCAGTCGTCAAAAGAAGAGGCCATGACTTCCCCCCGTCCAGGGATGCCGTCGATAGCCGCACAAGGCCCGAATGGCCACAGAAGGAGGCTGAATTACAACAGTAGCAGGTCTTGGCGAAGAGCCCAGGCGGATGATCTGCAGACCCCAGATGCCTTCCATGATGATGATAAGGCAAGGTAAGGTAGCATCATCTTCGGAGGCACGATACAAGCGCACGCTAGTCCATGTGCGATTTGCGCGAGACATTTTTGAAATCCATTAGTATCCCAGCTACCCCGCTCCAACAGCCGCCGTACAGCGGAATCGAAACCCTTGTATAAAGTTGCTTGTTGTGTCGCTTGTAATCGGGAATTCAGACACCTCAGACTGTTGACATCCTGTCATCGCTGCCATTGGTCCAAACTATCGAGTGACTGGATCATCTCCATTAGTACAGCTCATGGACTGTTGAAGACCCGCTTGAAACACAGCAACGCCACGCACCGCCAGAGCCATCCCCCATTTGCGTGCCAGACAGCTGGATAGCCATGTTCAATTCAGACAAGCACGATCTTGAGAAGGTGTCAGCGGATTCCAACGTCGGGCCTTTGCCAGAGAAACTCAGCAGCAATGACCTCGAGACGTTCGACGACACAGAGAGCGACGCCAAATATGGGACCACTCAACGAGGGCTCAAAAGCCGTCATATCCAACTCATTGCGCTGGGAGGGTGCATAGGCACGGTAAGTTTCCCCCATCCCGCTCTGTTAGCTTTTCCATGGTCGCTTCTCAAGTCTACCATTGCTTGTCCTCGACGATAGAACCTTTCGGCGCTGATGATTTCCAGGGACTATTCGTCGGTACGGGCGCAACTCTATCGACTACGGGACCAGCTCCGTTGTTCATGTCCTTCGTTGTCATATCCGGACTGGTCTGGGTTGTCATGCAAACTCTTGGAGAAATGTCTGCCTACATACCAACTTCTGGATCATCTGTGCCCCTCTATGTCAAACGATATGTCGAGCCCAGTCTGGCTTTCGCGGCTGGTTGGAACTACTGGTGTGCTATGCTGGCCTTCGGTGCAACTTTTGCGTTTGCTGAGTCAGACCAGGTACGCCTATGCAATGCTGGTGGCCAGCGAGGTCTCCGCGAGTGCCGTTATCATCGAGTTTGTACTCTTCTGCATCCTCAGCAGTTCTGTACTGATAGTCACAGCTACTGGTCAAATCCGGTGCCTGTAGCCGTGTGGCTTACCATAGTCCTTGTTACCATAGTGATGCTGAATATCTTCGTGGTCAGCTGGTACGGTGAATCAGAGTTCTGGTTCGCGAGTATTAAGATCATTGGTATCCTCGGCCTAATAGTGCTGGGGGTTATCCTCTTTTTTGGCGGAGGTCCGAATCGTGATCGCCTAGGCTTTCGTTATTGGCAGAAACCAGGAGCATTCATTCCTTTTGCGGCACCGGGAAATACCGGAAAGTTGTGAGTCCCACAATCTCCCCACAAACCGTGTCAAAGCCGGAGACAACGCAGGTTGCATGGCAAGTGTTGGACAGGAGGTCCCACGCTCATTGCACATCTTGCTGACGCCTATCATCACGCAGCTTGGCATTCTGGACGGCTTTGGTCAAGAGTGGATTCGCCTTCATCCTTTCGCCGGAGCTCATCGTCTTGGCTGCTGGGGAAACAGGTATACAGCGCCCGGTGGCGAAGTGGGCGCTTCAACATGCTGATTTGTCCACAGAGGCACCTAGACGCAATATCCCTAAGGCTGCTAAGCGATTCGTATATCGTCTTATGGTCTTCTATATCTTGGGAACACTGGTCATAACAGTCATTGTTGCATCGAACGACGATCTTCTGCTACAAGGCGTCAGTAGCGGCGAAGGCAATGCAGGTGCAAGCCCTTTCGTCATTGGAATCAAAAGGGCCGGTATTCGGACTCTTGACCACATCATCAATGCGGGTAAGCAGACCGTCGTGCCCGAATCGTAGCGATATCTGACAGTATCGTAGTTATTCTTACATCAGCCTGGAGTGCCGGGAACAGTTTCATGTTCGCAGGAAGTCGCTCTTTGTACAGCTTAGCATTGAACGGCCAGGCGCCCAAGATCTTCCGGACTTGCAACAAGCATGGTGTTCCCTACATGTGCGTGGCTGTCACCTCCTTGTTGGCCTGTCTTGTATACCTCAGCGTTTCTAGCGGCTCAGCCAACGTCTTTCAATGGTTTGTCAACTTGACAACGATATCCGGCTACATCGCATGGATCATCCTCCTCATAGCGTATCTACGCTTTCGACGAGCTCTCGAGTACAACGGCATACTTCACCAGAGGCCTTACAAATCTCCTGGACAGCCATATGTGACGTACGTCGCATTGGGTTTCTTGATAGTCCTCACATTGACCAACGGATTCCAAGTGTTCTTCCCTGGAAAGTTCACTGTATCGTCCTTTCTGGCTGCCTATATCACGCTGCCTATTGTGATTGTACTATACCTGGGGCATAAAATCTGGTTCAGGACACCGCTGTTTCTTCGGGTGCACAAGATCGATGTATATACTGGGAAAGACGAGGCTGATCGGCTTGAGGAAACTGATGTACCTCCAGTGCCGAAGAACGTGCTACAGAAGATCTGGTTCTGGATAGCTTAAATGACGTATACAACCAAACAAGTCTTGTTTTTGTTTCCCATGACTCTATAATGAAGTTTAGAGCCTTAGAATTCTCTGTTCCTTCGTGAGCTGAGTAAAAACAGGTGTCGAGGGTATGTAAGGGCGACAAAACGCACCGTTGTTGCCACAATACTCATTGATCGGAATACATCCACTATGCTGCTTTTGTCTAACCGATGATCGACCGCTAGCACGACGAGCACGTGCATGCAAGGGTGCGTCTACCGACAGCTTCACATACAGCAAGGCCTATCTTGCCTCAGTCTGTCGTTCCAACTATTAATATTGCCAAGCGACATGACACCCCATTGGTTATTGTCATGATGTCTGATGCTCTGAATCGGACCTTCCAAGATCTGAGGTCGAAACATGAAGACACCAGAGTCAAGGCTGCCGGTGAGGTCCACACAGCCGTGGTGCTAGCTGCGAGAGGTGACTTGACTTGACATCTGCTACAACAAGAGAGCGACACTAATCCGGTCCAGAACTCCCTCCCGATCATTTCCAAGAATTCTACCACAACCTCAATCACCGCCTGGGGCAGCTGGTGGTCAATGGTTCCGACCCGAATGAAAAGATTGGAGGAATCCTCGCTATTGAAAAGCTGATCGACTTCGACGGCGATGACGCTGCCCAGAAGACCACCCGTCTTGCTGGATACCTCAGAGCTGGCTTGAGAGCCAATGACAACAATGTGCTCCTCTATGCTGCCCGAGCCCTGGGCCATTTGGCAGTTCCTGGCGGCGCGCTCACCGCAGAGCTTGTTGAGAGTGAGGTCAAGTCGGCTTTGGAATGGCTTCAATCGGATCGGCAAGAGAATCGTCGCTTCGCCGCCGTCTTGGTTATCCGTGAGCTGGCAAAGAATTCACCGACCCTCATCTACGCCTTCGTACCTCAAGTCCTTGACTGCATCTGGGTGGCTGTGCGCGATCAGAAAGTACTTATTCGCGAGACTGCCGCCGAGGCTGTTGGTGCCTGCTTCGAAATCATCCTGACCCGTGATCCGAGCCTGCGGGACCTTTGGCATAGCAAAATGTACGAAGAAACACTTTCAGGCTTCAAGTCGAGCAACCTCGAGTATCTCCATGGGTCGATGCTCATTCTGAAAGAGCTGCTGCAAAAAGGGGGCATGTTCATGCGAGACGACAGATATCGCGACGCTTGCGAGGTTGTCCTCCGTCTGAAAGATCATAAGGAATCGAGGATCAGAAGCCAGGTCGTTTTGTTGATACCGCTGCTGGCAGTCTACTCCCCTCTTGACTTTGCTCAAAGTTATCTCCACAAATTCATGATATATTTGCAAGGCCAGCTTAAGAAGGACAAGGAACGCAACACAGCTTTGATAGCTATCGGCAAGATTGCACATGCTGTGACCAGCGCAATAGCTCCTTATCTGGATGGGATCATCGTATTTGTCAGAGAAGGCTTGAGTGTCAAAGCGTACGACTTTCCTCTTCTTTCGTTGCGGTTATTCTGACCCGATCATAGACGAAATCGAATAGGCATAGATGAAGCACCAGTTTTCCAATGCATCAGCATGCTCTCGATCGCGGTCGGGCAGACTCTCAGCAAATACATGGAAGCGCTTATGGACCCGATGTTTGCCTGCGGCCTGAGTCCATCACTCACGCAAGCACTCGTCGACATGGCTCACTACATTCCTCCTATCAAACCAAAGATCCAGGATAAACTGCTGGATCTTCTTAGCATCGTTCTTTGCGGACGACCATTTAGGCCATTAGGCTGCCCAGACAACAGGATACCCCCTCTTCCAGCATTTGCCAAAGACTACAACCTCTCCCTTGCTGACCATCGCGATTCAGAAATTACGTTGGCTCTGAGTACGCTCGGCAGCTTTGACTTTCGTGGTGAGTAGTCTGAATCACCAAAAAAAATAAATTTGTCATGAGCATACGTGCTGATCTCTTGCTCCAAGGCCACCAATTGAATGAATTTGTCCGCGACGTCGCTATCCGCTACGTCGACAACAACAACCCCACAATCCGTAAGGCAGCCGCTTTGACCTGCTGTCAGATATACACGCAGGACCCGATCATCCATCAGACAAGCTCCCATGCTATCAGAACAGTCGCCCAGGTCGTCGAAAAGCTCTTGGTTTTGGGCGTGGCGGATCCAGTAGCGGATATCCGCAAGACTGTCTTACGCTCGCTGGACTCGAAATTCGATCGCCAGCTCGCCGCTCCTACCAACATTCGGTCTCAATTTCAAGCCATCAATGACGCTGACTTTGAAGTGCGCGAAGCAGCGATAGCAATGATTGGGCGACTTACGGACATTAATCCTGCCTACATCTTCCCAAGTCTGCGGAAGTTGCTTGTCAATCTGATGACCGGCATCCAAATCTCCAAAGATCCGAAGTACGAAGAAGACGCTGCTAGGCTGATCAGTATTTTCATTGCAAATTGTTCGAAGATTGTCAAACCCTACGTCAGTCCTTTAGTCAAAACGCTCTTACCGAAGACGACTGCTTCGAGTGTTCCTGTAGCCACTACTTCCATCAAAGCTGTCGGAGAGTTGGCCACGGTTGGAGGGTCTGACGTTATTCCTTACATTCAGCAATTGATGCCCACCATTATCGGCGCCCTTCAGGATCTCAGTTCGACAGCCAAACGTGATGCAGCCTTACACACGCTCGGTCAACTGGCTAGTAGCTCGGGATATGTCATTCAACCCTACTTGGATTACCCCCATCTTCTACATCTCTTGGTTAACATCACTAAGAGTGAACCGGAGGGATCTTTACGGAGAGAGACAATCAAGCTCCTGGGTATTCTGGGAGCGCTGGACCCATACAAGAATCAGCAGATCATGGAGTCATCCCCGGAAGTTCGATTACGGAACGAGAGTCAAGCAGTCTCCGACGTTGCTTTAATCATGCAAGGTCTGAAGCCAGACAACGAAGAATATTACCCAACAGTGGTTTTCAATACGCTCCTACAAAATATGCTCAAAGATCCTTCGCTGTCTCAGTATCATTCTGCCGTAATTGACGCCATTGTCACATCTTTCAAGACCCTGGGTTTGAAATGCGTACCCTTCCTACCGCAGATTGTACCTAGTTTCGTCGCCGTCATACGCAGCGCTCCACAAACAAAACTCGAACCCTATTTTAACCAACTGTCTATCCTGGTGACCATCGTCAAGAAGCATATCCGACCGTATGCAGAACCCCTGGTCGAGCTTATTCATGACTTCTTCTCGACTACAAATCAGATCCAGTACACTGCCCTTTCGCTCGTCGAGGCTCTTTCGAGATCCTTGGAGCACGAATTCGGCACCTTCCTACCGAAGATCCTTCCACTAATGCTTGGTGTGTTCGAGAAAGACACCACACCCAGAAGCCTACAGTCCGAGAAGGTGTTGCACACTCTTTTGATTATAGGACCTCCTACGGAGTTTTCCATGCACCTGATAATTCCAAGGCTTGTACATTTGTTCCACAATCATGCAGGCAACATTAGCATACGAAAGTCCTCGATTGATACAATCGGCAAGCTGTCGAGAGACGTGAATATCTCGGATTATTCCTCGGTGATCATACTCAGTCTTGTCGACATTCTCAACGGCAACCAGCAGGTGTTGCGACAAGCTGCCCTTGACTGCATCTGCGCGTACATTTTCCAGCTGGGCCAGGACTTCTTGTGTTATAACGGTACAGTAAAGAAAGCCTTGGTCTCGAGCCACATGTCTCACCACAACTATGATGTGTTGGTGTCTAAGTTGCAGAAGGGTGAAGCCTTACCTGAGAATTTGAGTCCTGACGAAAACTACAGCGCACCCCGAGACGATTCCACACTGACTGACGCCGTTCAGAAGAAATTGCCAGTCAATCAAGAGCATCTTAAGAACGCATTTGAGGCATCGAAGAAATCCACTCGTGAAGATTGGCTGGAATGGATGAGGCGTTTCAGCGTCGAGCTTCTCAAGGAATCCCCATCGCATGCACTTCGAGCATGCGCCAGTTTAGCAAGTGTCTATCAACCTCTCGCAAAAGATCTGTTCAATGCGGCGTTTATATCCTGCTGGACTGAATTGTACGAAGGCTACCAGGAGGAGCTTATTAAGTCACTTGAAACTGCCATTACTTCTCCAAACGTTCCTCCAGAGATCCTACAGGTCCTATTGAACCTTGCGGAATTCATGGAACATGATGACAAGGCTCTTCCGATCGACATCCGCGTCCTTGGTGCCCATGCCGCAAAGTGTCACGCGTACGCTAAAGCGCTCCACTACAAGGAGCTCGAATTCGAGGAAGAAAAGACGCCGAGTACTGTTGAAGCTCTAATCTTCATAAATAACCAGCTTCAGCAGTCTGATGCCGCCGTCGGTATCCTTCGAAACGCGCAGAAGTACCGAGATTTTGACTTGAAAGAGACATGGTTTGAAAGATTGCAGCGCTGGGAGGAAGCACTGGCAGCCTATCGCCGTCGCGAGGCAGAAGATCCAACGGCTTTCGAAATTACAGAGGGCAAGATGCGATGTCTGCATGCTCTGGGCGAATGGGAAACCCTTTCCAATCTAGCCCAACAAAAGTGGAGCCTGTCATCCATTGACCACAAACGGCGCATTGCTCCCCTCGCTGCGGCTGCTGCTTGGGGCCAGAAGAAGTGGGAGCTTATGGACAACTATATCCACGAGATGAAGGGACAGTCGCCGGATCGGTCCTTCTTTTCCGCCATCCTGGCTATACAACGCAATCAGTTTGTCCATGCATTTGGCCATATTGAGAAAGCTCGCGAAGGTCTTGATACCGAGCTCAGCGCTTTGTTGCGGGAGTCGTACGATCGAGCTTATCAAGTTATCGTCCGAGTGCAGATGCTCGCCGAGCTCGAAGAAATCATATCCTACAAGAAGAGTGAAGGCGATCCCGAGAAGCAGGCTGCCATGAGACAAACTTGGACCACTCGACTCAAAGGCTGTCAGCGCAATGTCGAAGTGTGGCAGCGAATGCTCAAAGTTCGGGCACTGGTTGTTAGTCCCAACGAGAATGTTGAGATGCACATCAAATTCGCCAATCTGTGCCGAAAATCCGGACGGGTTGGGCTCGCCGAGAAAACACTTGAATCACTCCACAGGAGCAATATAGATCCCAGTTCCAAGAGTCTCATTGGCACCACAGGCGTGCCCGATATCATCTATGCTCAACTCAAGTACCAGTGGTCGTCCAATCCCCAATCGCATGAGGCAGCTCTTGGTCGTCTCCAAGACTTCACCTCAGAGCTGTCTCATCAACTCTCCGCCCACGAAGAACAGATCCGGCATATGGCAGACTCGCGCCATTCGGGACGGGCCATGATGGAGCAGCCGCTGACAGAGTTAGGCTCCACGCCTCTTCCGAGGAGAGCTAGTGTAGACACGACAGCCATCAGAAAGCTGTTGGCCAAGTGCTACCTGAAGGCTGGTGATTGGATGACTGTTATGAAGAATGGAGATTGGAGCTCTGAGCATGTCCATGATATTATAGCCTCCTATGACAACGCTACAAGGAACAACAAGACGTGGTATAAGGCCTGGCACGCGTGGGCTTTGGCGAATTCAGAGGTCGTAACAGCATTGACCTCGAAATCCAATCGCGAGACGGCTTTACCTCAACACATCATCACCGGTCACGTTGTTCCAGCAGTCCAAGGCTTCTTCCGTTCGATTGCGTTATCCTCAAGCAGTGCTCTTCAAGACACTTTGCGGCTCCTCACTCTGTGGTTTGCACACGGTGGGGATCCGCTCGTCGGGAAAGCAGTGACAGAAGGATTTCCGACCGTTAGCATTGACACTTGGCTCGAGGTAATCCCGCAACTGATCGCCCGGATCAATCAGCCCAACAGACAGGTGCGAGAGTCTATTCACCGTTTGATGAGTGAGGTGGGAACGGCGCATCCTCAGGCCCTAGTCTACCCCTTGACAGTGGCTATGAAATCCATTGTAACAAAACGCTCCGAGGCGGCAGGATCGATCATGGACAGTATGAAGTCGCACAGTCCCATTCTAGTTCAACAGGCCGAAATCATCAGTACGGAGTTGATCCGCGTGGCGGTCCTCTGGCATGAGCTTTGGCATGAAGGTCTGGAGGAAGCCTCGCGCTTGTATGAACAGCTCTCTAACACGCCCTTCAGTTCTTCACCCGGCTAATCTTGCCAGGTACTTTGGGGACAATGATATTGACGGGATGTTCGCTACACTCGAGCCGTTGCACGATATGATTGACAAGGTAAGCCCTGCATCTATCGGGATCTCGCCATGCTAACACTACGTAGGGTGCTGATACGCTCCGCGAGATCTCTTTCGTCCAGACATTCGGCCGCGACCTCCACGAAGCCCGCCAATGGTGCGTCTCTTACCGCAACAGCAACGATATTGGAGAGCTGAATCAGGCTTGGGATCTCTACTACTCTGTCTTCCGTCGTATAGCTCGTCAGCTCCAACACTTGATGCAACTAGAGCTCACATTCGTATCGCCCAAACTCAAGGAGGTGAAGGATCTCGACCTCGCCGTTCCGGGGACATATAAGAGCGGCAAGCCTGTCGTCCGAATCATTGAATTTGAGCCAGTGTTCAATGTCATTCCTTCCAAGCAGCGACCTCGGAAGATGGCTCTCCTGGGGAGCGACGGTACATCGTACACTTTTGTTCTCAAAGGCCATGAAGACATCCGTCAAGATGAACGTGTGATGCAGTTGTTCGGCCTGGTCAACACCTTACTCAACAGCGACAGTGAGAGCTTCAAGCGTCACCTCAACATCCAGCAATTCCCTGCAATCCCGTTGTCGCAACAGTCCGGACTACTCGGCTGGGTACCAAACAGTGACACGTTCCACAACCTGATCAAGGAGTATCGCGAAAGCCGACGGATCCTCATTAACATTGAGCATCGCATCATGCTTCAGATGGCTCCAGACCACGAACATCTGACTTTGATGCAGAAGGTGGAGGTCTTCAGCTACGCCATGGACAACACAACCGGCAAGGATCTGTACCGCGTCCTTTGGCTCAAATCTCAATCCAGCGAATCCTGGCTCCAGCGTCGAACCAACTACACCCGCTCTCTCGCCGTCATGTCCATGGTCGGCTATATCCTCGGTCTCGGCGACCGCCATCCGTCAAATCTAATGCTCGATCGAATCACAGGCAAAGTAATCCACATTGATTTCGGTGATTGTTTCGAAGTAGCCATGCACCGCGAGAAATACCCCGAGCGCGTCCCTTTCCGCCTCACCCGCATGTTGACCTTCGCAATGGAAGTCAGCAACATCGACGGCAGCTACAAACTCTCTTCCGAAGCCGTCATGCGTGTCATCCGCGACAACAAAGAAAGCCTAATGGCCGTCCTCGAAGCCTTCATCCACGACCCCTTACTCAACTGGCGTCTCGGCAACCGTGAATCCCCACCCGAACCCTCCTTTCCGTCCGAACGCCGGCAATCCATCGTCGGCGAACTCGAAGCCGCGCAGCAGCAGCAGCAGCCGCAGCAACGTTTCAGCGCCGGCACGGGAGGATCTTACCGTGCCGGTGGTGGTGGTGCTCGTCGGGTCTCGGCCCTCGATCAAGGGACTTTGGATCCGCAGAACGGGAACGAGAATCGGGAAATACAGAATGCGCGTGCGGTGCAGGTGCTCGCGAGGGTGAAGGAGAAGTTGACGGGCAGGGATTTCAAGAAAGATGAGGAGTTGAATGTTGAGGATCAGGTCCAGAAGTTGATTAGGCAGGCGACAAGTGTGGAGAATTTGTGCCAGCATTATATTGGGTGGTGTAGCTTTTGGTGAGGTTTCGCTTTGTTGATCGATGGATTGATGGATGGATTGGTGGGTTGAGGTTATGAATGGTGATGAGGAAGTTAATGTTCGACTTTGACTGCTTTCTTTTGGGGATGCGGGTTTCAGTTCATGGGGGAGGGTTTTGAGGTAATGATGTTATGACTTTGAGAAGGCGTTGTGGACTTTTGTGCTCTTCTGATAGATACCCCCAGCATCAGCGAGGGAGAACCGGTGTAAAATTAGAGACTAGATCCATCTACGTTTCGGTATAGCAATATCCAGGCGCCTTCCATGAATTGTACAACGCTTGTGACTGAGTAATCGAGATGACCGATACCGTGCCACAGCACCTCCGCCCGTAGTAGCGAAGCGCTGTTTTTACCGGAGAAGCAATACATATATATCGCGCCGCCCTCTCCCTAAACTCGTCATCTCCCACCAAACCAACCTCCCCACCCACTCTTCGCTTTATCCGCCATGCCTTCCGCCATCCTATCCAACGGCCCCCCAGCCGGCGGTCCACCAAACATCTTCACATCTTCAATCGGCTTCTCGCCCTCCCTCCTCTTCTCCTCAATCGCAGCCATCACCCTCCCCTGCCCCCCAATTGTCTCCGCAATATCCTTCACCGCCCCCTTAGCCCCATCCTGCTGTACCAAACCAACGAGACTCTCCCTCCCCTCGACCTCTGCATTCCCCCATGCCTTTTCCTTTCCACTCTCTTTCTCATCCTTATCCTCAGCGCCCATATCCGTGCCCCCGAACAGCGCAGCACTAATCCCCCACCCCCTCTTCTTCCGCTCTTCCTTCTCCGCTTCCGCTCTCAACACCATGCGCTCGCGATTCAGGACATTTTGCTCTTCTTCCGTGAGCGGGGTGCCGGCTTGTTCGGCGGCGATGGCGGATTGGAGCGTTTGGTTGTAGAGGGATGTTTGGGCGGCGTGGAAGAGGGCCGATTGTTGGCGGTTGTAGATTATCATGTCGGTGAGGGAGAAGGCGGTTATGAGGCCCGCGAGGACTGGATGAGTTCGTTTAGCAATCGATCAAAACGTTGTGTGGGGTTGATGAGAGAATCGGGAATTGAAGGGAGGGATGTGGGAAGGGGGGGAGATGGTACCAGTTGCTCCCATGAGTCCGTATACCGTGATTCGGTGCGCATTATCTGCATATATTCGACCTCTGATCACGATTTTCTCCCATAGTGTCAATGAATTGAGTTTCTGGGCGGCGCGGAGAGCGCGTATGCGGGCGACTTTTTGCTGGGGGGTTTCGGGTTGTTGTGGCGGGAGCGGCGGCGGAGGGTTGGGTGAGTGTACATTTGGTGGTTTTCGAGAGGTTTGTGATGGGGATGCAGAGGGGGAAAAGGTGTTGGCGGCGGTGCGGAGGATGGAGGAGGGTTTGCTGTAAGCGTGGGGGGAGGTTGCGGTGAATCGGGTGGCGTCGGCGACGGTGCGCAACATATTGTAATGGTGATTGAGATCAAGGATAGGGAGCCAGAAGATGCTCAGAGGCATCAAGCCAAGGCTACTATACCCAAAACGGTTAGTGCTCGATGAATCATCATATCACGGATATCAGGCACCTTTTACACGCTAAATCCAACGTGGTCAAATGCTGTGAACTGAATCCTCCCTATTCCAATACTTTGCACTCTGAGGTCATAGCAATTGTATCCAATAAGCTCAGGAGAAAGCATAGTCAGTCCACAAACGGGTTCGTGCTCACACCAACATCCAATTACAACTCTGTCGTGTCCATACCTTTCTTCTCCCTTCCCCACACCAATGTCTAAAGCCCACCCGGCTGAGCCGGAACATTGAGTCACACGCTTGAGACTGACTGGAAGCTTATCCGCCGGATCCGCCGTGGTGAGGAGATATCTCATTCCATTGGCGGACTTTTATTGAACAATGAGAAAAGGGGAATTAAGCTGTCAGACTCATTGGCTGCATTCAAGGGGTTGGGAATCATCCAAAGCACGCAGTACGTACAGGTTTTCAAACGTTAACACACTCCGAGAATCCGACTTCGTGATTCTGTAAGGTAGAGAGAGATACACCGCAAGTCCATCTGGACTCAATGACCGCTGACATAAATGAAACCCTGAGCCATATCTCATCCATGCAACATATCAGACTACCCCAGCAACTTCACCTTGTCCTTTACCTTCACCGCCCATCAAGCAAAGCCATTATCTCTCCGATCTTACCTCAGTACGGCCACCAACATCCCAGCGACTGGTGAAGGATGATGAAATACTCCACACGGGGACCCACACCAATATATGTATGTCAGCAGCAGCTGACAGGCCTTCCACCGACCAACGAAATGCGTTATCACCCTGGCATGCGGTTTTCCGGAACCCAGGTTGGCCAGTCTGTCTGCAACGTTGTTCTGTAACCGTAGGTCGGGCTGCTTATGGTGATGATGTCTCTTGTCGTAGTCGTGGACCCTTCCATGCGGTGTAGGGACTGTATAAGAATGGCGATACTTCCGCAGCAGAAATTTTTCCATTCGAACATCCCTTAAGCCACCATCTCCAACAACACCGTTCTCCTACCCCCAATTCCGTTCAACGAACATGTACTTCCCCTCCGCTCTTATCCTGCTCAGCACCCTCCTCGCGAGCACCACTGCTCTGAACATGTTCGTCATCCCCGTCCCCTTTCTCTTCCACTGCCCACTTCCTCTCCCTTCTCCACTTGCCACTATTTCCAAACTACTAACACCTTTTCCCTACCGCCACAGCCCTCGAGCCGCCGCTCCCGCCCCTGACCCCGCGCCCGAACCCCAGGGTTGCACTGGGCAATCCTACCGCGACCTTGACCGAGCGAAAGCCGAGGCTAGCTGCAAAGCCAACTGCCGCAGCTCTTGCATCACTTTCCAGAACCAAGATTATTGGTATAGTGTTTGTACATGTGTAAGTCTTCCACGAGACTTTTAGGAAAGGAGGGAGAGGATTTGGGGGATAATGATGCTGATGATAGTGATAGTGAGGTTGGTTGGTGGGGTCAGGTCGATGGATAGGTGTTTGAAGGATGACTGAGGGAAGAGTCTGTAGATAGCGATGATACAAGGGTTTCGTAATGAAGATTGGAAAAGATTCCCGACTGTGAAAACATGGCGGATGATGGACGCTGCGCTCGTAATCTGTCTCTTGCTTCGCGAGATATGGCCCAAATGTTGGACTTTGCTGAGCTTTTTGAGACAAAATGGTCTATCTCAGACTTAGATGAATTGATTAATCAATCGTCCCTTTATACAATACTCTTTTTTGATCTACCAGATTATGCGCCGTTTATACTCTGGTGGTACTTGCGGTCGTTGTTTCTTCCTTTGCTTTTTCTTCGATTCGAATCTTCTAATAACCGCAGCTTGTAGTTTTGATACTCATATCGAGCTAGGAAAAAAGTAGTCATAACGTATATATAAGCTATAAAGCCTAAAATATTGAATAAAACCATAGATTCAAATATATATACGATTGATTATTTTATAACATCGACATTCGATATATTATTTTAATTGATTTGAAATTTATTTATTTTAGAATTTTATTCGATAGATACGATAATATCAGCAATTAATACTATAGAAAATAAAGACGTTAGATAGTAATATATAAATTATAAAAAAGATAACGAATATAAATTAAAATAGTAAATATTAAAAATAGAAGATTTTTTATTATAAAATTTTTTAAATTAATCGATTTAACTATATATTTCAAACGGAAATATCTATTGAATTATTTAAAAATATAATATCAAAATATAGATACAAGTTTTATTAATTTATTAATAATTTGATATATACTATATATCGAATCGTCGAAATAATATTAATAATCTAATATATAAAAATAATAAAACCGTTTACTTTAAAGGCTATATTCGCGCCAATATAAAATATTTCAAATTAAATAAATCTGGTTAGTCAGAGTTTTACGCGAGCTCTATTAAATTTATATAAAAATTTTATAACTTTTTAACGTTATATAATCTTTCGATTTCTACTACTATTATAATTTCTATATATATATCTAAATTAGATATTTTAAAACTCTATATATATACGCGCCCTATAATTTATAATAGAGCTTTTATTAATAATTTCTAGCGTAATACCGGCAGCTATAATCTTCGAATAGAAAGAAAGAATATCGTAATACCTCGCTAATAACCTTTATCCTTCTACTATTACCTGCTTCGAACTATATAGCGAACGATAGATGAACTATATTAAAAGTAATATTATAAATTTCGGATTTTATATACCGGATTTTAATATCGCGTACTAGAAATCTCTAATTAAATTTACCGATAATATTAAAAGCGGATTAATTAAATACTTTATTAAAATTCTATAGCTTTATTTTAATAAAATAGTAGAATAGATTTTTAATAGATATAATAAAATCTTTTCTACCGTATATATCTGCTGGGTACTAAAGACGTTAAAAATTTTAAAAAAATCGCTGCGGGTTTAAATAAAAAAGAGATTCTAAAACCTTCGCGATACCTTTATACTAGAGATTTCGGAATACTACTACTAGCAGCTCGTCTATATTAACGAAAACGCCGTTAACGAGTATACTACCTTTTATAAATAAAGATAGTTTATCTTCGGGATTAAATCTACTATATAGAAATCTTTCTAACGTAGTAAAAAATTTAGTATCTAATATACTATTCCTACGGGATAATAAATTATATAATCTATAAAAATACGATTAAAAACTTCCGGTTCGAATAGTTTTTTAGAAAAAATATTTTTTCTAAATATAATTTCTTTTTTAGTCTAAAGTTAGTAGTTTTTATAGATAATTATTTAATATATATAAACAAAAGGATTAAAACCTTCTATAATAGCTTCGGGGTTAAAATTCTATATCTACCGCTTTACTCGCCTAATTATAATTCTATTAAGAAATTTTTTTCGATTCTAAAAATTTAATTAAAAAGGTATTATATACGATTAATCATTCGGATTTTGATTTTAATCTTTTACGATTCTAACGCTAGAGGCGCTAAACCGATTAGATTACGTAATTATTTAATATTCAAATATTTTACCGAGAACTCGAATTAAAGATTCCCGAAGAAACTAGATCTAGACTAAAATCCAGAAGGAAACCGTAATCTATTTAACCTTATTAATTAATTTAATTAAGTTCGATCGATCGGGCTAGGCCGAGACGATCTACTATCTAGTCTTTCTGTATTTTAAACTCTATAAAAATCGATTTAGTCGATAGAAAAAACTTAAATATTAGGTTAGCTTTCGAAGGATTCGAACCTCCGACCCGCTGGATTAACTCCGCTAATTCCGAGATGAAGCGCGGATCCGTTGGGCCTCCAAGTCACGCAGCGTTACTACTGCGCCATCAGGCCAAAAAGATATTATAAAAATCTTAATTATATAAACTTTCGAGACTTTTTTAAAACGAATATTAAAATCTATAGTAATAAAAAAAACGCGATAAAATACTTCTAATATTTAGGATATCTTCGAAAAGATACTATTATAAATCGATTTAAGATAATAATAATAGCTTGATATTTCTATATAGATGGAAAGCTTATATATAAATAAACGAATAAAGTTAAACGCTAGACCTAATTAGATAACGAATCCCGCAGAGCTAATAAACCGCGGTTAACGGGGTTTAGTCAACGTATTAGTTAGCCAGTACTATCGGCCAATACCTCTATATTTACTAAATTCTATATAAATTCTAGATAGTTTAAATAGCTTATAATAAATACTATAAAATAAAAAAATAGTATCGCCTTTAATACGCTCGTATTAAATATTTAAAAACTTTAGAAACGTTAAAAATAAAGGCGTTAAAAAGTTAAAAAGAAAATAGTACTACTAGAAATCGAAACCGGACTATACTAAAGTCTTTAAATAATAAAAAACGGCTAATAGAACGACCGAGCTAATTTCTTTATCGTTTAAATAGAAGCGGTACGTACTACTACTATACTATAACGCCCGGTAATAGAATCTATAAATTAGAATTTAATAGATAGTAGTAATATTTTACCGAATATAAAAAGAAATATAATTATACTAGATCGAATATATAAAGCGTCGGCGAGATATAATAACTTATAAATATTTTAATTTTAGTCCGGAACGGCGTAGGAAATCTACTAACGGTACGGATATTTAAAGTTTCGATTACTATAATACCGTTAGGATATAATTAGATTATTACTAATAACGAAATCTAAATAAAAAAAGGAAATATTTATAATATTTATTAATAAAATCTATATAATATACTAAATTTTATAATTTATACTAGCTATTATATTACGGTCTATAGCTTTTCTATTTAACTAGATACTAGAAGCGCTGGTATATCTTTCGCCGATTAATAATTTATTCTATTTTAAACTAGTTAGAATCTTTTTCCGGAAATTCTATTTTAACGGTAGAAAGTTTATTATTAACCGGAAGCCGGTTAAAAAGATTATCGCCGATAGACGCTAGTTTTAATTAAACTATAGAAATAATAGGATAGATCTTTATAATAGTAGAAAGTTTTAATTCGTATACGAAGTATCTAATTTTATAAATTATTTTAAACGGACTAGTTCGTTAATATAAAAGCTTTTAATTAATAATATCTGGTAGCGTATATCTATAATAAAGTTTTAGAAAAATTTTATTACCTAGTTTAAAAGATTTGGCTTTATATAGATTATTATATCGGACTTTAGAAAAAGCGGTACTAAAAGCTATTATATTTTCTATTTTTATATATTTAATAGATTTTAGACGTTCTATATTTTCTAGCGATAGATCCGATAAAATATTAACCGTATCTTTAAATCGAAAGCCTAGTACTAGTTTATTAGGGGCCGTATTAGTAGCGAAGCTAGTTATATTATTAAATACGAATTATAGAAATAGAATAGCTTTAATTTAATCTTTATTCGGATATTCTATAAACCAGAAGCGGAAACTAATTTTTACTATTTAATTAATTTATTCCGATTATCTATCGGTTTAAAAGTAATACGTTATAGATATTAGAATTTTCGTTTCTAGCTTCTAGAAGATCTAGCGCTAGAAAAATAATATAAATTTATAATTTCTATTACTAATAATAGCTAATAGAATTCTCTAATTATATTCGAATAAAGCCGTAATAACGAGATTCGCCTAATTAACTGCAGAATAAATAATCTATTTAGAAATTAGTAGAACCTTTTTAATATATTTATATATAATCGTTAGTATATAATCTTTAGTAGAAAATTTTATAGATAATACGAGTACGAAGTCTATTATAATTATATAAAATAGTATTTTCGGAAAAATTAAATTAAAGGCGCTATAGAATCTATACCGCTTTATTTAATTTAACTAGTATTACTAGTAGTATATTCTATATTCTTTAATCTTCTTATATATATTATAAATAAAAATCGATAGATAAAATTTTTTATATATATAATAATATCTTTAATAATACCGGTTATAAATTTCGCTAATAATTTTATCTATAAATTTATCCGGAATATAGAATTAATTTCGGCTATTTTTAGAAATATAGTAAAAAAATTTATTATATATTCGAAAATTAATATCTAGTACGCGATATTTATTATCTTTAATATTAAAATCCAGTTTCTAGATTTATAATATTATAATAATCTTAGTCTATCGTTTATTATTAGTATAACTTTATTTAATACGCTATTTAAATTCGTTTATTATTTCGATAAACTTTATATAGTATATCGGTATAATAATATCCGGGGCGTACTATAGGATATCTTTTTTATTATTAAACTCGGTATTTCCGTATAATATATCTAGGATACTTTTTTTATTTTTAACCGGCGTATAGGAGACCTTCGTTTCGAATTATAATAAAATATTAGGAACGATATTAGTCTTGCCTATTTTATAGCGTAATTTAATATTAAAAGCCGAAAAATACTATAATATACGAACGAGTTTTAGATTTAGTTTATCGGTATTTATTATTTTAAGCGAGATCTATTTTAAAATCGAAACTGCTATTAAATAATTAATATATATAATTACTAGTAGCTTTAATAATAAATCGATAAAATAGTAAATCTTTTTTATTATTTAAACGATTCTAGCGACTTTTAATTCGATAGACTAATAATTCTATTTAGCGCTATTAAAGTATTTATTTAGAAATATTATTAGCTATATTTTAGTAGATAGAAAATCTTTATCGAAATCTTTTTTAATATAGTAGATAATTACTATAAAGCCGAATTACTTTAATATATTTAAATCGACGTAGAACTTTTTTATAGAATCGAAATAATAGAAGAAGGTTAGTTGTTCGAACGCTATTTATAGTACCTGAAATAATTTCTTTTCCTTTAAAATAGGATTATACTTTAACTTCGTTAATTAAAATTTATATTTAAGTTTTTTAAAGTTTTATCCGAATCCTTTTATAAATAGAATCTTCTTTTTTTATAGAGATTCGGCGAGTTATATATATCCTATAATTATATAATATAGCTAGCTAGTTATTCCGAAGTAGATTTCTAGATTCTATAGATATTTAGAAAAAGTCTTTTCCGAAATAACTTTAATTTTATCTTCTAAAATAGTTATTTCTAGTATATCAACGCGTTATCTAAGTAAACGAACTAAAAGATACTTTATAAACGATTTAAAAGACGTAAAACTTATTTATTTTTCTCGGAATAGAATAAAAATTTAATCTAAATACTCTAGATACTTTTCTAAACTATATAAAAAAATTATAATATTATTTATATAGGTTTTAGCGAAATCTTTAAATAGACGAAATAGTTTATCGGTCTAGTATTATATATACGGCAATAAACTTTTATATTCTATAAATACTACTAAAGCTTTTTTCTATCTATAATAAAAAACTATAGTAAATTTATAACGATTACAGCGTTAGATTTTAAACTAATAAAACTATTCTATAGTATTAATAATAGAAATATAAAAATACTCTAATACTAAAGCGATAATATCCGTTTATAATAAAAGGAAATAACTATCTATTTCCGTAATAGTATTAAAGCTTCGGATATTAACTACTATTTATCTCTTTTTTATACTATCTAAAAAAGTCCTCTATATTACGAAAATAGAATATATAAAAGATATTAGTTATTCGAAATATTCTATTTTACTTTATTTATAGAATTTATTAAAGGTTTTATTAAATTTAATACGATCTATATAGTTTAGATTATAAACTTTTAAAATTATAGGTTTCGTTTTTTCTTTTAGAAATATTAGTATCTATTTCTCTTTAGAAATATTTATTATAGTTCTTTAATCGGTAAATATATTTTAGTATTTTTCGGTAATAGCGGCTAGCTATTATACTATTAATAGTTTACTATAAACCGTAATATTATTAGATAAACGGTATTCTAATTTAAAATTAATAGATATAGTAAAAAAAGTTAATTTAGCGAATTCGATATTTTTAGCTAGATTCGCGCTAAATTTTATTAAATTTTCACTAAAATTTATTTTATTAGCCGGATAGAAAACGTTCTAATTTATTAGAATATTATTATAAAGCTATTTGGAATCTAATATTTCCAAGAATTGGTTAGACTTATTAGTATATCTATAAACGGAGGTATAACGGATAATTAATTTAAGTTAATATAAAAATAAATTAGTTTAATTACTAGAGTAGTATATAGCGATAACTAATAAATTAAATATAAGTTATAAAAGCGTCGAGTTCGGGATTTATATAGATAAATAAAATCCTTTACTACTTAGGTTATTTATAGATTAAGATAACTAAAATAGCCTTATTTTAGAATATTTACTTACTAAAACCGCTAAAACTAAATTTACTTATAGTATTTATTTACTAAAACTACTAAAATACTCTTTAGTACTAATATTAAAACCGTCCTATATATTCCTACCTATTAAAATATAATAGGAAATTCTATACTATACTAAATACTACCGTATTTCTAAAGATACGCCGTCTATATTTATAATACTAGGTTTTTTTTTTAGATTTTTTATTCCGAAAAACTATCGTCTCTTCTTTTTTATAGATAAAAGAAAAAAACTATTAACTAAAAATTATTATAAAAAAGTTCTATTATTAGATATCGGTATATTAGCTATATATTTTTATCGGAATTATTTCTAATTAGAGAAATTCTATTATATTAGCGAAGGTTCCGAGAAATATATAGATTATATAAAATAAATCTATTTTTATAACTTTATTCTATTAAATATTATATACTAGCATTGTCTTAAAAATAAATAGAAAATGTTAAAGAAAAAATTATATAAAGCGTATATAAAGTAGTAGCGTTTACTTCGTTAATTAGATTATATTAAGGAAGAGCAGCGTATTATAGTTAATAGTAAGCTATAAAATATCGAAAAACTAGAATATAAATTTATTACCGCGGATTCGTTTTTTTCCGTAGATTTAAATCCTTTTATTAATATAACTTCTAAATAGATTCTCCTACCTAGAAATTTCTATTAGTCGATAACTTTTTTAGTTCCTTTTAGTAGAAATATTATAAAGCTTTCTAGTAGTTTACTAAATATTTTTTAGATTTCTAGATATTTTCTAAAATAAAGTAACCTTTCTATTTAATTAGATAGTTTTAATCTTCCTATTATAGAATCTTTTCGACTATAAAGGTATCTTTCTCTTATATCTCGAAGTTAAATATCTATTATAATAGTATTCCGGAATCGGCTAGTTTTAAAAAAAATATATAAAATACCGGGTATACTTTTATATTTTTAGATAGATCGAATTCGAAGTTCTAGGATCTTTTAATCTCTTTAATTAAAAATAGTCCGACTTTAATATAGTTAAATTTTTTACTTAAAGTTTTTATTTTTAGATTTTTCGTAAAAAGGTATACCTTATCCCTCTTTTTTAACTAAAGTACTATTTTTTATTTTTTATTCTAGTATTTATCCGAATATTTCTATATTTTTAGAATATTTCTATAGATTTTTTTCTAAATATTAATTCTTTAAATTACTAATTCCGCTAACTTATATAGTAGCGGTTATTTAAATAAATTCGGTTATTTCCTATTATTAATATAGAACGGTATTTCTTTTATTATACTAGATTCTTTTATATTAAATACTAATTATATTATTAGTAAAAACGAAACCTAATTATTTTAAACGTTATTAATATAATATTTTAGATATTATTTAAATATCTAGTTAATATATTCTATCTATCCGTCCGTTATTAAATAAAAGACTATTAATATTTTTAGTTTAATACTAAATAAAGGAATAAGTATTTTCTAATAGTTTAAAATAAAGAACTTATTTCTATTATTTATTAATATTTCTAGTAGTTTGTAGTACCGAAATAATCGATCCAGAATAGTAAATCTAAGTTATTCTACTATAAAATTTTCTTTTAATAGAATTATATAAATATATTTAATAAATCTATCTATTATATTAAATATCGAATTATATTTTATATTTATTATCGGGTTTTTCGATTTCGGAAATTTAATAATAAAGTCTAATATAACTTCCTTCTATAATAAATCCGATAATTTCTAATATTAAATCTTTTTATAACGAATATATATACTATATTTATTTTACTAATAACTAAAATATCTTTTAATATATATTTCGATATATTATCTTATATTAAAAAACTAGTAATACTATTGTAAAAGTTATATTATTTTTATTACGCCTGGATACTTTTATAATATTCTATTATAGTATTTTTTAATATATTCGTTAATTTTATTATCTAATATTTATAACTTTTTTTTTTAATAGGAAATTATTTCTAGTCGTCTCTAAATATATATAGCGTTATATTTATCTTGTATTAATTTACTAATAGTAATCTATTTTTATTAATTCTAAAAATACTATTATTAAAAATCTCCTTTATTTTTATATAATTACTTTTTCGATTTAAAATATCTATTTTTCTATTTTCTTTATCTAAAATATAGTATATTTTAAATTTATATTAACCGAAAAATTTAGACTATTATATTTATTTTCTATTAAACTATTTTATTATTATAAAATATAAAAGGTTTTTATAGTCTATAAAAATAGTTAACTCTAGTAATTTTTCGGCGTATATTCTTTACTATTCTAGTATAGCTACTATAGCTAGTAGTTCTTTATTATAAATATCGTAATTCTATTCCGCTAGCGATAATTTTCTAGATATATATACTATTAGGTACTATTTACTATTATATTATTATAGAAGGTATATTTCTATAGCTAGATTTATCGAATCCGTTTCTATTTATAATAGTTTTTTTAAATCGAATATTTTAAGTACTAGATCTTTTATATATTTTCTTTTAAAATTTTCGAATATTTACTATTTTCTTTCTTCCTAGTACTATTTAATAATATCTTTTATTAAAACTATTAGAGCGAAAGTTCTTTTAAAATAGTTTTTTATAAACTTCCGATTATAGTTTATAAATCTGAAAAAGTTCTAAACTTTTTTAATATTTATTAGTATCTTCTATTCTATAATAGCTTTTAATTTATTAGGATCGATATATAGTCTATTTCGCTCTACTATAAATTCTAGAAAATTAACTTTTTTTTTATAGAATTTATACTTTTTTAATTTAAGATATAAATCTTTTCTTTCTAGATATTTAAGAACTTTACTAACGTATTATTTATATTTTTCGAATATTTTAGAAAAAACCAAAATATTATTAAAATAGATAATAATATATATATCGAGATATTCTTTTAATACGTTATTAATTATATTTTAATAAATTACCGGAACGTTCGTAAATTTAAATAATATTACTATATATTCGTAATAACTATATTATATTCGGAAAGCTATTTTCTATTTTTTTCCGGCCTTTATTTATATAAAATTATATATTTTTCGAAGGTCGAATTTTATAAAATATTTTACTTTAGAAAATCTATTTTAGAATTTACTAATATTTAGTAATAGATATCTATTTTTAATTATAATATTATTTAGCTTCCGCTAATTAATATATAAGCGGAATATTCTATTCTTTTTAGATATAAAAAGGATCGGGTATTCTACTAGTAATTAAAATTTTCTAATAAATCTCTTTTTTATATTTTCGTCCAGGTATTTATAGAATATTTTAAGCTCCGTTATAGATAATAGATAGATAGATTTAAACGTAGGTTATTTATTTAGTTTAAATCTAATTTTATAATTTTATATCTGATATTTAAATAGTACTTTTATAGTTACCTCTATCCGAAATAAATTTATCTAATTTTTATATTTACTTAGAATTCTTTCTAATAGATTTTCTATTAACTTTTTATTAGATAGTATAGGATTTTCGAAAGGTTTATAATTTTTCTTTCTATTTCTATTTTATTAATCTAGCTAACTTCTACTAGTATCTAATAAATCGGACCTAAATAGTTTTTAGTTATCTTTTTTCGAAATTATAAGTTCGCGCTTTATATTCTACTTTTTATCTATTTAAAATCGCTGCTTTAGTATAGATTAAATATTCTTTATATAAAAGTATCGTTTAAAGCTAAATATTTTTTTTTTCCAGTCTATTACTAGATTATAATTTTTTAACTAAAATATTTTAAATATAATATTATAGCTAGTTATTCGAATAATATCGAACTAAAATTTCTTTTAATACTAGTTAATTATTATTTAAAGCGGTATTATTTCTTTTATAACTTTTCTATTTCTATTCGGTATTTTATTTTTATTAATAACTATTAAGTTATATAGGTCCTTTTTTTTAGTCCGAAAGAACTCTTTTTTTATAGCTAAATTTTCTAATACAAAATTTCCGGTCGCGCCTAAATTAATAAATATTTTAATCTTTTATAGTTCGTTATTAGTTTCGATAATTATTCCGATCTCGAGTATATATATATAGCTAGCTAAATTTAGTTATTTTTTCCGGGCTATAAAGTTATATATTTATAATATATCCGTTACTATAAGATTTTAACTTTTTCTAAATCGTTTTTAATATTTTTTATATTTTCCGTCTTTATAGTTTACCTACGAAATATATCTATAGAAGGTCTAATTAAAAATTCTATTTTTTTTTTACTATTTCTTCTAGTATTCGTATCTACTATAAATAATATATCTAGAATAGTTATAAATATTATAACTTCCGATTTTAATAGGTTTTACGGAAGTATATCGATATAGTTCTAATAAATACTACCCGGCTTTTTTCTTTTCTAATTCGTAGATCCTATAGTTATTATTATAGCAGGCGATTTAACTAAATAGTATATATTAATCTCCTATTATTATATTTTTCCGTTATAATATCGGTTTAGAAATATCTTTATTTTTAGAAACGTTACTTTCTAGTTTCTTTTCTAATATATCGATAATATTATTTACCTTCTAGTCCGATTAATTATTCTAGAAATATTTATTATTAATATATATTTTATAAATATTTTTAAATCCTTTATAGATTACTATAAATTCTTCCTTTACTAGTTTTTTATTATAAGGAACTTGAAGGTATACTAGTCTAATATCCTCTATTATTATAATTTTCTATCTAGAAGCGGCTTTCTTTCAAGTAGATTTTATTAATATTCGTAGCGAAATATTATTTATTATAGCTTTTTATAGTATTTTATCGTTTTCTATAAATATAAATTTTTTATTTAAACTAACTTTCTAGAATTTAGAACTACTATCGTCGTTTTCTAAAATAATCTTTTACTAGTTTTTAGATATCTTTAGCGTAGTATTAAACTATCGTTACTATATTTTATTTAATTAATATTCTTTCGCGAAATAGTCTGGTTTACTATAATTATAGTAAATTTTATGATTTTTATTTCCTTTATTATTTCTAAAATTCTTTCTTTTATATCGCTATTATATAGAGTCCAATTCTATAGATATAGATTTATAGTAGTTATTTCCGGTCTTTTTATTTAATAGTTATTTTCTATATAGTTTCTTAGAATAGTATCCCGCGCTAGCTCGTAGTCTTCTATTATAGTATTTTTCTATATTTCTTTTATATAGTTTATTATTAAAGTTAATAGATATTTTAATTAGATTATCTAAAGTTTTATATATTCGACTATTATATATAAATTTATTTTTTATTCGCTTTTTTAGTCCTCGTCTATATATTACGTATAAGGCGTCGTTATTTTACTCTATTAATAGTAACTATTTTTTAAACCGTATAACGTATTCCGATATTACGGTTTTCTACTAAAGATATTAAATAATATATTTAGTAGTTAGAATCTCGTTTAAAATTCCGAAAATATTACGAATAGCTTTTTTAAACTATATAAATTATATAAAAATATATTTATTATCTTTTTCGTCGTCTATATATTAGCGTAAGAGAGGTTTTATCTAGTACTAGGCTTGTCCCCGAAAGTAAAATATAGTAAAAAGGGTTTTTTTTTTTCGGATATAAAATAGAATATAAAGTATATATTTAATTATACGAGCTAATCTTCTAGTTTATTTCGGTTTCTATAATATTTATCGGATTTATTAACTTTAATACTATAACCGCGGTAATTAATAGTAGAAATACTAACTTCTTTATTATTACTATTATCTTTTATCTAGATTCCCTTATTTTTAGGTTCGGACTATTTTACTATAGAGTTAAAATTATTTAGAATAGAGATTTAATATTAACCTGTAATAGATATTCTAAAGGTATTTAAAATATTATAGAACTATCTAGAATCTAATATTTTTAAAAATTAGTTAAATTTATTAGTATATCTATAAACGGAGATATAATAGATAATTACTTTAAATTAATATAAAAATAAATCAATTTAATTACTAGAATAATATATAGCGATAACTAATAAATTAAATATAAATTAAAAAGGCGTCGAGTTCGGGATCTATATAGATAAATAAAATCCTCTACTATTTAGATTATTTATAGACTAAAATAATTAAAATAATCTTATTTTAGGATATTTACTTACCAAAACCGCTAAAACTAAATTTACTTATAATATTTATTTACTAAAACTACTAAAATCAGGGTATTTAGAGTATTTATTTATTAAAATTACTAAAATACCTTTTAGTACTAATACTAAAACCGTCCTATATATTCTTGCCTATTAAAGCGTAATAGAAAATCCTACGTTGTACTAAATACTACCGCGTTTCCGAAAATATACCGTCTGTATTTATAACAAATATTTCGCGTGCTAATTATATTCGATAATTTTAGACGATATACGGTCCTATTTTATATAACCGCGGTAGCGGCGAGTATCGCTATAGCTTTAATAATTACTTTTTTTATTAATTTCCTAATAATATATTTAATAGTATTCTATTATAATTTTGCTGTAAACGGAATTAGATTAGAAATAGTAATATAGTATTTTTTATATCGATTTTCGATAATTTTTCTAAACTAAATTTATTTAAATAAAATGACCGGCGAGTAGCTTATATTATAGATATTTATAAAATTAAATAAAACGTCGACTATATAGATAAAAGCGTTACCGTTAGAGCTAAAATTTATTTTCGGAATTAATTTTAATTTAGATTTAAAAAAGAAATTACGGTTTTCGGAAATTTTATTTCGATATTATATTAAGATTTATATAATTCTATTAGGTTTTAAAATAATATTACTTTAAATTCTAATAGTATATTTAAAGTTAGGCTTTTTATATATATAGAAATTAAAGTTAACTTTAAAATTTTTATAACTACCGATAATAATTTACTATTTTTAATAATCTAAAATTATTTCTTTCGGAATTAAAATATCTATATCTAGTAGTAAATTAATTTATAGATCTTTAATAATATAGATTTCTTTTATAAATTCTATAATAGTTAAATCGCCTTTTAAATAGAAAATAAAAATAGTAAATTTATCGGTTCGATAGATTTATTTATCTATACTATAAATAGGAATCTTTTTCGGCAGTTTTTTAATTTCGATACTTTTTAAAATAAATTTTCTATCGGCTATTAATATTATATATTTTAAATTAGTATATATATCTTTAGTATTAGATATATCCGGATAAAAAACTAATAGAAAAATAATATAATAAAAGCGTTTAAAGGCTAAACCAGTTCCTATAATCTATTTACTATTTAAAGCGATTACGCGAGATATAGAAATATTTTCTTTACTAAAAAATTATTTATCGATAATAAATATTTATATTTCGGTTTTATTACCTTCCGTATTCTAGTAAACGATTTTAAAATATTTATAAAATTTATTATATAACTCGAATAAAGCGTTATATTTCTAATATAAATATAAAACCTTCGGTTTAGTATCGATAAAATTCTAGCTAACTTTTTTATATTCTAATTTTTTATAAATTCTATTATAGTATTCCACTTTTTTATTATAAAGTTCGACGGACCTATTATTATAATATCTATAAACGGAATTCTATTCGGTATATTAAATATAAACTTTCTTTATAATAGAATAATTTTTACTATATACGTCTTTATAAACTTCTATTTAATAGGTTTATTAAAGCGGAACTAGCGGCGTTAAATATTAGAAATTTAAACCAAAATAAAATCTTTTTTAAAATTAGTTATTATAAAATTCTTAAAGTCTATTATTATACGCTAGCGTAGAATTCTACTATATTAGAAAGGAATTTCTTTATAGATTTTCTAATCTATTTATAAATATAGAATAAAATGAATTCGCGTTGCTTTAAATAAAAAGCGCTTCTAGTAGATCCCTTTTAATAAAAGGAAGCTAATATTTCTAGAAAGGCTAAAAAGTCTATTAAATTATAGAATACTAATATTTATATTTAGAAAGGCCGGAATTAAATATCGATTAGCGTATTATATTTTCTAGTACCGATTAAAGCTAGAATAGAAATAGATTTCCTATTTATTAATAGCTAAAAATATTAAAAAATATTTTTCGGAATTACCGGAAATAGTTTTTTTTTATAGTTTAAATTTCGAGAATATAATTATTTATTAATCGAAAGAAAGTATTAATAGTAGTCTTTTCTATTAATTTAAAAATAAAGATAATATAAAAAGAAATAGCGAGACCTATCTATATCTATATAATAATTTACCGAATATTAATTATTTTAGCGATTTTTATAATTTAAAATCTGATCTAGCTATATTTATAAAATTTATAATAGCGGTTTATATTTTCGATAATATACTTTTTTTTATTTAAAATATATATTTTTTCTTCTATTAGTAGTTTAAAATAAATAATTAAAGCGTTAATTTATATATCGAAATCTTCTATTAAATATTTCTTTTTTATATTCGAAAGTTCGTTAAAATACTATTATAAAGTTTTACTACGAAAATATATCTATAGGTTCTTTTTAATTTTATTATTTAATCTAGCGATCTTTTTAACTCGTTCGGTAAAAATATAGATATCGCGGAAATAGATATTTTTATCTATATATTCGATATAAGGCTCGGTTTCGACGGATTTATTATTATAGAAAAGGTAGAAGTAGCTAATATCGCCTACGATAAATTTCTTATATTTATTAGCTCTAGTAAAAAATATAGAAAGTTTAGATAATAGTAAAAACGTTTTCTTTCTCTATTAACTCTATTAGCGAAATTCTATAAACTCTATCTAGATTACGATATTCTATTTTTCTAGCTTTTCGAGAAATCGTATTACTATTAGGTCCGAGCTACGACTTTATACTATATTTGGTTTCCGAATTATACTCGATTTAGATAAAATAGAGAGGTCCGCTAGGGTTTCGTCGACCGTATTTTCCTTTTCTTTATTTTTAAAGAAGATTCGATAATTTATAAAGGTTTATATATATATAGAATTATTTCGGAACTCTGCTATATTTTTTCTAAAACGTTTAATAATAGCTCGCGCTATAGCTCCGCTATCTAACTATTTATCGGGCTATTTAGGCGATCGGGATAGCCGGGAAGATAATTTTATTTTAGCGCCTACGGTATTATCTACTTTAATTCTAGGAGATTTAGGGTCGCTATAATTATTATATACGAAATTTAATAAATCTAGTATATTCTAGTACTAGTTAGTAGTATATTTAGGGCCGATTCTATCTATAAACTCGATAAGCTAGTACCCGAAAAGGATAGTACTATTATCGAAAAATAGAGATAGCTCGTCTATCGCTATCGTAATTAATTAGAATCTAATTAATAAGCCGGTTTATTTCTATTATATCTGAATATATAAGATATAATTAGTAAAAAAACAGTAGTTATTTAATGAATACTACTAATAAAGTATATTTAATTAAGATAATTAGTATCTCCGAGAATATAGATAACGTTACTAGTTTTATTAGTATTTATAAATAGAAATTAGTATTTATAAACGCTATATAGATATTATATAATACGTATAAATAAATCTTTTATTATAACTATTTATTATAGATGGATTTAAAATAATAATAATAGCTTAATATTTCTATATAAATTGAAAGTTTATCTATAAATAAACGAATAAAGCTAAACGCTAGACCTAATTAGATAACGAATCTCGTAGAGCTAATAAACCGCGGTTAACGGGATTTAGTCAGCGTATTAATCAGCCGGTACTATCGGCTAATGCTTTTATATCTACTAAACTCTATATAAATTCCAAGCAGTTTAAATAGCTTATAATAGATACCGATAGTATAATTATAGAAAATATCTATTTAGATAAAAAAGAAAAAGATAGATAGTAAAAATTTAAAGAAATTAAAAGACGGAATTAATTACTAAATCTATTAAACCCGTCCGGATATAATATATTATTTTTTTAATAATTAATATTTATATTAAAAGCGATCGGATTTTAATTATTTTTAGATCGTTTAAAAGTATTTAATATAATTTAAAACTTTATTACTAAATATTAAATAATAATCTATTTCGTTAAACTACTATATAGTTATATTAATTATACTAAATTTTAGTAGTCTAAAATTTAACGGCGATCCCGTTTTAAACAAGGTCTATTATACGCGGTTTATAATAAACTAATTAATTTACTCTATTTAATCTATAGTAGAATAATTATACGAAGTACTATAGAATTTTAAACTATTAAAATTCGAATTTAACTATTAATATATAATAATTATAATATAGCGCTATTATAGTTATAAATCTAATATTAAATTATAGAATTAATTAATCGTATTCGAACGATATAAAAATTAAAAAAATCGAATCGCTTTTATAATTACTAGAAATTATTAAAATTCCGGCGATATTACGTTCGGCGGGTTTAGCGTTCTAGTTTCGTAATTCGGACCCCCCCTTTAAACCTTTAATATTATTTTCTATATTTTCTAACTACTTTCTAAAATATAATTCTAATTACTATAAATTTTCGCCTCGTCTATAATATTATCGATTCGATAGCTAGTATTTAATAGAAGTTTGAAAGAATTAAAAGAAATTTAATAGGTCTAATCTTTTATATTAGTACTAAATCTTATATCTAAACCTTTTCTAATTCTAATTTTCTTTTATTTTATTATATTTAATCTAAATATTTAACTTAAATTATAGTTTTCGCTATTAATTACTTAATACGTTTACTAGAATATATATATTTCTAAAGGGTTTTTACGCGCCTACTAAAGAAAATATTATTTTTTTAATTTTTTTTAATCGCCTATAGCCTAGATAGAACTATTTAGCGCCGGCGGCGCAGTATAATTAACTATAGAAAGGCGCGAGAGAAAAGTTATCTATTAAAGTAGACTAGAGAACTCGGAAAAATAATTAAAAGTCTAAATTATTATTTAGAAAAAATTAAGATTTTCTTTTATTATCGAAGTATTTAATTACGCCGGCGCTGCTACTACTATTAGTAAAATCTACTAAATAATAATCAGAATTCCTACTACTAAAATATTTATATTTTTATTTTTTTTTTCTATTTTTTTTTTATTCTACGCCGCTGTCTTCTATAAAAATAAAATATATTATTTAACTATAAATTTCGGAGGAATTAAGAAATTTATATAATTATATTTAGATTTATCCGATAAAAATATCTTATTTTAGATAGATATATAAATAGTTATTAAAAAATAATATATCTTTTTTTTTCCCGTAGACTATTAGTAATAATATATTTTATTTAAATACTAGATAGTATTATATTTAGTTATTTTTATAATTTATATCTTTAATTTCCTATAAATTTTTTCTATTTTTAATTACTAGCGGTATTCTATTTTTTATTTCTTCGTCGAAAAATTCGCGTTTTATTTTTCTTTATATTTTTTAGAAGACGATACTTTTTTATCTAATAAAAAGTTTATTATAAAATTATTATTGTTTATAGAAAATTTATCGAAAGAAAATAAAATTATAATAATATCGGAATTATAGACTTTTCCTTTTTTTTTTTTTTTTTTTTTTTTTTTTATATTTTTATCGGTTTAGCTATTAAATAAAAATAGTAGATTCCGAAAAAAAAAAACGTAGACCTAAATAATATATACGCTAATAGTTTTTCTTTTTTTAGAAATCTACTATAAAATTATAGAATTAATCTTTTTCTAATTGCTCGAGTTTTTATAGAAATTAACGATATTAGCGAATTCTAAAATGGATTTTCAGATTAGACCGGCTGACAGATATTTTAATCTAAATAATCTAAAAATCCAAATAATCCAAAAATCTAAAAAATAGATTTTCGATAGATTAAAACTCTAATAGTATCTATAATACGAATATCTATTTAGTAAATAATCTAAAATAGAATTTATATATAAACTAAAAATAAACCTATATAATCTAATTCGAAAATAAAATTTAACGGCCGCCGCTAAAAACGGGAATAACGAAAGTCGAATATCTATTTAATAAACTACGCTAGACCTAATCTAGTTAGATTCTAGTAAAGAAACCTAATATTTTCGATCTAGATAAAGCTAATCTAGCGGTATATAAAGACGTATATAGGCCTATTAACTAAAAAGGACTTAAACGAATTTAAAATCGAATCTCTAAATCTTTTTAGCCGGTTTTAGCCGTCTTAACCGTTTAGCCGTCTTAGCTATTTTAGTCGCGTAGCTACGCAGCTTCGGGTATACCCGAGACCAGCTAATAAGCCGCTTATAAGCCGCTTTCAGCTATACCGGCTAAGAACCGGCTAAGACGGCTGAAATAGCTAAAACCGGCTTTAAACCGGTTTTAGAAAATGCTGATAGAATAGATTTTTCGTTATTTCTAGGCAGGTTATTTTAGCGATAGATATATATAAATTATATATATTAGCTATCTTTCGATTAAAATTTTTAATAATTCCTATAATAAAGATATTAAATATAAAATCCCCGGAACTTTCGAACCGTCTATAAATAATATCCTTTTTATATAAAATCTTTTAATTAATTAAATAGAAAGTAGCAATCTTTTTTTCTATAGTTTCCTTTTTAGTTTTTTTAGCAGCTTTTTTATCTACTATCTTTTTTTTAACCGCTTTTTTCTTTTCTATTATATCTTTTTTTTCTACTATTTTAACCGCTTTCGCTGTATTTTTTTAGACGCGATTTTTAGTAGCCTTCTTTTTTTTAGTAGCTATTTCTATCTATTTCGTAGTTATTTTAAACGGTAGTTTATAAAATTATATTATATTATTAATAATATTTTCTATAATATTTTAGAAATCTATTTACTATCGATTACGCTAGTTTTTAGCGGTATAATTATTATTTTTTCGTATTATAATATAAAAGGTTTAAAAAATTATATATAATTTTAATTTAACTAAATTAGATAAAAGTAGATAGAATTATATTAATAGTAGAAGTCGAAAGGTTATATAGTATTAAAAAGCTATAAGATTTATATATAAGTTTTGTAGGGCTCGCGTAAAACTCTGACTAACCAGGTTTATTTAATCTGGGGTAAAGCCGCTGGGAGGACGTTGGGAAAAGTCGAGGCATCGACTTCAATATGACGACCTCTAGAGATATCAGCAACTCAACAGCCAACTGTACCAGCCACACCAGCATGAAATGCCTTCACCTGTCTTGCAATTAGCCGTCGTCCTCTTTGAGATCCGCAGCTTCCTACGAATCTACCGTCTCCACACAAGATTCACAGAGCACTTGTGATCAATCCTCGATATACCTTCAAGGACTACATATCAGCCATCGCACGAATGCGATAACAATGGCCTTCGCCCGACCCTACCAAACCCCTGACCTCGCTGCCGTCCTTCAAACACTCGCCGCGTGCGCCCCAGCGAGGGCTCCTCTTATACAACAAACGCAGGAAGATGATCTCGAAGAAGGAGAATACGACCCTTCCGAATTCCACCCCATCATCTCTCATCCAGCTCAACCTCCACCACCTACTTCCCATCCCTCGCAACCGTATAATGAGTATAACCCCCCTCAACTTCAATCTCCACAATCAAGCTACAATGCCCCCAACTCCCACACGACCAACCTCCTACCAACTCCCTCAGCTCCCTCCAACCCCTCACCTCAACTTCCACAACCCTCCGCCATCGAAAAAGCCTCCACCATAACAACCTACACCCCCGCCCTCCGCCACACAACGCACCTCCTCTCCACCTCCCCTTCCATAACCACCCGCATCCGCCATCTCATTCGCACCGCCCACTCCCACGAACGCCAATGGTGGTCCGGTCGCCAATCTCTCCTCACGCAACTCTCAACCCGCTCCGCCTCCCGCCAAAAATTAAACAGCGTACTCGCTAGCATCGGAGGTCTCACAAAGGCAGAGGACGAAAAGGGAACACCCGTTGATGTTGAGAAAGAATTGAATCTGTACGATCGGAAGGTGCATAAAGCGTATCGGGAGATGGTCAAAGCAACGCATGTGGATTTGGCGAAGTTGGGAATACCATTCTTCTGTATCAGGGAGGAATTGGTTTTACGGGGGAGAGAAGGGCGGGAAGTGGAAAAGGGGAAGATTGAGGAAAAGGAGTTAGGCGTTTTAGAGGGACGAATGTTGGGGTTTTTGGAGGATTGGGTTAGAGAAGAGGTTTGAGCTTCGATCTCGTGCATGGACTTTATGGCCAAAATCAAAACACGACGAAGCTGAAGATATGAATGACGGACTTTGTGGAAAAGGTCTTTTGGGTTGAGGAAGCTCGGTTGGTTGATTGATAGCATTGATGGAAAGTATTGGCTAGGTACGGCGTTCGAGTTGACTAGATGATACCCCGGGCAGCATTCGGTACAATGATATTCCATTCCTCGTATGAAACGCGATGCAGCAATGTTATATTTCCAACAAGCTTTTTGATTCCGCCGCATCAAATAGCAAAGATTTGTAGCTCAACCTCTGCAAAGGTGACCATGTCCACATGGACCATATTTGCTTAAATACCACTGCTAAACCACACAATCAAGTGTAACACCAGCGCCTTCAGGTAGGGTATTCGACACCTCGATTATCAGTACAGCTACGCTGCCAGACTACATATAGTCACATCATCATCACTTCACTGCAGGGGCCAGTTAGAACTCCCTCTCAACAAGAGGTCTATGGTAGATTCGGAGTACCCATATATACAATTCGACCCACTGTATGATATAGTTAAGGGTGGGTAAGTATCCAGATACATTACACCAACCCCTTTAAACCAGTCTTGTCCCACTCTCGTACAGCGACAATGACAGTTACAGTTCATCCACCCACACTTCATCTGCCGCACACGTGTCTTCATCGTCTGCTTCTCCGTTGCTGGTTTCGCTCTTGGGTTCCGAGGCCTTGGCTTCATTCGTTTTGGGTTCCTCGGATTTAGATGCCTCTGCCTCAGGCTTGTCGACCACAACCTCATCCGCAGCGCAAGTTTCATCATCGTCCTTGTTATCTTCTCCTGTGGCGGAACCGTAATCTCCCGAAGAAGTACTGTTGGAAGAGGGACCACTCGTAGAGGCAACACCTTTCGAAGCGGTATCACCTGAGGGCAGAGACGCGGGCGGCGATGTTGATGATGAGGGTATGGGCGCTGATTTGTCGTCGTCGTCAGGAGCGGAGTCGGAGTTAGAGAATGTTTCTGTTGATGGGGAGGAGTCCTGGTTAGAGTCTTGGCTGGAAGCTTGCTTGGGAGCTTGACCGCCGCCTTGACTACCGCCTTGACCACCGCCCTGACCTCCGCCTTGACCACCGCCCTGACCACTGCCCTGACCTCCGCCTTGACCTCCGCCTTGACCTCCGCCCTGACCACCACCCTGACCACTGCCCTGACCTCCGCCTTGACCGCCGCCCTGACCGCCGCCTTGTGTAGAATTGCCGTAGCCGCTTGAGCCTGTGGAGCTGGTAGAGTTGCTTTGTGAGGTCGATGGAGACGCTCCGCTCGAGCAGTCCTTCCCGGTAGGGATACCGAAGCCTTTGCCGCCAGCAACAGGACACCATTCTGGATCTGGCATACCTTCTTTCCAATCCTCCAAAGGCGGCGCAGTCTCAGTATTGCGATCCATTCTGTATGCACCGTTGGGGTACACTTGCCAACCCTTTTCTGCGTAGGATACTTTGTTGTTGTCGACCTGGTCTGTTTGTGCTTTTTGTGCCCATTTGACATTGCTTTCAAGGAAGGGAGTGCTGAACCAATTGTCGGGCGATTTGTAGGCGGGTTGGACAGTACCCTAATGGAAGTATCGAGTCAGCGGGTTTGCCCACCTATTGTGCTTGGTCTTTTTGTGGCAACTTACATCGGCCCAGCACTTCATAAAGAACCACCAAGTCTTTCCACCCTTGAACTCGGTACCATTCAGAGCTTCTTGCTCTTCCAACTCTGGCATACCCGGCATATTCATCTTCTGCATAATGCGGGCTTTGGAACGATCGATCTTGATATCGTAAGGTGTGAGACAAGCCGTCGGATCGTTGGGATCGGTGCTGCAGATATCGGTGATCTTGAGCATCATGTCTGACTGTTTGCCTTGTTCTGTTTCTTCGTTCCAGAATGAGATGCAAGCATCCTGCATGCAATAGCGCTCCAAGGGTGCGAACTTGAGCCAGTAAGGGTGGATGGCGACTTTACTGACTTGATAGGCACTGTCGGGGATGCCACAAGCGCTCTGTTTGGCGGAGTCATGCTTTCCAGGTTCCCATACATCGGTTCTTCCGGTAGGAGTATTGAGTTCGCCTGCTTCGAAGAATTTCATCTTTCCATGCTGAAGACGGCCAAACGGAAGATCGATTGACCTTGCACCATATACGGCAGGTTGTTGCTCTTCCCCGTCGGGGGGCATCCCAATTTGCTTCAATCCCTGAGTGACCACATGAAAAGTATTGTCGGCTTTTGCACTTTTCGGGACTTGCTGGAAAGGAGGATCGGCTCGTTTTACCACACGACAAGCGGCAAGTGACGCAATGCCTAGCAGTATAACAAGCTTTGGGGTAACCATCTTGACGAATGAGGGGTTGAAGAATGGAATAAGATGAGTAGCTTGCTGGAAGCCTGAAGGAGAGTAGACAGCAAGCACCAGGCTTAAGGGCAAAAGAATGTGATGGTCAGCAAACTGAATGCTAAAACCGGGAAAAGAATGAAAGAGTGGGTGGGGAAAACGATAGAGAATTCTCTACAGCTATATGAGCGTCGCGGCAGCCAGTGTCGCGGTCGAGAACTCAGCGAGGGTTAATTAAAGGAGGAAGTATGTTGGATCTCCCCCTGGAGCAGGCATGGTTGATAAAGACAATTCCTCGCGATTGGCCGAAACAAATGAGAAGAGATGAGGTGAGTGTTCCCTCTAATCATACTCTGTATGGAGATTTGATGCATCAGGACTCAAAAGGTCCAATCAGCAAAAGGGAGTTGAAACATGCCGAATGGGAACCTTTCAGGATTGGAAGAAACCCTCCGACGTCCGCGGGAACACAGGCCGCGAAGGAAGGCGTGCGAATAGATTGTGTGAAGCGTTCAGGACTGCGTTTCAGGGGAGCGGGCGGCGGATGTAGTGTGTCAGCTTCACCCGCACTGAGGGAGCGATAGCCGCAAGCAAAGATGGTCATCTCCGAAGACCAGTCTTGGCCGGGCCACGACATGATCAGTCCGATTGCTGACGCGTCAATATGGGAGCTTTGCATTTCTCTCGTTCGATGATCTGCTATAGTAATGTCGACTGTGGAACATGGACGGGGTGAGGGAAAGATCGAGGGATGTCAATTTAAGGACTCGACAGGAAGCGGTGTTGAACCCAAATCGGGTTAGCGCAATTAAGCGTACTTAGGTAGAATTTCTGTATATTAGAACTTAGTATCCAATCTACCTTGTTCTATATATTCCACCTACTATCTATAATAGTACTATATTTAGTAAATATATATAGAATCTCGCTATCGCTTTTTTATTTCGACAGTTAAATATAATAATAGTTAAGCCGCTTTATAAGCTTTAAAGTCTAGAGACTATAGAATCCAGAATATTACTATCTATAGGAAATCGAAGGCAGCCGGAACCCTAAAAATTAACTAATTTAAAAAATTTAGATAGAATATTAACTAGTAATTAGAAATCTTTAAACTACTATAAATTTAATAAATATAGTAGAATTAGATATATATAGCTAGAATATAACGAATAACCTATATTTTTTATTATATAAATATCTAGTATTCTAGTATCTATAGAGTAGTATTTATACTATTTCCGTTTTTTCTATTACTTTCCGAAAATTCTAATAATTTTAGAATTAGAAAGAACGTAACTAGAGACTAGTAGAGCCAGACCTTATATCTTCCTTTTAAATAACCTAATAATAGCGAATATTTTTTAGAAAAAAAAAGAAATAATAAATAGATTTAGAATCTGCTATTATTTTTTTATACCGAATAAATAAATTTATCGGCCTTTCTATTTCTACTAGTAGAAACGACTCCTAGAATTCTAAAAAAGAAGCTTTCGGTATTATCGGCTAACGAGGAAAACTTTAATTCTAATATCCTGCGAATTAACTATATAATAAAAGCAGATAGAATCTATAGCCTATATAAATCTTTATTAGAACCGGAAGAATATAAAAAAGAGAAATTATTTCTATAAAATATTCGAGACTATTTCTATAATCTAAAATTCTAGTTCGGTAAAAAAATATTCTAATCTTTATTATTATCTATAAAACTACCGACGATAGTACTATCTTTATTTATTTAGTTATTTGTTTTGGTTTTGGTACTCGGTGAACCAGTGGTTCGGTAAGCAAATCAAGCGTTGGTATACCAGCATTGAATATACGGTAGCAGAACTTATACTCCAGTTCAGTTGACGCAAATAACGGTTCTTTCCATAGAATTTCAATTCAAATTTGCTCAGCAATATGACGCATCCTTCCACCGATGATTCTATCTTTATTTATATTAGTTATAGCGGAATATTATTCTAATTAATAATAAAAAAATATATAAAATATTTTATCTACAATTCTAATAAATAGTATATTTTCTTTCTATACTATAATAATATAGTTCGACCTGCCGAACTTTTATAGAAAGTTTAAAGAAAATATAAAAAGATAGCTAGTATAATTTAAATTTATTTAAAAATCTATAAAATTAATTTATAGAGATTTCGATAAAGCGAAATATACTTTTATAGATTTAAAATTAAAGGGTAAAATAGCTAGATAGGCTTTAAAGCTAGACGAGTTAATTATACCTAATTTTAATCGCTTTTTATCTAGCTTTTTAAAATATTTTTCTATCTAGAATAATTCCGGATTAGCTATATAGAAAGTATTAAAAAGTCTATTTAAATTAAAATAAAAAAGATAAATATATAATATACTATTTAAGGTATATAATAATATAGTAAGAAATCTCCTATCTAAAATAGAAAGAAAAATAATATTAAAACTAATAGACGTACTCGATAATAAAATTTTTATAAAGGTTATAGGAAGTATATTTAGCTAAAATACGGAAAAGAATAAAATTCTAGCGAAAGTATAAATAGTTATAAAAAGATATATAAAGAAGATATCTAACGATAAAAAGGCTATATAAAGAGAAATAGTCGAATTAAAATCTATATAAAAAGTATTTATCGACTTTTTTACGAACCGCGGTAAATTATATATTAATACTTTAACTAAGGTAATAAACCAAATATCGAATATAATATTATTAAATTTCTAACTATAACGTTAAAACTAATATTATAATTAAAATACTATCTATAATTAAAACTGGATTCTAAATTAAATACCGTCCGGCTAATAAATAATAGATTAAAATAATTATCTATAAAATTCTTATCGGTTTTAAAATCTGCGCTTCTAGAATCTTTAGTAAACGAATACTAGTTAGGCTTTTATAGATAGTATACCTATTCTATAGAATACCGGTAATTTTAATTATTTTAAATATAGTTAATCGGGATATATATTAAAGGAATATATTAATAAAATATTATCTAAAAAAAAATAAACCCGGTTATTTTACGAATTTTAATAGCGAAAGGCGGATATATAAATAAGAACTATTTCTAATAAAAATACTATAAATTCTAATAATATTCCGATAGACTATTAATAATAGAAAGTCCAGCCTATTTATATAGCCAAAGCTTTTAACTAGTAGTAGAAATTATATCTATAAAATATTTAATAGCTCGATAAATAGTATATAGATAACGAAACTATTTATTTTAAAGATATTAATTCGTATAAGTATTATAAATAGGCTATAGATAACGAAGCGTTTACTACTACTAGTAAACGCGATATTAAAAAAATAGATTCGGAGGAAAAAGACTTTTAATTCTAGAAATTATAATCTAGAAAATAGATTAAAAATATAAAAGATATACTATAGATTATTAATTCCGGATAATTAGCGGGCCGAAATATAGCGGCTATTTTAAAAACTGCTAATTCCGTTAATAAATAGTAATATATTCTAGCGCTAAATACTCTAGCTAAAAAGCTAAAGATATAATAAAAAATACTATTTATAATTAAATTTAAAGATATAAAATCGTAAAAAGTTTAAAATACTACTAAATTTCTATAGAATATTAAAATTACTTTTAATATAACCTAATTTTTCTATTTTATACTAAAGGCTCGAGTATCGTTTATAGAAGTAATAAAACCGGAACCTATTAAAAAATTAGTAGCTAAAAAGAAATAAATCCGATTCGCTATAGAAAACTATAAAGATATTAATATCGTTAAATATTTAAAATATCTAGGTAATATAATATTAATAGAAACCGAATTTTATAATCGGCAGATATATAGCGAGTATATTAAAAACCTTCTATTTCTAATAGAAAAATAGAACAATTAAATATTTAAATTATCTATTTAGATATTTAATAATCTAAAACGAAATCGTCTACGTTTTATAATAAAAGAAAACTTTTATATTTATATATTAATATAGCTTTAAAAGTTAGAAAACCTTTTATATATATTATAGAAGATTTTAATCGATTCTAAAACTATTTATAATTTAATTAATAGTTATATAGCGAACTAAATAAACTATTATCTCTACTATAATAAATCAGTTCAGATTTATATTATAAATAGTAATATTTAAGCTCTATCGGAATTTATAAAAGTTATAATTATTATCGGCGGTATATTTAAAGTTATCTAGTTTTATATAGTATCTAGCCGGATACTATATTTAGTTATACTTGGACGTCTATAGCTACGGAGTATAAATATTATTAGATATTATAGTATAGATAAATATTAGATTATAAATTCTATAGATATTTATTATTAGCTCGACTATAGTAGTTCTACGAATATATTCGTACCGAAAATACTTTTAGCTAAAGAAATCGACTAGGAGGTTCTATAGATAGAAAGAAATATAATTAATAATATAAAATACTATAAAGATACTAGATATAAAGCGATTTTTAATAAAATTATAGTTTAAACTAATAATTAATAATAGAAAGAGTTTAGGAAGAAATATATATATAAATAATAGTTTAAAAAAGAAGAAACGATATAGAAAAAAGCTTTATAGTTATAGATATTCTAGAATCTATAACCGAAAGCTACCTAGAAAAAGCCGAGTCCGGAAAAAGTAATCCTAAAAAGGATTTAGAAGAGAAAATAGAAAGCGAAGCTAAATATATAGCTATATAGCCGTAAAATAGTAAAAAAAGAAAAATAATTAAATTAGATATTATAGATATAAACTAAATAGAATTCCTTTAAAACTCGTAGCTAATATATATAATACTAGCTTTAAAGTTTTAGAAACCGGGGTATATATCGATAGATAGAAGATTACTATTTATAAAGAAAAAAAGAGAAACTATTTGATAAAAAAAAGAATATAAAGTAATAATAAATACCTTTTAGCTTTATTATATAGCTAATTTATATAGAATTTTTAAAGAAATATAACTAGATAATAGAATTTAATAGAAAACGTAAGATAAAAAGGGAATAAATATATAATATTAGATTTACCGCTAATCTCTCTACTTCCGTTATACTAGAAAATATAATATAATAAATCGTTAGATATAGTAAAAGGTATATTAAATAAAATATTAAGAAAATAAAAAGATATAATAGAAGATATCTAAAGAATTAAATATATAAAAATAATAGAATATTATTCTAAAATTCTATAGACTAATATAATTAAAGATATTAACGGTTTTAAAATTAATTTATTAAGATTTCCGATAATAAAAAGGCTATAGAATTATAAAAGAAAGATACTAGATATTTTTCTAGCCGACTTCGAAAATTAATTAAAAGATTTCTCGGAACTAATTAGAAAGTTTATATAAATAGATAATAGACTATTTTATAAAATTAAACTATTTATTATAATATAACGTAATATCTTTATATTAGATATTCGAAAGATACTATAGATAGATCTAATTAAATATTATATTTTAATATATAGAAACGCTTTCTCTAAAATAGTTAAACCAGTCTTTTATACTAAAAAAGAAGTAAAATAGTAGAAAAATAATTTTCTAAAGTTTATTATAATAGGAATTATTATATAATATAAATTACTTTAAACCGTATATATAAAATTTATAAAAAAACTAAATAGTAGTTTATAGATAGTATATATATTTTATATAATTAATAATACTATAGTTAAATTAAACTACCTAATAAAAAAAATCGAATCTATTTTTCGGATAATTTTATAACCGTAGGTAACTATAATATTTAAATATAATAGACTAAACAGCTATTAGACGGTTAAATTATATCTCCTATATATATATAAATTAGGAATTTTCTACGTTTTAAAATAATACTACTATTTAATTATAGGCTAAAAATATATAGGCGGCCTAGCTATATATTTATAGCTAAAAGATATAGTTATTTTAAATATTTCTAAACTCTAACCGAAACCCGCCCTATCCGATATAATATTAGGAAAGGCTGTCTTTAAATATTTTATAGATAACGATATAAAAGAAATAGTATTTTCTAAAAACCTTATTACTTTTCTTTATAAATACTATTTCCTGCGGATTTTATAGACTAAATTAATATTAAATCTAGTTAAATACTACCTTTTTATAAAAAAAGTAGAAATCTTTAGATACTAGAGAGATTTTTATAGATTCCGGCCCTCTAAAAATAATATACGTATAAATTAAAACTGGCCTATTCTAATATCTAAAGAGAAACTAATCCGGTTTTATAATAGACTTCTATTCCTTTAATTATATATTCCGGGATAGATTAATAAAGTTACCTTTTTTAAAATAATAATTATCGAAGAAATAGTTACTACTAAAATTAATAGTCAATAAACGATTCGAAAGATATTAGTAGATTTTAAATAGATAAATAAATATAAATAGGTATTTTAGATAATTAAAAATATAGTTACTACTATAGTATTTATAGATAGTAATAATAAAATTTAATACTATCTATTAATTAATACGTCGAAGACTGGTACTAGTACTATATTATTTTAATTAAAAAAGAAGTAATTAAAAACGGTAATAACTAAAGATTTAATTAAAACGATAGAAGTAATTATATTTATATCCTTTAAATTTACGGATATATAAACGCGGTACTATACTATTAAAAAAGTATTATTAGCTATTATTAAAGCCTTCTAAGAAATTAGATAATTATTTAAAAGATTTCTATTCCCGATAAAGCTATATACGGACTATTAAACTCTATTTAAAATATTTAAATTAGAGGATATTACTAGCAGAATTACGCGATAGTAGCTAGTTCTATTAAAATATAACCTCGATATCTACTATATATCTAGAAAAGATATTATATTTATAAACGGACTATTAAAATATATTGGTTATCCGGTAATACCCTTTAACGAGTTTAAAGCTAAAATAATAGTATTTAAAGTAAAAGAGAATAATATAAATAATAAAAGGACGTATAGTCCGATACTAAATATTATAAATAGTAAATATATATATAAAATCTTTATATCTATATTTCTTTTAACGGAAGAATTCTAATATCCTTTTAATAGTAAAAGTAAAAAATAGACGACTATCTAGAAAGAATAGCTATTAGATCTATAGTATACCGCGATTATAGAATTTAAAATAAAAGATCTAGAAGATTTTAAGTAATAAATCTAGTAAAGGAGCCTAATTACTAAAGCGATTTTAAAAGTTATTAATAAAAAAGCCGAAAGATATATTTTTATTAAATATAAATAAACTCGTATTTTTATATATAAAAAAAGAAATAGTAAACTAAATAGATATATCTATAAACTATAAATTTTCTATATATTAAAGCGGTTTTATAATATATATAGATATTTTATATAGAATATTATATTTTAATAAATAATAGAAAAATTCTTCTAGCCGATATAATATCGAGATATTATTAAATACTATATAATATATCTACGGTATTAGATATTAGGCCCTTTTAAACCTATCTAAAGGTTTTTACCGGTAGTATTACTATAATTAATAGACTTAATAAAAATCGATTATATTAGGCCTTTTACTCTAATTATAAAAAGCGGAATATAGTTTATTTATATTTAGATTAACTATATAATTTAATATCTTTTCGGAAATAGTATAGTAAATATAACTACTACTAATACTATAGATATTATTTAACGTTAAATAGTAAAATTATTCGGATAGTTCCGATATTAGTACTATAATAATAGAAATTACTTTAAAGGAAACTTTACGCTAGCTAGTAAAGCTATAGAGGTAAAGTAGATCTTTAGACCTAGCTATTATCTATATTCTATCGGCTTTATAGAAAAATATATCTAGCTGGTTCTAAAAGTTATAAAAACTATCTTTTAGTATTATTTAACCTTTATTTTCGAATAGGATACGATTTTCGCTAGAGTTATTAATTTAATTAATACCCGGCTTATAAAAATATTCGGATTTTTATCTATAGAATTACTACTAGACTTTAATCTATACTATATACTAGAGATTAATAGATTTAATTCTATTATTCGGACTATAATTATTATAAAAGAGATAATAGTAGTAATTATAGAAGATCTTAGTAGGAAAGCGGCTATATACGAGATACGGATAGTAAAAATCGATAAAATAAAAAAACTAGCTATCGATAGAAAGTTAGTAATAAAGAAAAAGCTTATAGGTAATATAGCTAGAAATAAAAGGAAATATTTAATAGGTAATCTAGTCCGACTTAGAAAATTAATATAAAATAACTAAAGATTATATAAACTAGAATTATAGTAGGAAGAACCGTATATAATAATAAAAATATCGGATTATAAATAATTAGTTTAGTTTAAAGACTTATATTTAAAAAAGCTAAAGGAAAAGTTCTACGTTAATAATATTATCCTATATTAATAAAGAAAGTAAACGGGTAATAAAAATAAAAATACGTAGATATCCGTAATATAAATTAATACTAAAGTTCGAGTAAATATATATAAATAAATAAAGTAAAAAATAGAAAATTTTAGATAGAATATTAAAGATATAAAGGAATAGATCTAAGAGGAAAACGACTATATAATAAATAATTATAGCTATAATAAAGAAGAAAGTTAAAAATATTAAAAGTATAAAATATATAACCTTTAGAAATTAATTTTCTAAACTTCTATTATAAGCGAAAATATTTTCTTTATTAGATTATATATTTAAGTCTGGAGCCTTTATAAATATTTTCTATAATCCCTTTTTAGTATATTAATTTAGTAAGTATTCGGAATTAGTATTACTATCTATAACGAAGTTTATAGTAGTACTATTATATTTTTACGGAAGTTAATCCCCGGTTCCTCCTATTATAAATCTAAAGCTCCGATCTAGTATCTAGCTAAAAGTTTTAAAAATTAAAAATAAATAAAAATATAATAAATAGATATATAATATATATTTCTATCTATAACGCCCTTTATATAGATAAGTCTAGAAATTTTAAAATTTTAGAATTCTAGAAAAAATATAGAACGAAGCGGAAAATATATAAATAGATTATAATACTAAGATTTTTAGAATTCTAAACAGATTTATCTAATACCAGATAAACGATTATTAAATAGTACTTTATAGATAGAAAAGATAAAATCTTTATATTTTATATATTATTAATTTAAAGGTATTAATCTATTTAAATATATATAACTATCTTTTAAATAACCTTTTAGTATAGTAGAGAAAAACGGTATTAGTATATAAAGGATTTTACCTAGTTAAAAAAACGAAAGCGAAATATAAAAACTATGGTATCTAAAGAACTAATAAAGTTAATAAATAGTTTAAAAAAAGTATACTACTAAAAAACTTATAGATAGCGATTTTTAAAAAATAAATAAAGATTATTAATTCTATAAAAATTAATACCGGTTTACTTTATTTAAGCGAATTTAAAATTTTAAACTTTAGTAACTTTAAATTTAACTAATTCTAGATTATTTATTATTATTAGTTTCTATTTTAATCTTTAATATTATAAAGTTAATAAAAAGAAATTAAAAGTTATAGTAACTAGTATATAGAATTATTACTAGTCTTTACTATATTTTATTTCTTCTTCTATCTATATCTATAAAAGTAGTAGTAGAATCTTTTTAAATATTACTATAGACCTGATTACTTAAAAATTATCTAACGAAGTTTCTAATAATATTAACCCTCCTAACTAAAACTAGTAATACGATCTATATAGCTATCTAATATCGAATAATAGTAAAATTCCGATATATAACTCGGACGGTATAATTAATCTAAAATTTCTAGAAATAGACTTTAAATAATAACGCCGAATAAAATTAGCGCGCTTTATTAAAGCGTAGAATTTTATTACCGAAGCGATATTAGAGAATATCTAGAACCTACTATAAAATAATAGGATAAATAAAATCGAAGATATAACTAGAAAAAATAAAAAGAAGTAAAAAGAAAGATTACTATTAAATAGTTATATAGATAGTAATAAGGAAATTATAGATATTTTAGAAAATATACCGGCGAAACGTAATTAAGCTATAGCTATTCGAAATAATAAGAAAGTAGAAATAGCTATTATATAAAATAAAATTACTTTAGTAACTAAAATTATATTAGAAATATTCCTTCTAGACCGACTAGTAAATACTAATAAATATCGGAAAGAACTAAACTTAAAAGAATAGATATTATTAAAAGACGAGTTAGCTAAAATAATATCGATATTAAATCTAAAAAGCGTAGCTATAGTTAAAATAAAGATCGGTTCTATCGATATAGAGATACTAGCTCTAACTAATAATAAGATTATTATATTAGGAAATATAAAAATATTATATTTAAATAGATATTATATAGCTCTAATAGTATAGGACTTTAAAAAATAGATAAAGATAGATTTCTACTATATATTAGATCGAGTAAATAAAAAAAGATTTTAAAATAAAAAATAGATTAAAGTTATAATTAATAGAAAAAATATTAAAAACTTCTTCCGGTACCGGAAATATACGAATATTTTTAATATTAAAAATCGGTCTAGATAGAGAGATACGAAGATAATTAAAGATAAAAAAAATAGTAAAAAAAAGTATTATTTAGCTAAAAATCTGCCGGAAATTTACAAAATCTCGAAAGCTATAATAAATAAGCTAATTAATATTCGGGCGACGAAACTACTAGAATCGAAAGAATATAAATCGAAAGAAAAGAGAATTAAAATATAGAGATAAGTTCTAATCGATCTTTAGTACCTATTATAAAAAATTACGATAAATATTTATACCGGAGGTATCGAAACTACGAAACTATTTTATAGGGAATATAACCAGTTTTTATAATAATATAAAGGGTTTAAATATACTATTAACCGACTAATAAAAGAAATATATCTACTTAAGTAATATATTATTAATAACGAATTTTAGATTCTAATACTAATAGATAGATTCCTATATAAATCTATCTAATTTAAAACTATTATATAAATATTATTTCTAATTTACGATAGTAAACTATTATTAGTATATAATAACTTTATCTAATACCTCTACTAAATTTATAATCCCGACTATAAATCTAAAATTATAAATAGTAATTAGATAATTCTATTTAAAATTTAAAAGTAAAAACTATTATATAAATCGTCCGAATAGAATATAACGATTCTAAAGGAGTAAATTAATACTAATTATATAGAAGAGTCTATAATAACTACGAAGCTATATCTATATAATATATAGTTTAAAGGAACCCTATCTAGTATAGAAAAGATAAATCTACTAACCTATTTTAATACCGTTACTAGCGAAAAGACGTTAGATACTATTACTAAAAACTAATCGGAAATTAATTAACTACTATAAAATATTATATAAATAAAATACCCTGCCTACTAGTATTTTATAATTTCTATTAATATTTAGTAATTACCGTTTTAGATAATTTATAACGAGACCTATAAGATACCGTACCTATTTATAAAAAAGATTAGTATTTTAATTTTATTAATATACTATTAAAGACTATATAGATAAAGTAACTCGAATAAAATCTAGTCTAAATCCTTCTGTTATAAATTTTCCTTTATTATTTTCTATAGTTTTTTATTTTATTTTTTATAGTCCTTTTTCTTTCCGAATATAGTATAGAAAATAGCGGTTAATTTTAGTTTAAAGTACTATTTAGAATAGTATAGATAGGGTTTTTCTAATTAATTAAAACTTTTAGCTTTATTATATATTTAAGCCCTTATAAATATTATAGATTATTTAATAAAAATTTAGAAATAGAAAAATACCGGGGAAATTATTAAATCTAAATCGGATTAGTATAATTAAACGTATTTAGATAGAATTTCTATATATTAGAATTTAGTATCTAATCCACCTTATTCTGTATATTCTGCCTACCACCCATAATAGTACTACAGCGGCTGACTGTCGACAGATCAATTCTTGGCAGCTTGGCGCCAAGGCTATCCTATCTAGACCTGGATGGGATGATGTGTCAATATCAATAACGCTGCTTGGGTGCGACGGAAAGGCTTGAACGACCAACAATGTTTGGCAGCTGCGTGCAGTGTTGCACCAAGTCTCGCTACCCCTTTGCCACAAGCTGCTGCCTGTCAAAATTGGAAACAATGCCTACTTACGACCTGTTATGTTGAACTTTCATCTACCATCTGCCATCTGCAAATTGTAAATTTCATTGAGCGGTGCGACCTGACGACTCCTGCGCTGTCTTATTCCCTCGTAAGCTCCTTTGGCATTTGAGTACCATTCCGCATCATCAGAATCGAGTAATCACCCAATATGGATCCGTTCTCACTCGCGGTAGGCGTGGCTGGTCTGCTTACCTTGACTGCGAAGACAATCAAAGCCACGAGGTTGTATTGCCAGGAAGCAAGGCATGCTAAGGAAGCTGCAAGCGAGCTTCTCGTCGAACTCGATGTCCTGCACTTCAATCTTTCGCACCTTGACAACCTTCTGAAGCGCGATACCGCTGCCGCCTTTTCGAGCACGTCCGTGTTGGCGACAAGCACTCACGCCTGCAGGAACAAGTTGGACATGCTTCATGACAAGCTCAATAAGGCTGCCGAGCATCCATTGCATCGACTTCGGTGGCCTCTTAGTAGCGATGAACACCAGAAGACCATGCGAGAGCTCAGAGCTTTTGCCCAGTGGATTCAATTTGCCCTCACCATCGATGGGTCCTCCCTGCTCGCCAAGACCTCGACTGAGGTCATTGACGTTTTGACCAACCAATTGCGGATGTTTCAATTGCTCGGCCAAGTCGATACAAAGGTAGAACATACTCAAAACAGCGTGTTTGACCTACAACATGCCGTACGTACTTTGAAAGCATCTGAAGAGCGTGAGGCTACCCTGAACTGGATATCCAATACCAAGTCGTGTCAAAAACATCATGATGTTCGATTGCCACGTGTCGAGGGCACTGGAGAATGGCTCCTGGGAGAACCTGCCTTTAAGTGTTGGCGCGATGGCGAAGAAAACTTGCTCTGGTGCTACGGCATACCGGGTTCAGGCAAATCAATCCTTGCGTAAGATTTTTGCAATCATAAGCTGGCGGAAGACTGAAGCTGCCAGATCCCTGGTGATCGATCACTTAAGTCGTACATTCCCAAGTGACCAAGCGGTAGTCGTACACACATACTATGACTATCGAGACCAAGACCATCAGTCTGTTGAAGAAACAATAGCTAGCTTACTGAAACAAGTTGCAAGTGGGTTGCCAAAGATGCCAGCAGCAGTCGCAACCCTCTACCAGAAATTCGGCAAGCAACAGCAGACTCCACAATTGCAGGACTTGGTACAAGCACTGTCATCATCGTGCCGAGAACACAACGTGGTATACATCATCATTGATGCATTAGACGAATGCGAGTCCAAGTCTAGAAACGGACTTCTCAATCTCCTCGATGAGCTGAAGAAATGTGCGAAGGTGTTCGTCACCAGCCGTCCTTATCCAGATGAAATAAGAAAAGCCTTTAGATGCACGCCCCAAATCGAGATCAAGGCCCACAGTGCCGACCTTGAAAGATATATCAATGAACAGATCGAAGGTAGCGAGATTATCGATGATATCGGCGATGCCTTCCGGAAACAGCTCGTTAGCAAGATTGTTCAGAATGCGCAGGAAATGTAAGCCAAAACCTTGTTAAGCCTACAGTCATGTGTCGTTAGCACAGGTAAGAGTGTTAATCACCCTTCACCCATAGGTTTCTGCTTGCGGTATTGCACGTTCAGACCGTATTCAACGAGCCGACTATAGGTGATATGGAAGAAGCGCTTGATCGTCTACCCCAGAATCTCCATGCCGCCTTCGAAGATACAATGCAGAGGATCAAGCGCCAGTCAGAGACCCGCAGCCGCATCGCACTTCAAGCGCTTACATGGATCTGCCGGGCCAGGAGACCGATGGTGCTTAGCGAGCTAGTTGATGCACTTGCCTTCAGGCCACGGCTGGTATCTGTGAGCCCAAACCATCGACCATCTCGAAAGACGGTATTGGATTCGTGTCATGGTTTAGTTACAATCGACGAAGAAAGTCAAGTCATCCGCCTCGTACATTATTCAGTACACGCTTTTCTATTGGGCACTCAAGAAGATCTCATACGCGATGAACGCTTCATAGCGAAGCTGTGCATCGAATATCAGATGTTGCAGCCGTTCACGTCAGGTAGCTGCCAAGATGAGGGCGGGATCGTGGATCGACTCAACCATTGTCCTTTCATCGAATATGCTGCTCGGTACTGGGTGAGCTTCCAGTCTCCTAGAACGCGAAGAACGACGCCTCATCGACCCTATGATATATCATGATTTACTCCGAACATTTTGCTGATAAATCAAGGGTTCCCACGTCTTGGCAGCCGATAATTCGACAATCGACGAACGTGCTCTCAACTTTCTTCATGCAAGACCACAGCTGGCTTGTTCCTACCAGATTTGGCAGTATGCTAAGGGCCGCAGAGAAGAGTATTGGAAAGCAGAGGAAGCTGTGAGCTGTAATCCGCTACACATGGCCGCGATGTTCGGTCTCCAAAATATCGCTGCGACACTTCTTCCGCTTTACCCCATCGACGAGCCAACTCATATGGGAACCACTGCGCTCATGAAGGCAGCCTCTTGCGGCCACCGGAGCCTAGTTTGCCTTTTCATGGATATAAATGCCGACGCCACGAAGCATAACTGGTACGGGACGGTGTTGCACGCCGCGGCTGAAGCTGGCGAGGTTGGCTGCATTCACGAGCTGCTGGATCGTGGTGTCAATGTCAATATTAAAGATGACCACGGCCGCTCGCCACTAATCTGTGCTGCAGAATCAGGTCACACAGGGGCAGTACGTGCGTTGCTTGAACGGGGCGCCAACGTGAACTTCATCTACCGCGGCAAGGGAACACCATTGTCTGTAGCAGTTCGGCAGGCTGCGTCCCCTAGAATCATCAAAATGCTCCTCGAGAACGGTGCCGACCCGAACATCCCGAGCGCCAATGGCTCATCACCACTGCACATGGCTGCAAGGAACAGCAATGACGACACTGAAGTCGCGCGCGACTTGCTCGAGTATGGAGCGGATGTTGATGCTCCAGGGAAGAAAGGCCGGACTCCACTGCAGATTGCAGCTGCGGCTAATAATACCACTCATTTGCAGCTCTTTCTTGATCGTGGCGCGTGTATCGACGCGCAGTCTGATGATGGAGCTACGGCATTGTGTACAGCAGCACGTCTTTGTAATGTCGAAGCTGTAAGACATCTGTTGGAGAAGGAGGCAAACTTTGGGATCGCCAACGAACTAGACATCACGCCGCTGGACTATGTCGAATACTATCAGGACACGGCTCTAGTACAACTACTTCTCGATGCAGGAGCGGAGAAAAAAGCTTACCACAAGGACGAGAGCACGGCAGCTCTGTTTGATATGAGCGACGACTACCATGAAGATGAGGAAATAGAACGATCAAGATCCCGGGCAGATGTGGATCGACCAAAGCGAGATCCGGCGCGCTTCTTGAGGAAAACTTACAGAGATCTGCAGGCAGAGTAACGTCGAATACAATTGTCTTTCTAAGACAATTCCAAGCCCCGGGTCATATCTTTGTTTCCTGGGATAGCACTCCATTACATCCAGCTTGAGCCCAGCTCCCGCCCAGCTAAGCACATTCTGTGTTGAATTGTCAATCGCACAATCAAGTTTTCAGCAATCGTTTGTTGCACGTGTTGAGAAATGCCTTCCCTCCGTGATTGAGATCCTCTGTCGGAGCCTGGAGGGAATCGCTAGACTCGAACCCATTCCAAACAGACACGACGAAAATGGTAAGGTTTAGGGTAGTAGTAACCACAACCCCCTACCACACAGTTCTCCGATCGCTTCAAGAATTGTCTCAGTAAACCCCATCACTCTGGATCACCAGCTTTCAAACGCCATTTCTCTGATCAGGGACCATCCTCGATCCTTGAAATCGGGACCCGAACTCAATGCCACGCTTTCCATGCCGTACAAGTTTGAAAGCAAGCCGCTTAGATCATCTTCAACCACTGTTCATACCCCTGCAAAGACAAGTATAAACGACGGTGGCGCCATCATAACAGGGGACGTCGTGGTCGACATTTCACTACACGATGTGTTGACATAATCATCGGCGTTCAGCGCCCACCTTTCGCCAGTCGCACTTAATACTGAGCAGGTTATAGCGAAATTATGATGCTTCCCACAGGGTTCTGAGGTTTCATGATGTTTTGTATCAGCTGGTAAGACTGGGGTTTGTTGGCTGGTGGTGAGCCTGGCATGTTCGTCGCTTTTCCTCGCCGCGTTTCATACCCACATCTTGCTGCACACACCATCGTCTACGCTTTCCATCTAAGGGAGAGCTGCCATGATCATCCTGGTCTCGGTGCCTCAAATCTCTTTGTTCATTGTGTCTGTTCATCGTTCATCGACACAGTCTGGTGTAGCCAGCGTCGTACACAATGAGCGATGTAAGACGAGGCGTGACAGAGTAGCTGTTGCCAGCTCTGCCCGGGCACCATAAAAGGGCTTGCCTTTGCTCCCTTCTCGTTTCTGTTCCCCAGTTCCTTTCCTTCAATAGTCGCTGCACGTACCAACTACGAGCTTCTGCGAATCCGCCAACAACCTGCCCTTGTCGAAGTCGTCTCTTGATTCCCAGTACAACGTATATCGTATCATCCAAGTACATCTTTTGCCCTACCAAAGCATCATGCCAGGAGAAGTGAGATTCTCTTGGGGTCCCGGGAACCACTGGGAATTTGCACACAACGACATCGACGCTCTCCTCACCACCCGTTTATCACCAAATGCTCCTGCAAATTACAAAGTGATCTTCACCATAGAGAATGCCACCGAGGTCCTCCGTAAACGAAAGACGGAGAAGTATTTCGAATGGCCCGAAAGTGAGCTTACAACAGCCTTCGAAGATCTCCTGGAAGACGGAAAGTCTTACGTGGATGACTGGGACAACAAGAAGATGTCGAACCACCCTGAGATCGAAGATCCCGAACGCCATTCACGAGCTAGAGCCAATTTCAAACACGATCTCAAGTCCGTAATTCTCGTGGAACCCCAGGTCATCAAGCTTCAAAGCATCACCGCAAAAGCCATTGCGCGTCTCTGTGTCGGAATTCGCAGTGAGAAGACTCATCAAGAGGTTGGACGAAGCCTGGACAAGCTGTTTGAGAGGAATGCGCAGTTGCCGGAGTATGAAAGACATGGGCCGATTACTGCAACGGAGGTGAAGGGTTTACAGCTCTATCTCTGCCTTTTTGACAATCCAGAGTATGATAGGTGGATGGCCATGAGTATGGAGGACAGCGCGTTCAAGGCTAGCTTAAAGGAATTCGAGGAGGACTTAGAGTGAGGTTGAGAACATCGACCTTCTTGTTTTCGGCGTCGTTTTTCTTGTCGTCGTGTTGGTCACATTGATCAGGAGAAGCGGGTATGTCAGGACCGTCTTCTTTATCGGGAGCTTCCAGTTCAGCAAGCATCGGTCGTGTCGACCTTCTTGTCTTCGGCGTCGTTTCTTTGTTGTTGTATCGTTCACATTGATCAGGAGCATCGTGTATGTCAGGACCATCCTCTTTGTTCTTTATTGGGAGCTTCCAATTCAGGAAAAATCGACTGTGCCAGGAACACTGAACCGATCAGTGGCAGCATGAATATTAAAACCATAATTAGGAAATACCTAAATCTACCTTGAATGCTCCCTTCCAATCACTTCTTAATGGTTTCCTGCACACGGCTATCTCATACCCATTTAGCCTGATACCTGTGAGGTCGATGTCCCTCACACAATGAAGTAGGTAGACAAGTAACGAATCTCCATACCAAGAACCCTTGACTGCAAAACCTTGCATCCCTTGGATGATAAAAGCGAGTGTTGTTTGCCGGAGCATTTAGCTAGTGACGTCCTAGTAAGTATCTCTTCGTCCGCTAACATATTTCCTCCGCCCTATTCACCACTTACCTGAATGATGTCCCGTTCCTTGGCTCTTTTGTTGTGTCATGGGTCAATTTTGTTCGAAGAAGTTAGCTGCTACACAATAGATAACATCAGAGCAGATATCGGCGAAATCCTGCGTCGACGTGCAGACTGTTGGACGCCGACAGTGCGACTGACTCGTAATATAATATGAGGATTTTAGTAGGGCAGACGGAAGGGAAGACACATTCCGGCAGTCGAAGGGATGGATGGGAAAGCCTAGATTGGCTTTGGAGGCCTCGTTGGCGTCTGCTCCCCAGCGTTGCCTGCGGACATGGATATGCCATCGTCGGTGAGATTGATTCTTGGAAGGTGGTTGTGTTGTGCCTCAGGCAGGGGAGTAAAGTAAAGAACAGTATTTGACGGACCGCATCCTTATAGCCAACGCAATCAAAGTACAGTTTGGAAATCTCCAGAAGTTATACTGTTTTCCTATCCTAACATTGAAGTTCCGATACCTCGACTCCTAGCCAAATCGGATGCCCTTCCAGTTCATGGATTAGGTCCCGACCTACAAGCAGTGCCCTGAAATTCAGACAATCGTGTATTCTGTGATTCAGCATCTGATCTCTCAGCAGTCCTGGATATCTGCTCCTATGTTGTCGCCCTCCGTTCCTCCACAAGGTCAAGTCCAATGAGCATCAAGCCGCTTCCGCCTCTTCCCACAATTCCGCCATCTTGTCCTCTCTCTTCTCATCGTAAGGTTCGCCCTTTGAAAGCACGAATTCATCGTACATACTCCAGCCGGCTACCCGGAGGTATTCGAAGATGCGCTGGATGTTGGCCTCTGTGAAAGGTCCAAGCTTGTTGGCATGGGCGGCCGTAGGATACATTTTTTCAAGTGCCTTCGCCAGGTCTGCTTTGGGCATATCCATCTTCATACCCGTACAAAGGTAATCGAGCGAGTCTTGGGGAAACCCATCGTGGTCGCTAAGATCTTCATCTGTTGTTACAACTTCGAGGTGCTTCATCCGGTCTGCCAAGTCTTCCTGAACCTTTGCGTATACCTCTCGAAAGAACCTGTAGGCATTCTCTTTTTCGGGGGAAGTGGGTCCTGCGGCGTTCCAAACAGTGATGTATGATGGATTATATCTCTGTAGAGCTTCGATAGCGTTCTCAAGGTCGCTACGTCGACGCTCGTTGAATTTGTTCTTGTATTTGTGTCGTAAACAGCTCAGCGCGTTGCGGAGCGTGAAGATCTCGTTGTCTTCGGCGCTTCGATTGGCATCCGGGAGCGTGGTGAGTAGCACGTTCAGCATATGAATTTCGAGACTCAATGGATTGAAAGGTGCTGGATAAATAGAACTCATGATTGGTGCGATTGAGGGAGGCGTGCGGAAACAAGATTAACGAGGCTTATGGGGATACGAGAAGTGCAGGTGGGATTGTTTGCCTAAAGCAGTGTGTGAAAGGAGGTTCGCAAGATGCCAGTAGGTGCAGAGCAGATCAAGTGGAGGCCCACCAATATATATGCCGTCGCGTTCTTCCTGGATGTCGTATCTTGGCAACGAGTAGGGCAACGGATGTAGCTGGCAATCGGTCTATCGGATGCCCACCCCTTCAATGGTAGGGATGCGCTTTGTGCTGTGCCAGACAGTCAGGGAAAGTCCAGCCAGGAGAGCCGTGCGCATTTAGTGTCATAAGTCGAACGAACCGCTCGATGCCAGACATATGCTGAGTTAACCGCTGGAGATACCGATGCTTGATCCCAGAAGAAAGCCTACGCCATCTCAAACTGTGTCGATTGACGGGGACTGGGGAGGTCATACCAGCCTTAATGAATGACCAGCGAGATGAAGTGCAAGTTCAGACGACACACCCTTGCTCACTCTGCAACCTTGCTGGTTCGCAATCCGTTTCGAGTGAGCCCAAGGGAGTTACCGACCTAATTATACATACCCACTAATATAAAGAGAGGAAGGCGGAGAACGATGGATGATGATCATCGGTAGGGATGTCATGCATGAGCGGAGAGAGATCGACAAAAGCCAGGGATCCAGGTCAAAGGGTAAGTAGATCAAGCTCAGGCCATGGATTGCCATGTGTGAAACATGTTTCGGGGACCTTAATTAAAGCGTCTTCGATAGCCCTTGTAAGCCACAGAACAGGGGGCGAGTCGGGTCGAGCTCGGACTCTCGAATCAGATGGCGTTCTGCCTTCCCTGTAAGCATTGCTCGAGATCGGCATTGCCACCAAGTTTCGCCATATGCTCTGTAAGAGCTAGTGCTGTCAAACACACGTGGGAGCTAGCTTAGTTTGAAACACTGCCTAGTGTCCCATTTGTCGACGCTGTCCAGGGTGCCTCTGCGGCAAGTTTAGTCGATTCGTTTCGCACCCTCTACTTTTCCAGGGGGAGCGATTCGTCATCGACTAGGGTCTGGACCTTTCGCTATGTTTTCAGGTCAGCTTCCGTGGAGGCTTCGCGCGCAGGGCGACAGGGGTGTGGCTATAGCGTGTACACTATGAAAAGCGGATAGACAGCTGTTATTTTTTATTCGGATTTCCAACTCAGCTACTTCTTTGTTGAGTACCCGCCTCAGAGAAATCTTCCACTGTTTCAACCAACACCGCACAAACCTCTCTTCGCGTAAGCATTGGAAGTCTCTTAGCTCTGCTCAATATTCGCAACAGTTGCCTTTCGCCATGGTTGACGCCGACCCTCTAGCCGTTGGACCAAAAGGAAGAATCGGCATCTTTCGTCCATTCGAAATTGACTGTTACCTTGTCACCAAGACAACCAGATTCGACACCGACGAGGACGGGGATCTCTTCTCTTTCGATCATTTCTTCGCGATCCTGAAACACGTGGACCACAACCGTTATGGGCTAATGACGAAGAGAGCGATCAAGGATGCCTTGAAGAACGCCAAAGACAATGACGATGAATACTTCAGAGAGTGGGACAGTACAGCACACAATTCCCCTCGGCATGAAAGAGTTCGTGAAGGGTTCCGCAACGAATACCTGGCATACCTACTGAGTCGAATCAAAGTGGAGAATCCCTTTGAGCCTCGAGATGCATTCGATCGCATCATCGCCGGCCTTCGACGCAACTTGTCCTACGGTGAAGTCGCAACTGGCTTGAATAGATTGCACAGACAGCAGAGAGACCCTCAACGTCCCCAAAACGTCCAAACCTACAGCACCGACGATGTGGAGATCATCCAGGAATACTTGAAGTTCTCGAGACACGACGCCTACCTGAGATGGAACGCTGTAGCCTACGATGACCCCGAGTTCGTCCGGATGGCGGATGGGTTGACGGCTTGATAAAAGAGTTGTCGAAGGTGGCTTGTGTGAGGTTTCCATCTTCTGATTAGGACACGATATGGAGCAAATTATTAGGTCTGCTGGGCTCCGCAGCATTGTTATCCAGTCTTCGCCGTATATATTTCCATCAGCTTTCCAATACGAGGTCAAGTACCAATCTTATATCTTGCTCCATGTTCCAAACCTCGCCAGCGCTTGATGTCACTTTCTTCTTATTGGCTGTCTCCACGGACGGTGTTGGCTGGTTTACTATGGATCATCTCCGCTGCTGCCAGCGCGCTCTTGATGTGTGTCCACGAGCGACCCACAGCTCATTGCTCGCAGATTTGACGTGTTTGAGCCTTGGTCATGGTAGTCCTCACAAATTTCACCGGTCAGCGCCGTTCATACCACTACACAAGTATGCTCTTTAACCGAAATTCCATCCGAGCAAATTGAAGCAGCTGAAGTAGTTCAACCATGCTCTGATCAGCATATACTTCCCATCTGGTACGACGTCGGAAGCTGATTGAAATTCCTTGAGCTCGGGTCTTGTGGTAGACCGGAAATCGCATGCCAAAGATAGGTTCGTGAGGCCTGTAGCCATGGATCGATGTGTCTGATGAAGAGGTAGGGTTCCAAGTCTTTGTCACCATCGACTGTGCGTGGATATATCAACGTCCAGCATGTAAATTCTTGCAATAGATTCACTTCAATAGCGTTTGCTCTTGTCAGGTGGTAGCACAGAAAAAGGGATGATGTCGTTAGGATAAGGTTGGCGCTAGTGTGGTTGTCAAATCCAAACGATCTCAGTGCCACAGAGCAAACTTGGGCCTCCCAAGATTCCCCACAGGAGGTTTCCACTATGACGAATGAGGAATCGCAGACGACCAGACCTGACATTGAGCATCACTAACAATACAAGTGCGTTTTTGTCTACCTGTCTCCATGGCAGATATGACGACCAAGCCATGACGCTCTCAGGAAGGCACCGGTCGCTATGTATTCGACGCGAGACAGGCTTCTTGGGTGCGGCAGCTTGTCGGAAAGACGATGATAGCAAGCTGAATCTCATCAACTATCGGCTTCCTATCCGGTTGCAGGCCCTACGCGTCTGCCCCACTCAATGAGAGACCATAGCTAAGCCTGAAGTTAACGATGGCTTTGAACTCCCTGTCCCCAAATCTGAGCTTGCAATGGTGCAAAGCCTTGTCTGGTACGGCATATAATAGTGACCGACTCAAAAGAATGAATACTCATTCGACCCTTCGGTGAAGGAACAGGATACCATCTCCACCATGGTCACTTACAAAGCAGCCCGCCGAATCGATCTTGAGATGTGACAAAGTCTGCCAAGTCAAAGGCAATAGATACCCCCTTCCGATGGATCTCACCATTCAAAAAACGATTTGCAGGCAACACCGATCCCTAACGATACTCTCGCGGCACAAGCAGGAATTCGACCTGATGATCGGCGCCACGATGAAGTAGTGCCTTATATTTCTCGACAATCCGCCTGCCTTCCGGATCATGTGTGTCCATCAGCTTCCATTCTTCGATTTTCTCCGGATAGTTTGCAGCCAAGTAATCGTAGATCTTTTCGACCACATGAGCGTCTATCTTATCAAGCGGTGACGACATCAGTGATTGCGCATTCACCACATCTGCTATCTCAACGGTTGTCGCGTTTGTCCGCAAATATCCGCACAATATGTAGTTACAGGCTTTTCGGGTCATTATGTTGTGGTCTGCAAAATTTCTCTCATCTTCTTCGGCTGCGAGATAGGCATCTTGCAAGCGTTCGAGGTGTCGCCTTGCTCGCTGTGGGTTAATGGCATTCGCGGGCATCACTTGTCCCCTTCGGATGATAGCGGCGACGTCCGAGGCTTTGAAAGTTCGAAATCGCGACCAGTCCGTGTAGCGAATCATGGTAGCCACGTCTTCGGGGGAGTTAAAGTCGTTGACAGCAACGGTGAAGAGCTCATGGTCTTCGGAGTTGAATGTGAAGGGAGGACTGGGATAAGCCATGGTAGTGTACGCGAAATCGTACAGGAGTTTCTTGCGAATTTGAGATTTGCGGAGTCGATAATAGGTATTTCGAGTGATTGAGTTGTAGAGAATACGCATAAGTATAGGTGATGAGCAGCCAGGTATTAAATCAGGACTTCCGCGCGTCTATATAGAAATACAGTTGTGTCAACAAATCTGTTGAGTAGCAGTGAATACTGATAACAAAGCGCAAAAATAGTATTGGTAGGCATTTGCCAAAATCTGGGAATAAACATTCCATACCGCTACCTGTTCCCTGGCTCAATGTCGAACGAATAAATCACCAAGTATGCCAAACAAGAAACAAACCTGATTACTGCAGCAAAGCGCTTCCAGAACCAGAACGAACGTGACGGGCCGGAGGATGATGGTGATACACACGTGCCTTTTGGAATCTTGTTCGAATCATCCGTACTTTTAAGGAAGAAGGGCAAACCGCCGGTCTGCAGGCAAATTTTCGATGAGAGACTAGGACGAACCTAGTCAGACGTCCCAGAAGCAAGTGATATAAGATTCAAAGAGGGAGGAAGTCATTTGGTTGCTATCAAAGGCGACCAAAGACGGCTATTTTCACGCCCTCTGACTCGCTATGAGGATGCATTGATCTCCATATATTCAGAGCCTCCCGAATTCTATACCATCTCCGAGGCTAAGAATAACACTTGCCTTTTGACAGCAACGCAAGGGTTAGATAGGAGAATCTATGCATTAAAAAAGGTAATCACATTCCAGTATCACAGAATTCGTGTGGGTCTCATTTTCAATCATGGTTGATTTCCCATCTGGTTGAGCCTATAGAGTAGCGGCCGTTGAAAGAAAGACTCTAGCTAAGTTCGCCACCACATCTCTCCCTAAGTATCCTGTTGCGAGCATCTATGCCTGGCTAATTCGATGACCCTTCGCATTGTTACCAGAACCTTATCCCGAGTCCCAAGGCGGGACAGGGTATGATTGCGTTGAATAGTCATATCAATCTAATCAACAAGGCGACGACTCGGGCTCCCTAAATTTGACCCGATCAGCTAGAGGAACGGTGATGAGTTCGGATGCAGGAAGTCCAAGCTGTTTCCGGAACGCAGTCTCGATTGCCGTGAGTTCCTCAGTTGTCCCAGATTCCTGCGCCCAGTCCCAGATCCGCTCACAAACAGTATCCGTCGGTCCATGGTGTGAGAGGTAATCGAAGATCCTTTGGACCAGTACTGCATTGAGAGGGTTCAATGGGCTTGCTTCCAGAAAGACCTGTTCGTTGTTCAAGACTCTCGCTATCTCTTCCGTCGATCGGTTCGTTCGAACGTATCCGTACACCAGATAATCGATGAATTTCGAAGACATTTTGGATTGGAACATCTTGTTGTACTCGTTGACTGTTTTCTCGTGGTTCATCAAGGTCGCCTTTATATCTTTGCGCACATCTTCGTCTGGAAGCCTGAGCGTCCGAGAGTACTTGCACCCCATGAGCCAGCTATACGCGCGGTCAACGTCGCGTGCCCTCATGTGCCCAAATAGTGTCCAATCAACCATCTGGAGTATGGTGGCGAACGACGCGGGCGAAAGCTTCAGGTCTAGATGCGCAACGGCCAGCATATCTTGATACTCTTCTGAGAAGTTGAAACCAGCATATGAACCCATGGTGTTCGCACAAAAGACTTCGCTCAAGGACTTGAAAGTTTGCTGCGAACTGCTAATGTCAAGAGTGACCGAAGAAGGTTGTAGGAGGAATGTGACGAAGGCAAGCAGAGTGGAAGTGGTGAGCTTGCTGGATATATAGCTTCAAGCATCCAGCAAAACAGTCCCAGTGGGCCACAGCAGCCAGGTACTGACACGAAACAGGATCTGTTCGAATGACGTGCGGCCAGGAACCATGGTACAGTGCAAAGTTTTCCAAATAACATGACAAGGGTCGGTACCTACAATCTATTGTTTGACAACGCCGCAGCCTTGATCCAGGATCAACATTTCGCAGGGATTACAGCCAGAGAATGCCCTGATTGCCCCTGTCCAAGTAGAAACGCCTCCTCTACACTCATGCTCGATACAATCCCTGCCAGCCGACAGTCCCCGTCTTTGGCTGAAACTCGCTCATACCTTCCCCAGAGATACCCTGGTGACTGACATCAGGGACTGCGCACTGCAAAGATCTTCATTCCCCCCAGTTTGTAGGGATGAAACAGTGATGTGCCAGATCGTGCCCGGATCTGCAGTAAACCACTCAGATCCCTGTCCAAAAGCGCGAAACATACGCATGCAGGAGAGCTCTGGTATCTGGAAATAGATCGCGTAAATTTGTACGTAGGAAATAGCCCTTGATGCCATGACTTGGCAACTGTACGCCGAGAATGAGATTAAGGGGCACGTGCCATAGAGGGGCCTCTACCACTACCTTCAGAAGAGTTGACGATCCTTGGTTTCTGTGGGGTCTCCATTCCTATGCCATTATGGAAGAGCTCATTACTTGAGATCCTGTATGGTGTTTCAACATTGTGGGAAATATGGAGGGTTTGCGCCGACTTGATGGATCTTTAGCTGGTAGCAACGGGTTTCTGCAACGATTACGACTTCAATTCCCTCACGCCAAGGGATTATTTCAAGATATCGGAATTCACCGGTAAGCTAAGTGGTCTTCGTGCATTGTGAGTCCACATTGTGCTTTTTCAACCCAGACTGCGTTGCTCGTCGGCCTTTTCATCGACGTTCAGATTTCGGTCTTGGACAGTCAATAGTTTTCAACTATGGTTCAGGACCGACAAAATATGGTCTGGTTCACATATAATATATCAGAGGTCACTTCGCTCTGACGAGGAAAAGATTTGCAACATCAATTTGAATTCCTAAGGTTCAATAGAATGTTGCGGTCCTAATCAATCCAGTCCTAACTGGTCATCCAAACCACTCTCCACATGTCCAGTCAACCATCCGCCATCCCTGGATGAATCTGTGCTGTGTAGTGTGCACATAATCATTCCCATGCGCTATCCATCACGACACAAAGTCGGGATTATCTTTCGCAGCTTGCTCCTTTTTCCTGGTCCATGCATTAGTATATGGATATCGTATAGAACAAGCTGATTTCTCATTGTCTAAAACACTAACAATCAAGGGTACAGCGTACTTACTTGATCACGGGCGTCAGATTAGGTATAAATTGCATGAACACCTGTCTACACCAGAGCATGAGGAAGTTGACGGTAGGGGTATGATTGTCCACGCCCACTAGGAAGTCTTTTCGAAATCTGGGCTTGTCCTTGTAGCAGACCCAATTCTGCAGTTCTTTGTCGATCAAGTCAGATCTTGGTTCGAAGACCGGCTCCCCCTGAGACTGACGCCTCAAGGATATGGCATCCATGACCTTCCTGCTTGTGACATTGGTCGTCCAGTATCTCGACCAAGCCAGCAGCAAAATATCTCCGTATCTCAGCTTTTCATAGGCGGTCCTGAGCTCTCGGAGTTCGCGGTACTGTTCGAGGTAGTCTTCCGGATGCTCGATGACGTGTCTGTAACTCTGAAGGTAGTTATGCCACTCTGGTGTGTTTTGATCCTCGGCGGCCTCCATGTAATGCATGATACTCTGCATGCCCTCAATAGGGGAGTCTTTGTACTTTGCCCAATTTTTACGGCAGACGATCAGCAGGAGATCGTGGGCTGAGAAATATTCTCCGTACTTCTTGGCTAAGTCTCTGGCGATTGAGAAGGCGTACAGCTCGTTGTATTCCGGCGCCGTTGTAATACCTGGGATAACCAACTCGGAGCCAAATGCGGCCGTCATTGTGGGGATAGATTGGAGCTCGAAAGAGGTCTTGCGCTGAAGGATTCGATGAACAAGAAGAGGATGACAGCTGTTGCTTCGAGTGTTTGGCTAGAGGGATTGTGACCTTGAGATCACGCTGCGATGTGCTGATGGATACTGGAGGCTTGCTGTGTTGAAGTGACTTATGAGTCGTAAGAGAAATTGGGCGTCCTTTATACTCCGTCTTGACTCTGCCATGGTCTCGTCTCCCAAAAGGTCTCCAGATCTTCGACCATACTGAAACCCGCACCACAAACGTGCCAAACATGGCACGGAAAGTCTTAACGAAATGACAGAAACGATCACCCGCAGACTGTGCCATTCCTCCTGGATCGCCGTGCTTTAACGATTCCCATGGCTGAATTGCCAGGACTGGGGTCTCTTGAGACCTTGACACCTTCAACACAGAAGACTGGAACACGGAGTAGTGTCAAACGTCCTTACCCCTGTGCTAATAGAGCAGGACGAAACCTGTGCCATCGTGCTTGGATCTTCAGTAGCCCCTTATTGACGCCATCGACAGCAACGACAGACCAATTGTGGGAGGAAGATCAACTCAGCCCTGTCGGGTGAATTGGAAGGTGTGAAACATAGGCTTTGATGCCACAACCTGCTAAAATTATACTCAAAACTGACCATGAGACTGTCACCACACTCAAAGACCCCCTATCCTGGTCTTTACTACGTCTCGACTTGCCGTTCTAGAAAAACCGCTCATTCTTTGTGGTCCTGTACAATGGCAATGAAGCAGCTACTCAAGCCATGGCTGATTCCGAATCAAGCCCATGCCCTCGACCCACATTCCGAGCCTGCTGGCAGTACTAACACGTGCAGGGGGATCGGCGATGAGTATTGGGCTTTGTTCTGTGGGCAATGAGGTCGCTGGGTTCATATGGGTCAGCACATAGTTTTGATGACGAAATGCTGTACGGGGTCCTATTCAGAGTGCATGTGTGAATTATGATGGCGAGGTCAGGGATCAGTAGCCCAGAGCTCGCCGGAGGTCCAGTGTTGATCAATCATTCGACCTACTATGGACCCTTCAAGGTCATCACAACTAGATCAGGAGAAGCATGCTGGTGAGATAATGGGTATGTCCTCGACTACCCACGACAAGCGCTCTATCTGAGACACTCGGGCCTAAATACATTTGGAAAATGTGACGTATAGGGAATTCGAACACCAAAGCGATGGTAAAGGAACAACGACAACATCAAAGCAGAGCGCGATGTCAACTTGCGACTTTCCACAGACGCACAACAATCTGAATCTCTAGGAGGCCTCCGGCTCCAGCGCAGGCCGCTGGGCATCCCATTCCTTGGCCGTAAGTACCCATTGTCTGAAGAACCTGTATCCACGGACTCGTGAGGTATCTGTCTTCCCCTTGTACATCGTGTCGTCTTTCTGGATGTACTTCGACATCCACGGGAATTGCATGAGTCGCTCATCCATCATATTCCTGTTGTTCTTTTTTCTGATTTCCAGATACGGGTCCCTATAAGGGTGATGTTTTATCCACCACTTGAATTGACGATAGGAGAATGATCTGAGTATTCGCGTAGCCACTGAACCTCTTCTCCCTTCATGTCTTGCTCACGGTCGTCAATGTCTTGGGTGGGAACAAAATTGTCGTCGAAGCGTTCTCTGCCGTAGAGATAAGTGAGTGTGATTGCAATATCTTGATCCCTTATGTGCAACCACAGATCCGCCATGGTGATGGTCTCGAAGACATGCTCCGGGACTTTCGCAACATCAGGCACGCATCGGATCATCGTGTCGTACCATTCTTCGATCAGTCGCTGGTACTCGCTCTTGGCGAGGTCTCGATGAGCACTCGTAGACTTGTCTTCCCATCGAGTGATGTAGGCAGGATGCTCCTTTTCGTCCCATAGCGCTTCCATGATAGTGTCGACCGTTTCAGGAATCGGGTCGTCGTGCCAGGTATCAGGATAGCCTTTCATTTGAGACCAGCAGCGACACGCATTGAAGAAACGCATTTCTTCGCTGACTTCTGCATGGCGGTATGCCCACGTGAGCATGTCTGCGGTCGCTACTTTGATGTTTTGCAGGTTTTTTTGAATCTCGATAGGGAGAACAGACTCGCCATCCAAAGCAGGCGCGGAAGACGTAGAAGTAGACATGACGAAGAAGTGCTGAGTGCAATTGTTTTAAGACAGCGTTTGTGAAAAGATGAGATTCGGATTCCAGGACTTGGCGGAAAGTAAACGGCAGCGGAGAGGCAGAGGTGCCTACCATTATATACAGATTCTCAGCGTTGAACAGACATGGATGTACTCCTTATCGAGTTCCATGGTATCACGTTGAGCACACGTGAGCTGAGAAGCTCCGTTCACAGGGCCACTGCCCAGTCGCAATCCCAGGGGCCGTGAGTCCATCCCAAGCTCTTGGTAAATCGTCTCGAGCACTACACGGCTCTACTTGCAATCAAATTGCGATCAGGATGCCAGGCACATCGAGTGACAAGGGGCAGGCTCCACATTAATCCTAGGAGCTGTAAGAGACCAGCGACACAACAACGACATCCTCTCGGGTGGCTTGATCGCAAACAAGGCGTTCCGAGTACGCAACGTCGAAACAATCGAGGCAGGGATGCTCGTCAACTCTTGTCCCCAGTCTTGCGTTCGGACCTTGTTTTCATGCTATCGTTATCGCACGTGGAGGGCTGTAGTCAAACTGCTCGGCACAGATTGTAGTAGAGCTGTCTGTCGATCAAACGTTCTACCTGCGAAATCAAGATCGTGGAGTCTCCCGCGATGATCGACTGGAGTTCCTGTGTTTTGTTAACAAGGTATTTGATTGCCCTTGGTTTCAAAGTAGCTGTATGCTCGTTAGCGCCATGTCGATACAGTACTGAGGTTTCTGGCTGGCGAGTCCGCCAGGAAGGAGTTGAGATCATACTGTCAATAACGGAAAAACATCCTGTAGTATCAATGACACGGAAGTCTTCCAGGTTTGTTGTATTAGCTGTGGGATTAGATGAACATTCTGCTGTAGCGAGCTACGATAGAGAGAATCCTAGAGTATTGTCAGAATCCAGAGATCCTAAACCCTCGTCTTATTCTTCTGTCCGATTCTTTCCTATTGAATTGATCCGAGGAGTTAGATCGAGCTGTCCTTCATGCTTGAAAAGCCTCCATACAATGAGGACGGAATGAACACCGCAATCTCATTGAACAGTAGATCCGTCTGGGCCAAGCATCAAGATATACTTCGCACAGGTGGAATGTCCAAATCCAAGGTGCTAGCCGTCCACCAGTGTCAAGGAACCACATCGTCGTGGTGAAACGACGTTGGGAATTCGAGCTTTTGCGGATGGTGGAGTTGAGATACCGTTTAAGGGACACCAGAGCTGCCAGCACTCGCAGTCTGCTCCACGAAGGTATCTGCGAAGACTGTAAGTTTCCTCGATGTCCGCAGCATCTACATTCTTCCAGCTGTCTCGTAATGTTGGAAGGGTCTCCATGAAACCCCGCTGGTGATAATCCTCGTGAGAGCCACCGCGATGTCGGTCTTCCCTTCTTTTGTGTAATTCGTCTGACAGTGGCTGCCCAGCGAAGAGGTTCCGAAGCAAATCCCCGGATCCAATTTACTCACTCTACTGTTGACTGACAGAGGGACAAAGTCCAGCAGTATCTCCCTAGGTGAATGTATATATCCTAGGGTCCCTAGCTTACTCACTGAAACATCGGCGGGGACGACGTCTATGTTTAAACCTAGACGGAGCTCGAGGCAGAGAATTGTCTTTGCTCAAACAGATGAAGCTTGCGCGCCGCGCGAAGATCATTCCGGATCCCTCCATCTTACCGTTGCCTCAATCAATCTCAGAGCCGCTTGTATGTTGATTGACTTGCATGTCTGGTGGTGGTTATGGAATCTCCGACTTTTGCCTTGCGAGGCTTCGAAAGTTCCTCTCATGGTAGGTGCCCACCCAGCTACCAACGACGTCGCCTGCGATGTGCCAGTAAATCCCCAGCACTCTTTGCTCATGTAAACAGACCCACCGTACTTCTTGTGCACCTTGATGCTTCATCACATCTTGGCCAATGGCTGACCAAATTCCGACTCGTGTTGCGAAGACGTTAGGTTGGAACCGCAGAATAGTGCTTGAGCTTGACCAGCCTGGCCATCAGAAAGAGTTCGAAGCGACTTTACCCTCCTCACCCACACAGATGTTCATGTTGCCAAGCATCGCCGAATGGATGCTGTAGGTCAGCATACCGGGACAGTATTCTGTGCGGCAGTCTTTGCTCCAACATGATGATCTCGTTATTCCTCTTCTAGTTCCCTTGTCCACGTCAGATCATCACCACCAGAGCGCAACCCAAATCAGGATTCAGCTCGTTGCATCCAAAACTTGCTTGGCCATATTGTGTTAAGCACGGCAACACGACCCTCAAATCTGAACCATGCCTCAATCCATTATGACGCACGAACCATTATTCACCTGCCAGCCCACTTTCAAAGAAAGCAAAAAAAGTCTGGGTAGGGACTTGAACGAACCCCGGGACAAATTGACTCTCTCAAGCCCATGTCTTAATGCGATTCATTTTATTCCCACTTGCGAATTATCAGCGCATCAAAATGTCCAACTAGCTGCCAGACCACTCACCCAGATTCGCCTAGCATCCGCTCTAATTTCAGATGTGGACCTTCCCATATCGCTTGGTCAGTCGACAAGGCCTTAACTTGACTGGGAGGCAACACTCCCAACATCCCGTGCAAGAATGTCAGTCTGCACAGATTTACAAAGTACTATATCCAAATCCGACAGAGTCCCACCACACCGCTCGCCAGCTCGCAAGTGTACCTACGCTTTACACGCTTGTGCTGAGACATATTCAGCGGCGTGGAGATCGATATTCTCCAAACTAACCTCGCAATCTCCAAGTCCACCAACGACACAACCCAAGCTCTTAGTTCCAGAAGTCCAAAACACCACCAGCCAGCCCAGAAAGTCCAATTCGAATCGATCTCAACACTTTACAAGCCCAATCGCCAAAGAAACGTATATATTGTAGTCAGAAAAGAAAAACCAGCCGGCAAATCGACCTTTCACAACAGCCATATAACAACCATCATACAAATCGTCATTCCAGCCAATAGCCTCGACATGGATACATCATACAGAACAACAAGAAGCATCACAGAAGAACCAATATACCTCTGCATCGACGTCCCAAAACCGGCTTGCTCGGTCCAGCAATACTATGGGATCCTTTAATTCTACAAACTCAGTCGAGATCCGCACGCTCTTCAAAACCAGGCCGACGATGGAGATGAGAGGAATCCTTGGACCCCCGACAGAGTGAGCCGTCGCGATGATTCAATCGTTCTCAGCACATTCGCCTGCGATGCCATAAAGCACTTGGGACTCTGGAAGTTCAAGTCTTATACAGCGACTGCTTGCCGTGCCGGGCTTTCAAGATTAATCTTCTGGTTATATGGTGGGAGGGTGGGAGTAGAAAGGGTGGAGGTGGTTGAATACGACATGTCTGGAAGCACACTCGGACATGCCTGAAAGAAGAGCGCCAAGATTGGAGATCATGAGAAAGTAGTAAGGCCTTTGAATATTAATGAAGCCGTGGTTGCGCCGGCGCTAAGATGTTTTGTCTCCTGCGCTTGCGTCATGGGTCTTGGCACTGGCAGAAATGACGCCCCTTTATGGCAGATACAGAAGAAGCGCAAGGGTGCATGGAGCAGGACATTGTATGCGATATGATTGGAGATAGGGGGAGAAATGTGGGAATATATCCTATTACTACATAAAATTGAAGCTCTACTGCTGTACATTACCAACGCGCTTCTTCAAACTCGTCCTTCCTCCAATTGCCCTCTGCTCCTGACCGTTATCTCACACACAGGTAGAGCATCCGATGTGTCTGACGCTCGAGGTCTCGAATACCCACCCCGCCAGCCGAAGGGATAAATCATTCGATATCCACTTTCTTCACCTCCACATACCCACTATCCCTCTTCGGAATCGTAACAACCAACACCCCATCCTCCATCTTAGCACCCATGCCCTCCTCCTCCACCATTGCAGGACTAGCCCGACTGCCCAGCCTGACCTTCCGCTCAAACACGCCCACCTGCCTCTCATCCAGCGCCAACGTCTTCAAGAAGTCTTCATCCCCAGGGCGGTAGATGACGCCTGCGACCGAAAGTTCGGATTTATCTGCATCCCAGTTCACGCCGACGTCTTCTTTTTTGGCGCCGGGAAGCGAGACGTGGATGATGTAGGCGTCTTCGGTGTCGAAGACGTCGGCGGGTGGGGCGAAGTCCTTGTCTTTCGATGCGTTGCCATCTTTGCTAGATGCGTTGTTGCTATTGGCGTTGCTGTCGGGGTTGAGGTGGGAGGCGAAGAATTCGGCGATCTTGCTTAGGTCGAAGTCGTTGCCGCCGCCAAATCCACCCCAGTTGGGAAAGGGACCGCCGCCGCATCGACCAGGTCCGTGATGACCGCCGCGGGAACCACCTCGGTGGCGTCCGCCGAAGGGAAAACCGGGACCGAATGGATGATTTTGAGGGGAGTGAGGAGGAGGAGGAGGAGGAGGAGGAGGTGGTTGGTGCCCTTCTGGAGGGGGCGGCGGGCCCTCATGGTTTGGGGGCGCGGGGCCATCGTGATGAGGTGGTGGGGGAGGGCCGGAAGATCCTTCACGGGATTCAGGGTTGTATGCTGAGAAGAAGGGGTGGTTGCCAGCGTTGTTCTCGAGATTGGCGACGAAGTCCCAGAAGGGAGCAGTTTGGTTGTAGTAACGGATGGATGGCATGATGATAATGCGAAGACAAGATTTCGAAAGATTTTCTATGAAGAAGGCTCGGACGAGGACGAATATGTAGGAGGTATGAAGAGTATGAGTAACAGAAGGAGACGGCAGTCAAGCCACAAACTTATACCTAGCAGCCACAGGCATCAGAGCAGTACGTACGCAGCGAAGGCACCGACAGCAACGTAAGCATCATGACAATTCATTGGTCAGGCCAAGAATGATCGAGAAAGGCCTGGAAGGAAAAGTACATGGTGACCCTGTAGCGCGGGGGATGACAGGCAACAAGTGGTGACGCGTTACTGCAAATGACTGGTTACTGGAGGAAAACAGCTTTGAGATTGTGCTTGGACCAATAGGGCTTATTTGACAACACCTACTGGATGCGTTCCTTCTACAGCGACTCTGAAGATGCGTACGTGTAGCAAACAAGAAGGACGAGGAAGTCGATAGATCGAAAGAGGCAAAAGTCGATCGGTCGCCAAGCCTTTCCGGGAAACAGCAAGCAATCTACCGTAGGTTGCCTCAGTTCTCAGGCCCCATACACAGGATCATCGCCATCCAATCTTGTAATAAAGCATCTAGCACTGTTTCTTGGCTGACGAAGACGACCCTGGCAGGTTTTTGTAAGGTTTTACTCTATATAGGTAGCTTAAAAAACCTGATACCACGCCTTATGCAGGTCTGAGGACTGAGGCAAGCAATAGGGGGCCTACTGTACGCCAGTCGGTATTTCGATTTGGGCTTTTGCTCTAACGATTGCTTAGCTGTCGCTATATAGCTGCTACGGGCGTACAGTCAATGGAGTTAGGATCGTGGTAATAGACGAATGTGGCCCACATTGCGATTGATTTTTGACTTGGCCGAGAGAAGCTCACGCACTTGAAGGCAATCTGGAAAGAGTTGTATCCCCTCCTCTACGTGCAGAGATATCCTTCGTAACGGCATATCGTTCGCGTGAGCTAGCGACGTGTCGTTGCTTCTGCCCCGTATACATTGATGGATCGTTGTCGTGCCACCAGCTGCCTTTGGTAGCAAAGTCTGGCAACAGAAGTATTGTGCTTGACGACTATTTGGGCATGCGGTAGCGGCGTAGCTGTGCTTATGTCGTCCTTGATCAACTGTTAGCACCTTGTCTGGCAGTGATGAAGTGTCCCTGGCATTTGGGAAATCGCGGACTTCCATCTCGCATGGGATGAACGATTAGCTCAGCGTCATGTTTGGCAATCATGTCGAATGAGATGTTCCATCTTTCTTGGCTCGATTGTGACAACGTGGCGTAAGGTTGAACGATTTCGGGCTGTCGTGGTGGATGTCTGGCACCTCGACTGGGGCCCAGACTGTATCTCCCCGTGGATTGAGAGTTCCAATACTTCAAATCTGTGACAGCCTCTTCATAGCTGAGCTCTCTTTGATCGTAGATCGCTGGGGTAAAGGATCTGGCGACGCATCCGGTGTCGGCAAAGGGGCCGGAACGGATGGAGCGCTTCGTTGGTTGACAAAACCGGGCGGTGGACTCGGCCAAGAATAGTCGACCCAATTTCCCAGCACACTGCGGATTCCGGTAGCGAGTGTCTGAGCTTGTTTCTGTCGATTCAAGCTCCATCCGCGTTCATCCGTACCTCGCCCTGAATCAATAGCAGTCTTCTCTCCATCTTCGAGACCATCCAATATACTTCGCCATACCCGCATCGTTTCCCGAAGCTCTTCCACGTTGCTCACACCCATAACGCTCACGCCGAGCTTGTTGCCTCCATACTTCTCGATTCTCTCCCGTGTCCACGGAATACCTGAAGCCGGATCGCCGCTGGAGCCAACGTCTGCTCCGTCATGTATCCAATTTTCCAGGGCCCATCGAATGGCGACCTTTTCCAACCTGTTGTCCTCGATGTCCTGCTTGTCTGACCAGTCGCTAGCAGCTTGAATCGCCGCTCGTAGCTCTTTCGGTGAAGGGTGAAAGTCTCCTTTTCCACCAACGGGAACACCCTTTCGCCGCAGCAGGCCCATACCAAGGACGGATGCGTTTGGTACGACCTTGACGCCCGCAGCCTTGAGCCTTGGAAGGGCGACAGAGGCCAGCCTTGCATTTTGAAGCGTGAAATTGGCGTAGGACATGACCACGTCTAGTGGTTCTCCACTCTCGTCCAGGATCATCTCTGCAAGGTTGCATAACGTAGTGACTGGGTAGCCCGAGATGCCAATATATTTGATAACGCCCGTCTCATCGCGTATCCTTCTCAATTCGGTGACTGCGGTCAGAACCTCCTCTGGCGAGACGAATTCAACATCGTGGCAGTAAACGACATCGAGATAGTTGGTATGAAGTCGTTCTAGACTCCTTTGTACACTGTGTCGTACCCATGACGCCGAGTAGTCGAACTCATCCCCCGTAATGCGGCCAACCTTGGTCAGGAGGAAGTAGTCTCGGCGTGGGAAGTTCTCGTGGACAAAGGGGGTATTCAAGGCCGCACCGAGAAGGTCCTCCGCAGGGCCATAGTAGGGCGAAGTATCGAAGGCACGGACGCCTAGAGAAAGAGCTTCGTGGACGATGGCGGTAGTCGGAAGGGCATAAGGATCAGGATTGTACTGATCGTTGAAAGTGGCGGTACCGCAGATGAGTGGGGGCAGTAACGTCGATGGTGGAGGCAAAGTTGGAGGCATCGTGGCAGTCGTTAGGCCTTTTGAAGAAAGGCTGAGTGACGACTATTTGACGGAACGTGAATTTGTTGTAGCCAAGCAGACGTTTGTGCTCCTGATCCCAATGTGTTGTGTGTCAGGAACGCCGTAGGATAGTGGGAGTTGTCAATCGAACAACGGCCCAGATACTGACTAGAAAGGTCAGGCGTGCGTTAATCGATAGGTCCGTAAAGCCATGTCTATGGCGTACGGGGGAATATTACTGCCGGTGCTTCCCTTGATTCTTTCTATTGCGCCATCGTCGTCTATGACGCGCACATGCAGAAAGCTTGCCATGTTCGGGGCTTGGAAAGGGTTGCCTCGAGGGTCCGGAGCAAATGAACTGGAATTAATCACGGTGACAAAAGATAATCTGTTGGCTAGGACTTGGATGGCCAGACCGCCAGACGGCCTTTCTTCTAGCGCCATCGTGAATATGCAGGGCGATTGTTTGATCCTCCCGCTTCAGATCGCCCCTGGTCGTCATCGACCCCTTAAGCTTATCATCACCCCAGCTTCCAGCTTATTATGGGAATTATCTCGTGAGCCTTGAGGTGCTTTCCGTCCATTGATACCGGCTAGACCAGGATTTGTTCGAAGAAGCTTAGACAAGGGAAGGTTTGCTCATCGAAGCCGCCTTAGGTTTTTGCAAGAAAAATATTCATGGTGGAATCACATCTCCTTGCGATTCTACTCCGCATGACCTTTCTCCCTATTACTTTTCTCTTCCGACATCCCGATGGTCCGATCCACGAAACTTTCTTCTCTGAGGAAGCCAAGTCCCTTTCTCACCATGCCCCCTTGCACCGCCCTCGCATCTCTTTCGTAAATCATGTTGATGACCATCAAGCCCATCACAAAAACGCCCAAATCCCCGCCCTTAATACCACTCCACCAACCTCGCTTCTTCCCAACCTTCCATGTAGAGTCGATACTCATTCGGACCGAATAGAGGAAGTTGGACCGCCCGCCTTTTCTTTCTAAGAACCCCCATAGTCCGCCCAGAAATCCGCCCAGGAACCATCGTTGAGTGGGAAGGAGGTGACGTGGAAATGTGTTGGCAAAGAAGCATATACTACCCCAGCTGGTACCGATCGCCATCGTGATGAATAATGTCATACGCAATACCCGTTTTGCGAGCATGTTGACTTCTTTGAAGGGAGACGAGAGGTAGAATTTGTAGCGAGGGAGAGAGAACAGGGTGAACACGAGGGTGAAGAATTTGGCGAGAGGTGGAAATGCGGTGAGAACGTACGTGAGGAACGTCTTGGAACAGGAAGGGTTCGATGGATGAAGAAGAGCGCAAGAAAGATAGGGTATCGAAGGGTGCGCTGGGGAAGTGATTGGGGATATGGAGGTAAGTGCGGAGGGGAGTGGACTCGGGTTATTGGGAAAGAGCATGGGAGATATGAAAGGTCTACAAAGATGTTAGCGAATGATGGAGATCAGACACTCGCTGCTCTGAGTAATACTCACGGCCAATTCAATTGTGACATTTTCGCGAGACTGTCGACTATGGTATTTGGCTCAGGCCACGGAAGGGCCGGCGGGTACGCCGCAGGACGACGTTGGAGGTAATTGGGTGTGTATGAGAGTATGAAGTCTCCGTACGCCTGTCATGAGTATGAGCGCGGCTTGGAACATGACTTCCATCAAAGGATTCAGACCTTTGGAAAGCAATCTCTATCAAACACGAATGCGTGTAGTAACTGTCCCGTTGCCAACGGCATCATCATCCAGCTGCCCCACCACCATGGTTTGTTCCGGAACCAGCCTTCGTTCTCAAACAGATTGTATGCGTACTCCGCAGCTCTTGTAGCGAAGTATATCGCGATGGTCAATCGCAGCTGATCTGCCGGATAGACCCCAAGTGCAAAGCCGGCCAGACTGGCACCAGCTGCGGGAGCCAACCTCGAGGTCAGTGTTCTAGCGATCCGAGGATTGCGTCGACGGAAGGGGTCGGCATCTTTGGTTGCAAGATTGCTTCGGAGACGGGTCAAAAAGCGGAAGAGGAGTCGATGTAGCAATAGGATGAGGGAGATGGACAGCGAGAGGCGAAGATTGGGAGATCGAAAGACTGATGTCTTCGATTTCTTTCTGAGATGATGTCAGTGAGAGTGCGACTTCGTGATCGGATATGAGATGCCATACTTCGGTGGATGCCCTCTGGCAAAGATACGAGCAGTGAGCTGATCCCAGACCTGCAACCCTGTTTGGGATACGATGAAGACGCGCAACGAAGCTCGTATGGCTGCTGCATTGTGGTCATCGCTGACTCTGGCGTTCGCATTCACCCGTGCGGGCGGAGGTGCACGCTTTCGTACGGCGGGTGGAGACCGCGTTATGAGATAGTCATGGAGAGTCTTGTATTCCTTTGCACTGACGGTATAGCGAAGCACGTTGCGGAGGATCGGATCCACCCTTGATGGAACCGGACTGGGAGGAGGCGACGGGTATGGCTCTGTTGATGCCATAGTATGGACATCACAGAGTACTTCGTACCGTCGAAGTCCTTGGGATGAAAGTAGTGATGTTCCGAGGAGGACCCTCGGGAGATGCCTCGGCTTACAAACGCCAGAGGCCTCACGATTTACATCTGCAAGTAGCGATATACTGGATGTACCTCAAAGATTGCCGTGAAAGTCTGCAGTGGATCTCATATCCGATCCGACACGTGAGACTCCCAAGCTGACAATTGAATGATGAACTATTCATTATTTCCTACTGCTAAATACCTAGCTAGAAGCTTTTGTCTAGAACTGGCACGGCAACAACGCCAATCTGGATGCAATTTGTATAGCCTCCCCGTGCGCCTTTGCCATCGCTCCATACTCCTGCGCCAGCAATGTCGCAAAGCAGAATGCCGCTCGAAAACAAACCGTTAATCACTTCTAGACGTCTACCGTAACATCGTGCCTCTGGGTCTCGTCAGCTTCGGTCACGAAAATGCGAATGACTTCATTCTCCCTGTGCTCGGGATGGATCGGTGCAAGACAAGGTGCTACCGATCGAACGTGAGCAGTCTTGTTCGTCTCCCGATCCACCCAGAATATTTGGATTGCCCCAACAATGGCGACAACTCCACTTCCCCACCAGGCAAGTCCGGTGAAGCCATGACGAGCACCGATCCCGTAAAGCAGACCGGCGATAGGAGGCGCAATGGTGCGACAAGCTGCACCAGCCGATGCAGCAAGGCCGTTGATCTTCCCAAGCACGTTCGGAGACGGACTGGCTTCTTTTAACATGATTAGTAGAACGGGGTATGCCAAGATAGAGGTAAAATTCCGAATCGTCAAGCAAACCCAGATCCCGGTGTAGAGGGCATGCGAAGGAAGGTCGGTCAGGTATGGTACAATGAAATATTCGACAGGGTGGAGAACGGTAACAAGGACCAGGGTTTTCCACACACCAAGCCATGCTGCAAATAGAGGGAATACGACTGCTTGAATGAAGAGAGCAATCAGGCCGTTGATGGACATTATAACTCCCACAGCTTGAGTAGACAAGCCAAGGCCACCAGGAACATTAACGAGACCAGACGAAGCCGCATGGTGATGACTCCGCCGCTTGTCTTGGAAGAAGATAGGGAGAAGGTGGTCGTAAGTCATGGAGTGATAGGTGAAAAGCCCAAGGGCAATGATGAGCATGACAATGCGGCGCGAGAAGATGGACTGCCTGGTCACGGTGGTGATGGAGGGGGCCCGAGGTGATCCATCGGAGTTGACCTTCCATTGCTTCTCTTCCTGGATATCGACGGCGTTGAAGGTGCCGTAGCTTTCTGTGCGGAGATCCACCCCTACATCAGCTATAGCACCAGCGGTGGCCATGAGAGGAGTTTCTGCAGTGGTGTTTTGATACTCTTCTTCCGTGCTCCAAGGTTGCATGTCTGGATGCGTTTCGATTAGACAGAAGTACCCCAAGCAGATGCTGACGAGGAGCAACGCAGAACAGATAAGGTTAGGAAGAAGGAAAGGGAATTTGCCGAAAATGCCAGTGGGCGAAAAAAGGTCAGGCATAGAAACGGCTGGTCTGGCAGTCAGGCCGCCGATGGCGGGACCAATGATTGTACCGATGGACCAAACAAAGGGCATTACCGCATATGCTCGTGCTAGAATCATCAGCGATGCCATGTGTGGGTTGATGTGGTTTGCAGAAACGTACGCTCATGCTCTGGTTTGGTGACCAATTCGCCGACCATGGTTTGAATGACACCAATGTTTCCATCTGGAGGTGGTTAGCTGACTGGCTTCGTATAGCTATCAGGATATGCTATCCAGGGAAGCTAACTGAGTAGACCTCCGACGACCCTCCCAGTCAAGGCGATCCAGAAATTGGTAGAAAAGCCAACGATCAGCATGGATAGCATCGTACCAGCACATCCAAATAAGAGCACCGGTTTTCGACCGATCCGATCCGAGAAACTACCCCAGAACATGCCGGTAAGGCTTTCGGAGAGGGCGAAGGCTGAGATGAAGATACCGGCGTAGAAGGAAGCATTGCTCTTATCGCCGACGTTGAAGTCTCTCACCATGACCCAGGCATATGGAAAGCTGTGAAATGGATTAGCGATTTGCTGGCGATTGAGCAAGAAGGAGGAAAGGAGCGTACCATGATGCGAGGGCGACAGGTTCGGCGAGCCGACATATCGCTGGCAGAGGTCGTCAGCAATCCATTTCACCGCAGTAAGCAGGCGAGAGGAGAAAGCATACCTAAGATGAAGAGCTGGGTTGTGGGGAAGCTGTCTGGATCGCGGGGTTTGCTTGGTGGGTTGGTCAATAGCATTCTCGTCCAGTACTACTAGAAATCTCACAGGACACAACTGAGTCTTGCGATGGGCAAGTGAGCAGTTGTGTAGTGTCAAGACCACGCAGCGACTTCGCCTGAGGAGATAATCACTTGTGTAAGTACAGTCAATAAGTATTATTGTTGGGAGCGGTGAAAGTTAAGGTGAGGGTGGCATGACAGATGCGAAGGAGGATGGAATTGGAAGAGAGTGGTGGGAAAAAGTGGGTTGTATCGGCCTCGACCAGCAAAGATCGTCGGAATCGCCGCCCTTGATTGGCTTGGGCTTATCACACTTTTCTCCACATGCCCCAAGAAAACAACCCGAACATTCAGGCATGACTTGACGGTAACTTCGTGCGACAAAAGCCGGCTACCGGAAAGCTCTTGCTCTTAGTATGTCTACGATACTGTCTTCCAATGCACTAAAATCGACCATTCGTCGACTATCCAGTGATCGCATTTGACCTTTTGCCCAAAGTGATGGACGTTGAAGAGCCGCAATGTCAGTTCTGCAGTTCCGATACCCCGCTTCTCTAGGCCGGGAGGCTACTGCAGCTAACGAGAGCCGACACGCAGGTGGTTCATCGCGGTTGGCGGCGATGCCTCGCTTAGCGATAAGCACCCACTTAAAGTTGCCCCTAGCCGGGCCTAACGACGCCTGCCATGCCTTCCAGTTTGATGGTGGCCTGGACCTTTACTGGTGCAATTCTCTTTGCGTTAACAAGCAACCACCTTGATAAGGGGAGCCTACAGCCGTCGGTACCTCCATGTGGAATATCCTTTTAACAGCTACCTAATTGTCGGTGTACAGCTGCTACAGGCGTGTATCGATGGAGCAATAACTGTGGCAGTGACATGGAACGTCACTCGGTTCAGTTTGGCGGTTACTGTGACGTCGACATGGCGGTCGCTTACCCCTTTCCAGCGAGGTCGTCTCGAACAGTCGGTATCCAACAGTGCTTGCGGTGAGCGTCTTTGTCAGATCTTCAAGAATTGCAGCACAGAGTCTCGATCAAAATAATTATCTTGCTACGGGAAGGATACCATAGCACCGCGCAACCATGGCCGCCGATCTCAGGACTTCGACACAGAGACATAACTTCTCTCCTGTACATGATTCCTGTTGCCCGGTAATATTTATCGACGTCGAGGATATCCAGGCCACAGCTCATGTACATCTGATGCAAAAAGACAGCTTCGATGGGAGCACACTCTCGGCACTCTTGTCGTTGAGGCCGCATGGGGAAATATCATTCAGACTCCGGTCAAGACGCTGAATGGTACCGAGAGATGTGAGAGAAACCACTACAGCGCAGGGTTACGGAGTTCTGGATCCGACTAAGAACGTGATATGAATACTTCGTGGCTCTCAAACTGGCGACAATGATGTTCCCTGCGAGATCAGTACCGTCCTAGTGATGATTCAACTGGCTACGAAATACGCTCTTAGCTATGAGGCGGTCCTACCATGATGACGCTGCGTGTGGTCTCACGAAACAAGTCTTGCTACAGCTTTGTTTTCCTCCACAACCCGACAGAGAGTTCTGTTCAGGCCGAAACTGTGCTTGATAGCGAAGCAGATGCGGCTGCTCCAGGTCTATCCACTCAGAAGAGCAGCTCCGCTTGATTCAGAGAAATCGCACCATCCAGTGTGTGGCGGTACACCATATGTAATAGAGATCATCTTCTTGAATCCATCTCGAGAATGTTTTCCCCGTGAGTGCTTTGCACATGTTGCGAATTTCAGATGAACCTTGAACGTGTACGGTACAACGGATCAGAAAGCCTCGGCTCTCCAGCGGACACCGTCTGAGATCGGCTATGTGACCGGAGAAAAGAACGATTGCGTCGAGCAAGCACAGAACAAGGTTCCTTGAATCCTGCACACGAGCATCTACGTGGCACGATCGTTCGGATGGAGATAGTTCTCCCAGCTCTCTTTACTCTGGGTCACAATTCCATGAAACCAACGTACGTCACGGAAAAGGAACACCTTGGAACTCCGCGAGGGGGTTCCCGAGGCTTCTTCAAAAGACGATCAAAGCGGAATTCTCTCACTGCCTCTTTCATGCCCCAATCTCACATCGATCCACTGCTTTACAGTTCGCCGAAAAGAATCTTGTCGCCCTCATTCGCACCACAGCAACAGCTGAATGAAGGCAATAGATAGAGGCCATCATCAATATATCTTCGCAGATCCCTTCATCCAAAGCCGTGATCCCTCGAAAAAAAAAACCCATCAAGACTCATCAGCCCAGGTCGGCAGTCACATGACTGATAATCTCTCACGCGCCTTCCAAGTCGACGAGAACCTTCAACGATACACCGATTCCGCTGCGATTGCTCCTCTATATTCTATCTGGTATGAAGGGAATGGACGGTGAATATAATCCCGGAGGATGCTATACACTCTCAATACCTCGAGGATATAACCTACACAACCAACCGCCCATCATCCAACATCTCTCTAATCTCCAGATCTTCTAATGCGAACCAAGGACGACCACCTCAATCCATGATATCCCATCCATACCACAGCCAAAACCAAGGTCGACCACCTCAATCCATGATATCCCATCCATACCACAGCCAAATCCAAGGTCACCAACCAAATCACAATCAATATCGTATCAGCGAAATCAAAAGTACCAAATCCCTTCATGAATTCCTTCTTCCATTCAGTTTCGATAATCAAAAACCATGCCACCGTCCATCGCCCTAAACGAATTTGAAATCCAACACCTCTCTCTTCTATCGTAACAGCATGGTACAACATCATATAACCCCTCCGCCCGATTCACAAAGAACCAACTGCGGGTTTAAGATAAGGCCTATTGGCAAAGGACCGAGATGCACCCACGTGAGAGAGAGACGCGCTTATAGATATTCCGATGTCCAACCCATCCCAAAACCGACATAAATGCCCAGGTTATATAATACAAAGTTGACAGTCGTTGATAACGCCGATTGTATACAAAGCTTCGTGTGCAAAATCCCGTAGTTCTTTTGTTTTCGTGATGTAGCTACCTTAGTCAAGTGAAATAGATCCTTCGCTGCATGACTAGTCACTCCATCGCCAATTGTAAAATAGGATTACAAATCAAATACATAGATTCTCGGATCCTATATCTCATCTACTCGCCAAATTAACGTTTTTCGCAAACCTCTGTCCTATCAAACATATTCCCATTGGTTTACATAATCCAAGCAACATCATCACTTCCAAGATTCATCATAGCTCTCACTTAATTCCGCGCACACCATCATGCCCGCCCTTCCCCTCGGCTACACAATCACCCACGCCACCCCCTCCGTCGAAACA